>OY482665.1:52378038-52746884 GCA_960531205.1 Andrena bicolor
AAAGCCTTAAAGTCATAAATATGAATCTAAATATATTCAAACTAATTTTATTCATTTAAAGTACATGTATAACAACTACAGAACCAGTGGCGGATTTAAGGAAAATGGCCCAGGTGGCAAACGTTTGGGGACACCCTGTATACATAACAAAATTACAAATAAATTTACGCGCTTGTAGTCTGAAAATGATGGGAAACAAAAAAAAATATAGTGTTTGGATAAAATCATAATTTTTTTGTGAAATTTTTTTTAGACGGCAACTGTTCATCGACTGTCCGTTAAATCCCTCGCTATAGAGAAACAGATTTTCATAATTTTGCAATGAAATGGATACGTCTTCTTTCATTAAAATAAAAATGAAATGATTGTTACATATTAATGCCCGTTGGTTTTTCTGTTAAAAAATTGAAAATTTCCATGTATGTAGCAATTCACAGACACTGAATATTTTGAAGGTAAGTGATTACATCAATTACTTATTAGAGTTATACATAAAGCAAAAATCGTTTCCGTTATTCCGAAACGTAAAAATGATGCTGCTCCGTTATATCACAGACGAGGTATAGGATAGACCTATCAACCAATGCATTTTTCTGTCACCGGTTTGGGGGGTCCTAGGACCCCCTTACCATTTTAGTGTCGCATGCAACGTTACCGGTAAAGTCTGGAAACAGATTGTAACGCTACGCATGGTAGGAATTAAAATTCAACACGTGTAAAACTAGGGCCGGTATTCATAGTCGCTAGCATGTGCTGAAGATTAAGTAGCGACTATGAATACCGGCCTAGGTCATTTGAAACCCGCGAGTTACAAATGATTCTGTTAGAGTAACAATTTAAAGATCGTTTTATAAACGTATTCCGTGCAACAACAGAGAAAGAAGGATCACAACAAAACAAGAACACATACGCCTTTTAACCTTGCTATCCTATTCAAGTTCATTAAACGCAAAACAAATTATTTTAACATAAGAATTTATATAAACAACAGCATTATTTGTGGAAGACATGCTATCATGATGTAACATGGAATACCTGAATGTCAAGAAATTGTCAGTTGGTATATTTCAATAAGGTGCTGAAGCAAAGAGGATTTTAAAAATTGTCAAAAACGCATCAGTTCCAGTATCTCGCTGAAATATTCCAACTTGCACTTATTCTTCTATCATAACGACTTCTTCTATCCAACTTGCACTTATTCTTCTATCATAAAGTTACATATTTTATTCTTATATTCTATCACAGTATCGTAAGTTAGAGAAATTCTTATATCCGACTAAGTAGAGTATTTGACAATCGCAGCCATTGGCTCGGTTCTCACCGATTACCAGATCTCACCACGCGGAGGTTGCTGCGCTTGGAGACCCGTAGAGAGATAGATGGAATCAAAGTCCCATCGATCTCCCTGTACATGAAAACCTTAGCCTATATACTTGGCAATTTTACATGGGGCCTTAAATACTTTATGCTATAATAATTTAGCCTAGGTTTCCTTACGTGTCTTCTGTCACTATCACTTTTCACTATCACTTTTCTCAATCACTTTTCACTAGTTTCTTTCAAAAGATTTTACTTTAAAGTCTATAGCGTTCATATGTGTGTACACGCTGCGAGGTATAGTATAGAGGTAGCTCTAATTTGAAAAAAGAGCAGCAAATTTTGGCCCTCTTGTATTTTAAACGCGCCATCAACAGACGCGGTCGCGTATGGAAGCTAATTCCCATTGCCCCTCTAACCATAGGCACACTAAGCGACCATGTCTCTATACACGAATGATAGCAAAATTGACAGGTCCCCGTAGCTATTTTGGCCTTATTGTCTTATTTAATGACATAGTCCCGGTGTTTTAACATGATTAAGCGAATAATTTCTTTTTTCGAACCCATTTGTCGTTTTACTTAATATATCAAGCTGTTTGTCTAAAAGATAAAAGATTTATTCTGAATTAATAGTTATCAAAATGATCATTTTTTTTACGAGATCAGACAGTCAGAGTTTTCGTGACGTCACGTTTTCCTCCTCCACTTGACGCCAATAAATGTCACTTGGCTGTCACTTAATCATAACCTGCCAAGTTTTGGGTTAAATTCGAGTTTTCAGATATGAAGCAAACACACAACAAGCAAACAGAGGATTAAAGCTAAAAAAAATCATTTAAAAAGTACGAGTTCTTTTCACTTTTGACGTTGCAAAAAAAGCATACAAGAATATGAACCATTATGAAATACGGCACTTACAAAATTTATAACTAATTATGAAAAAAAGTGATGAAATCCCCCCTCCCATAAACATGACTCATGTATAAAAGAAGCTAATTCCCTATAATTCACGAAACACATTAAAAACGGAATTAGCGGGCGTTGTATAAGAAAAAAACTATGAAGTCGACTTAAAACAAAATGTTTCATATTCTCCGCATCTCTCTTACAGCGTATTCGGACGGTCGCAATGGTGCGCATTGGGTGCGAATTTTCACCAATGGGAAGCGAAAAAGTTCGCATTCAGTGGGCACTAGTGCAGGTTGCCGAATATGCTATTAATCTATTACCGACTTCGATTCGTTTAAATCAGTCTCTACCAAGTTTTTATTATTTTCCATCGTAAAACAATTTTCATACGACATTATAAAAGTTTTTGTGTCAACTACAGGCCTCGCCCGCAAATTCCTTAAAACCGAAGCTGAAAATCTGAGCACTGAACTGATTTGTGGCCAATAAAGGAATGTCAAGTATAAAAAGTGACAGAGGAATCAGTGTTCGAACGGAGAACGAAAATACAATTGGAACTAGCAAAGTTGATTTCACAATCTTTGCGTGAGAACGTTTTTAATGTTTTTCGTGGATTAAAGGTACAATTGGAATTAGCAAAGATGATTTCACAATCTTTGCGTGTGAACTTTTTTCGTGAATTAAAGGGAATTAGCTTCTTTCATACATGAGTCATGTTTATGGGGGGGGATTTCAATTATATCACATTCCTTGCTCTCGGAATGGACTCGGTGGGTCATGCATTTTGTAGGATGCATATCCTACCAAACTGCACTGCGTGCAATTAGGTAGGATGCTTACCCTTCCAAAATGCACGCACAAAGATTACTACCCAGATATACAAGATACTTATGTCTATTATCGCATGCAAGTACAGAATATGACTCACCGGTCGGCGAATATGGTCCATCCTGTCATCCTGTCATCCTCGCTGGCTTCCAAGCTAGCGTGTACCTAGGCCCTCTCTAGGGCATATGCTGCAGGTCCTCTCTAAAGCTGCGTCCAGACGTTGCGAGGCAGCAGCGCGAGGCACGCCTCGCAGAGCGGAAGGTCTACAGACCTTAGCTGGACTTGGTCACTTTGCAAAGCAACCTCGTGCTGCTGCCGTGGCGAGGACAACACCCCGCAGTGCCTCGCCGAATTTTATGGCTTTCGACCCTCGAAGGGTTTGGAATATCATTAAGAAGTGAGAAATGTTCAGGATTTCAAATGTTTGAATGTTTTCTTCATCGTAACGAAGGGGAAGTGGCGCCAATGGATTCCTGGCGTTCCGTCGATTAAAATCATACCAAATATCATGCAAATCAGACTACTTTGACACAAGCAACTTGTATTCCCTATGTAAAAGTTGTCCGATTTACACGACATTTGGCATGGTTTTCATCGGAAAACCCCAAGGAATCCATCGGCGTCACTTTCCATTCGATACGATGAAGAATAAAGAATTATTTTATTTCCTAAACAGATACAGGGTAATTCTCCAGCTACGCCGACCACCCCGTGGCGAGGGTAACACCCCGCAGTGCCCATCGAATTTTATGGCTTTTTCCGGAAAAAGGTACGGATCCTGGGTCCAACGTAGCGAATTAGGGTCGAACCTCGGCAGTCGAGGGTGTCACATCCCTTACAGCGTATTAAAAAATTATTTTCTTCGTCGTATCAAAAGGAAAGTGCCGCCGATGGATTCCTTGGGGTTTTCTAATGAAAATCATACCAAATATCATGCAAATCAGACTACTTTGACACAACCTATTTGTATCCCCTACATAAAAGTTATCCGATTTACACGAGATTTGGTATGATTTTCATCAGAAAAACCCAACTTCCATATCGATGCGATAAAGCAGGGTTGACTAACTGGCGACTCACGAGTTGCCGGGGGCTCCTCCGCCTTGCGGCCACGCTGAACGCAGTCGAATTCGTCCGTGCCTACACAGACATAAATACATTCGATTGCTACGGCCGGCCACGGCCATACGTTTACATACAGTAATTCGTCGTTAGTGTCACGTTTTTACCATGCGTTATAATCACGCTCACTATCCCCACCATTTCATGGCATCCTTCAGTCGAGATTGAGAGAATCCGATATATGCGAGACAGAACAAAAGAGACGACGCGAAGTTGTCGTCGGCACGAAATAGTATCCGCATCGCGTTAGTATCACGCTGCCAGCCCCGATCGTCGCATTACTGTATATTGTAATAACATTGTTAGGTTTAGGTTTAGGTTTAGGTTTAGGTTTAGGTTTAGGTTTAGGTTTAGGTTAATATTAAAAATTAAACCTAAACCTAAACCTAAACCTAAACCTAAACCGAAACCTAAACCTAAACCTAAACCTAAACCTAAACCTAATCATGTTATATACAGTAATTCGTCGTTAGTGTCACGTTTTTACCATGCGTTATAATCACGCTCACTATCCCCACCATTTCATGGCATCCTTCAGTCGAGAGTGAGAGAATCCGATATATGCGAGACAGAACAAAAGAGACGACGCGAAGTTGTCGTCGGCACGAAATAGTATCCGCATCGCGTTAGTATCACGCTGCCAGCCCCGATCGTCGCATTACTGTATATTGTAATAACATTGTTAGGTTTAGGTTTAGGTTTAGGTTTCGGTTTAGGTTTAGTTTAGGTTTAGGTTTAGGTTTAGGTTTAGGTTAATATTAAAAATTAAACCTAAACCTAAACCTAAACCTAAACCTAAACCTAAACCTAAACCTAAACCTTTTTTTTTTTTTTTTTTTTTTTTATAGAGGGGGAAAATGCCTTACGCATACCCCGGCATGACTGCCGGGGTTATGTGGGACTCACCGCGGCGTGACGGTCTACCCACTAAAAACCCCCTCTGTTCTTCACTCCTTCTTTCCGCAATCCCCCTGGGCGGCCCGGAACGTCTGGTGTAGTACCTCGGACCGCCCTACCTGTGATAGGTGGGGATTCCTCCTTATCCGCATTTAGCCTTGTCAGGTCTATGCCTTCCACCTTATCCCGGGTACAACATTCCCGGGTCTCCTCACGTGGGAAGAAAAATGTCCCACCTACAGTAAAAATAAAACGCAAAGTAAACCACGAAACCCCCCACCCCCCACCCACCCCCACAAACCGTACGCGGATAAAATAAACGACGGTAGAAGCACGCGGATAAAATAAACATCGGTAAACGCACGCGGATAAAATAAACAACGCTAAAAGCACGCGGATAAAACAAAACAATGTCAATTACAAAATAAAATAAGTACCTACCGGGTAGGTTCATAAATAAATAAATAAATAACTAAATATTTATATAAAATTGAGACATATATGACACGCAGCTAGAGGGGGAATCCTACCGTTTCCTCTTACGGCCCCTCCTACGCCTCTCCTCGGCCTTTTTTCTGGCTATCTCCTGGGCGGCCCTAATTCTTTCTAATCTTATCGCCCGGTCCGCCGCCCTCTCCTTCTCCTGTCTATCAGACATCACTCGCCTTGCAAACTCCTTCAGGCAGGCCCATTTCGACTCCGATTCCATTGCCACTTTAACCATGGTTTCCACCTCTAACCATGGAACCCCCAGGCCCCTCTGCAGGTCCGCCCTTTCGCCCTCATAGGCGGGGCACTCCATCAACACGTGCTCCGCGTCGTCCTGCGGGTCTCCACACTCCAGGCACTCACACCCCTGGGACTTACCGATTCTATGTTTAAACTTGTTAAAGACCCCGTGCCCCGTCATTAGCTGCATGAGATAATAATCCCCGATGACGGCCGGACCCCCACTATCAACGAAGGTCCCCACTTCCGGAACCAACCTCTTCACCCACCAGTGGCCCGGAGAGAAGTCCCACTCCGCCTGCCACTTATGCATAGCCTCACCCAGGGACACCGCCTTATGCTCTCGCACCCTTTGCTTTCTAATTTCTGGGTGCCCCTTATACCTTGGGTCCTCTCTATCTTTGGCCTTCTGCTCCGCTACCTCACGGCCCATACCGGCCTTAATATGCAGCGGCATACGTCCTGCCAGGACACATAGCGACATGAAGGCCACCGTCCGATAGGCCGCCGTGATCCTTGTGAGAGCCACCCTCTGCGTGCGTCTTAACATTGCCCTGTTGGCCTCCCACACCAGGGATCCCGCCCATACTGGAGCCGCGTACATCACCACCGACTCCCATACTGCGTAATATAATCTTCTAGCCTGGTGCGAGGGCCCCCTGGTGTTTGGCAATATAGTGGCCAGAGCCCCGGCCAGTCTATCGGCCCTATTGGACGCCTCCTCCAAGTGCGCACGGAACGTCCGTCTCACATCAAACGTCACCCCAAGGTATCTTACGGCCCTATTGGGGGTGATGTCTTCGCCCAGGATCCTATAGCTCCTGCTCTCAATGCGCTTCCCTGTCAGGAACACAACGTTCGTTTTTTCTGTGGCCAATTCCAGTCCCACATCCTCGAACCATCGGCCAACCGTGTCCATTGCCATGGTCAGCGTCCTTTCTAACTGCGGGATACTTCTGGCCGAGACGAGCACCGCAAGATCATCTGCATACGCCAGGGCCCTGACATTTCTATCCCTGCCGTTCAGTGCCTTGAGCACCCCGTCGTATACGACATTCCACAAGAACGGCCCAAGGACTGAGCCCTGTGGGACCCCGGCGTACATCGCTCTCTCCACTTTCCCTTCCTGCGTGTGGACACATATCCCCCGGTCCGAAAGGTAATTACCCACGGTCTCATACACCGTGGCGGCGACCCCCCGCCTCAGCAGCTCCTCCATAATTATTTCCCACCTTAGGGCATTGAACGCATTCTTCACGTCAAACGATATAAACATACACGCCCTCCCCCTGGACCTACACGTGTCCGCGAACCTGGACACTTCTGAAGCGGCCTCCACCGTCCCGACCCCCCGTCGGAAACCAAATTGAAGAGGGTGGAAAGGATCCCTGCCCAGTTGCATCTCCAGGACCTCCTTCATGGCGTACTCCCAGATCTTCCCCAGGGCCGGAAGTATGCTAATAGGGCGGTGCGCCCTGGGATCCATCGGATCCTTACCTGCCTTCGGCAGCAAAACTACCCTGGCCCATTTCCACGTGGCCGGTATGGATCGCCTATTGAGCGTGTCTCTCACCATCTCCAGAATGTCCCCCTGCTCTGCCAACGCGATTACGGAGACCAACTCTGACGGGACCCTATCCAGGCCCGGGGCCTTCTTGGCCTTAATGCACTTAACCGCCCGGGCGATCATGGATCCGTCCACCAACCTCTCGCCATCCTCTTCCACCTGCCCCCCCAAAGGGAGAGTTGGTCTCCTTACCCATCTGCGAAGGGTGCCCTGGGACCCCGGGGCCCGCCCGGCAGTCAGGGGAGATGGCGGGGACGTGTGGAACAGTACGTCCAGCGTCCTACCCACCTGTGTCGCTGACATCACCGTCTTCATGGTCTTCCCCTGGAGTCTAGACATAACCACCTTATAAGGCTTACCCCAGGGGTCCGCGTCGACCGTACCACACATGGACCGCCACCAACCCTCCTTAGACCTCCAAATAAGGACCTGCACCAGTCTCCTCGCCTTGGAGTACTCCTTTCTCCTGGCTTCCACTTCCGGGATCTTTTTCTTCCGTCCCCTCTGGAACAATCTCCTTAGACGATGCATGTCCCTCCTGGCCTGGGCGATATCCTCATTCCACCAGAAGTTCGGGAGTTTCCCTCCTCCGGGACACCGCTTCCTCACCAGAGTCGCCTCCGAAACTTCCTCCAGCCTAGTCTGCATAATCTCCGCCTTGGGTCTTATGCCACTCCCCCGTTTCTCCTGTGGGAGACCTGGATTCGTCACCGGATCCTGTGCACCCTCTTCCCTCCTCCTCCTGTATTCTGCCAGGGTCACATCCGGATCCATGTCCTTGGTGGAAAACGGGAACCATCCTGTCCCCCCCATTGCCCTTCTCCCCTTTCCCCTCCTAATCTCATGGAGGACGTATCTGTGGTCCGACGCCGTGAAGTGGGGCAGGACCTCGCTCTTCTTAACTAGGGCCGCGAGGGCCCTGTCCATCGTCATTACATCTATGCACGACGTCCGACCGTTCCGATTGAAGGTGAATTTGTTCCTTAATCGAATCGGGACCAGCCCCAGCCTCCCAATCATACCCATGCATTCAAGGCCCTTCTTATCCCTGATCCTGCCTCCCCATGCCGGCGACTTGGCATTCAAATCCCCCGCCAGGATGACCCCCCTCGCCGGGGACATAAGGGGCTCCAGAATCCCCTCCAGGTCCTCTAAATATTGGGTAAACAGGGCGCCCTTCCTTCTAGGCGAGCAGTAGCAGCTGACCACTGTCATACCCTCCATCATTACCGCCACTATCCCCTGCGCTGTCACCGGCGTCGCCAAAGAGGCGAATCTCCCGTTAAATCCCGTTACCCAAACCGACGAGTCACCCGTCGCATCGTTGGCCCATTCCGGGAGCTGTCGGAACGGCTCGGATATGATGACCACATCCACGCGCAATTCGCATGCATTGTGGGTCATCATATCCTGGGCCAGCCTACACCTATTCAAATTAATCTGTAGGACCTTGAGCATTATCCCCCTTTTTTCTTCGGCAGGTCCTCCCCCGCCATCCCCCTTCTGTTGGCTGGGCACGCCAGTGACGCCGTAACGTGCGCAACCCCCTGCCCCGCTGCACCCTTCGATGCACATATCATGCATTTAGGGGGATTCCTGCAATCTCCGATGGCGTGGTCATCCTCCCCACACCGCCGGCAACGCTCCTTCCCCTCCGCTACCGAGGGGCAGTTACTCGCCACATGCCCAAGGAGATGGCACCTAAAACATCTCAGCAGTTTCGGAAGCACCCTAACTTTGGCCAACGTAAGCCCCAACCGCACTCTCATCCCCTCCATAACTCTTGGGAGGGCATTCGTAGGGGCATCCAATACTGCCACCTGGGTCCCCGATGCCAGTAGGCGCAACGCCTTAAGCCGAATTCGATCCTGGGGAATTTTGAATGCCTCGGCCACCTCCTTAGTCAGTTCCGGACCTTCTACCATTGGGTCCATTTCCCTTATTTCGAACGTCGTTCTTTCCATAAGGGGAACACACTCCACCTCTTTCCCCACCAGGTTGTTGAGGGTAGTAGCCATGGTTCCTGCGCACGCCGTCTTCTCCAGTTCCAGCACCACGTGCCCCAACCTGGACTTCCTGATGGCCTTAATCCCCACCATCGCCTCTCTACCTTTCGTCACCACCGCCCTATACGTTTCCATAAAGGACCCCCCGTGGCCCACCTTCAACATTACCGCCTCGGGCCTCCTCCGTTCCCGACCTGGCCTTATCCTCCTCTTTGGCCCCCGTGCCCCGGCTTCCCCCTCAGACTGCCGTGCTGGTTGTTGAGGCGCCCTCTGCGTCTGCCTCTGCTTAGTCTCCCCAGGATGGGTCGACTGTAGACCGTCCTGACCCCCAGAGACGTGATTCTCTCTACCCTTGCCCCGCTTCGAGGACTGCTGCGTCTGCCATTGTTGGACCCTCTGCTGCTGTCCCTGCCCGGGTGTATTCCGCGTCTCTTCCCTGAGCTCACGATCCCCACCAGTCGCTGGGTGCTCCCCAGTCCGTCCAGACACCTCCAGCTTCCCGGTTGACGAGGTGGGGGGAGGGGTCCTTCCCTCTACCACCTTCGAGAACAGCCCCTTCTTCAGGGCATTCCCCCCCACGGTGTCCCGCGCGGGGGTCTCCCCCGTTTCCAGGCGCGCATTGCTCCCCGACTCCTTCGGCCCCAGGGCACCCTCTCCCGACACTTCCTCTGCAAGGGCCCTTTTCTTGTTGTTCTGGGCCCTCTCCCTCTCCTCCACTGGGGAAGACCTCTGTCTCTTGGCCTTCTGCTGCTGCCTTTGCCCCATCGGGGAGTCCCCCGCGCTCCTACCAGCCACATCCGCCCTGTTCTTCCAGGGTGAGGCCCCACTACCTTTCCCCCTTTGTGGTGAATACTGGGTTCCATAATCCCTAGTATTAGTTCTACCCCCCACCCCACTCGTCGTCCTTGGCACCTGCTCCCCGAGCTGCCGGCCATCCTCAACTCTTGGCCCCGAGCTGCCGGCTCCTGCGAGAGCCTTTTCCTGGCCCTCATTCCCGATGGTAATCGCCTGGGCGGCTCCTGAGCCTGCCACCATCCCAGACACCCTGCCACACACTCTTGCCACCTTTCTGACGAAGGCCAGCATCACCTTCAACCTAAACCTAAACCTAAACTAAACCTAAACCGAAACCTAAACCTAAACCTAAACCTAAACCTAAACCTAAACCTAACAATGTTATTACAATATACAGTAATGCGACGATCGGGGCTGGCAGCGTGATACTAACGCGATGCGGATACTATTTCGTGCCGACGACAACTTCGCGTCGTCTCTTTTGTTCTGTCTCGCATATATCGGATTCTCTCACTCTCGACTGAAGGATGCCATGAAATGGTGGGGATAGTGAGCGTGATTATAACGCATGGTAAAAACGTGACACTAACGACGAATTACTGTATATAACATGATTAGGTTTAGGTTTAGGTTTAGGTTTAGGTTTAGGTTTCGGTTTAGGTTTAGGTTTAGGTTTAGGTTTAGGTTTAGGTTTAATTTTTAATATTAACCTAAACCTAAACCTAAACCTAAACCTAAACCTAAACCTAAACCTAAACTAAACCTAAACCGAAACCTAAACCTAAACCTAAACCTAACAATGTTATTACAATATACAGTAATGCGACGATCGGGGCTGGCAGCGTGATACTAACGCGATGCGGATACTATTTCGTGCCGACGACAACTTCGCGTCGTCTCTTTTGTTCTGTCTCGCATATATCGGATTCTCTCAATCTCGACTGAAGGATGCCATGAAATGGTGGGGATAGTGAGCGTGATTATAACGCATGGTAAAAACGTGACACTAACGACGAATTACTGTATATAACATGATTAGGTTTAGGTTTCGGTTTAGGTTTAGGTTTAGGTTTAGGTTTAGGTTTAGGTTTAGGTTTAGGTTTAATTTTTAATATTAACCTAAACCTAAACCTAAACCTAAACCTAAACCTAAACCTAAACTAAACCTAAACCGAAACCTAACAATGTTATTACAATATACAGTAATGCGACGATCGGGGCTGGCAGCGTGATACTAACGCGATGCGGATACTATTTCGTGCCGACGACAACTTCGCGTCGTCTCTTTTGTTCTGTCTCGCATATATCGGATTCTCTCACTCTCGACTGAAGGATGCCATGAAATGGTGGGGATAGTGAGCGTGATTATAACGCATGGTAAAAACGTGACACTAACGACGAATTACTGTATATAACATGATTAGGTTTAGGTTTAGGTTTAGGTTTAGGTTTAGGTTTCGGTTTAGGTTTAGGTTTAGGTTTAGGTTTAGGTTTAGGTTTAGGTTTAGGTTTAATTTTTAATATTAACCTAAACCTAAACCTAAACCTAAACCTAAACCTAAACCTAAACTAAACCTAAACCGAAACCTAAACCTAAACCTAAACCTAACAATGTTATTACAATATACAGTAATGCGACGATCGGGGCTGGCAGCGTGATACTAACGCGATGCGGATACTATTTCGTGCCGACGACAACTTCGCGTCGTCTCTTTTGTTCTGTCTCGCATATATCGGATTCTCTCAATCTCGACTGAAGGATGCCATGAAATGGTGGGGATAGTGAGCGTGATTATAACGCATGGTAAAAACGTGACACTAACGACGAATTACTGTATATAACATGATTAGGTTTAGGTTTAGGTTTAGGTTTAGGTTTAGGTTTCGGTTTAGGTTTAGGTTTAGGTTTAGGTTTAGGTTTAGGTTTAGGTTTAGGTTTAATTTTTAATATTAACCTAAACCTAAACCTAAACCTAAACCTAAACCTAAACCTAAACTAAACCTAAACCGAAACCTAAACCTAAACCTAAACCTAACAATGTTATTACAATATACAGTAATGCGACGATCGGGGCTGGCAGCGTGATACTAACGCGATGCGGATACTATTTCGTGCCGACGACAACTTCGCGTCGTCTCTTTTGTTCTGTCTCGCATATATCGGATTCTCTCACTCTCGACTGAAGGATGCCATGAAATGGTGGGGATAGTGAGCGTGATTATAACGCATGGTAAAAACGTGACACTAACGACGAATTACTGTATGTAAACGTATGGCCGTGGCCGGCCGTAGCAATCGAATGTATTTATGTCTGTGTAGGCACGGACGAATTCGACTGCGTTCAGCGTGGCCGCAAGGCGGAGGAGCCCCCGGCAACTCGTGAGTCGCCAGTTAGTCAACCCTGCGATAAAGAATAAAGAATTATTTTATTTCTTAAACAGATACAGATTTATTATTCTGGAGCTGCGCCCGCGTCAAGGAGATGCGGCCTGGTACCCCGTTGCGAGGACAGTCCTTCACAGTGCCTCACCCAATTTTTATGGCTTTTTCCGGAAAAAGGTACGAATCCTGGGTCGAGCGTAGCGAATTAGGGTCGAACCCCGGCAGTCGAGGGTGTCACATCCATTACAGCGTATTAAAAAATTATTTTCTTCGTCGTATCAAAAGGAAAGTGCCGCCGATGGATTCCTTATGTTTTTCTGCTGAAAATCATACCAAATATCTTGTAAATCGGACAACTTTTACATAGAGAATACAAATAGGTTGTGTCAAAGTAGTCCGATCTGCATGATATTTGGTATGATTTTCATCGGAAAAACATAAGGAATCCATCGGCGGCACTTTCCTTTTGATACGACGAAGAAAATAATTTTTTAATACGCTGTAAGGGATGTGACACCCTCGACTGCCGGGGTTCGACCCTAATTCGCTACGTTGGACCCAGGATCCGTACCTTTTTCCGGAAAAAGCCATAAAATTCGATGGGCACTGCGGGGTGTTACCCTCGCCACGGGGTGGTCGGCGTAGCTGGAGAATTACCCTGTATCTGTTTAGGAAATAAAATAATTCTTTATTCTTCATCGTATCGAATGGAAAGTGACGCCGATGGATTCCTTGGGGTTTTCCGATGAAAACCATGCCAAATGGCGTGTAAATCGGACAACTTTTACATAGGGAATACAAGTTGTTTGTGTCAAAGCAGTCCGATTTGCATGATATTTGGTATGATTTTCATTAGAAAACTCCAAGGAATCCATCGGCGTCACTTTCTTTTCGATACGATGAAGAAAACATTCAAACATTTGAAATCCTGAACATTTCTCACTTCTTAATGATATTCCAAACCCTTCGAGGGTCGAAAGCCATAAAATTCGGCGAGGCACTGCGGGGTGTTGTCCTCGCCACGGCAGCAGCACGAGGTTGCTTTGCAAAGTGACCAAGTCGAGCTAAGGTCTGTAGACCTTCCGCTCTGCGAGGCGTGCCTCGCGCTGCTGCCTCGCAACGTCTGGACGCAGCTTAAGGCCCATGCTTCGGGCCCTCTCTAGGGCCTATGGTAGGCGCTCTCTAGGGCCCCCATTTTGGGCCCTCTTTAGAGCCCACGCGCTAGGCCCTCTCTAGGGCCCGTGTCTTGGGCCTTCTCCAGGGCCCACGAGCTAGGCCCTGTCTAGGGCCTAGAATCTCATTGGCAAGTCTAAGCTGAAAATTGAAGCTAAGCGAAAATTTGACTCTACTTCCGCGATAAAAAAGCAATTAGAGCACCGGTGCTCTGGGCGAGGTTTGTATGCGCAAAAAATTGGATCTACTTTCGCGAAGAAAATTCAACTGGAGCTGCGGTGCTCTGGACAAATCTTAGATACGCAAAAATTTTACTCCAAATTCGCGGTAATACTACTCTAAGTAAGAGCCGCGGTGCTCTGCAAAATATATAGATGGACGCGAAAAAAGCGGGGACTCTACGATCGCATTACGCGCGATCACAAAGGATCTTGCTCGACCGCAAGATTGCTAGGAAGTCTGGTTCCACATGGAACCTTTTCAAATTTTCCGCGGTGACTCTACTCGACTCGAGCGATTCCATTATTTTACGAATTATTAATCGGAATTGTAAAAATCGCGAGCAACATTTGTATTGATTTAATTTTCTGGCCCTCTCCAGGGCCCATGAGCTAGGCCTTCTCTAGGGCCTAGAATCTCATTGGCAAGTCTAAGCTGAAAATTGAAGCTAAGCGAAAATTTGACTCTACTTCCGCGATAAAAAAAACAATTAGAACACCGGTGCTCTGGACGAGGTTTGTATGTGCAAAAAATTGGATCTACTTTCGCGAAGAAAATTCAACTGGAGCTGCGGTGCTCTGGACAAATCTTAGATACGCAAAAATTTGACTCCAAATTCGCGGTAATACTCTAAGTAAGAGCCGCGGGGTCATCAAAATATGTAGATGGACGCGAAAAAACCGGGGACTCTACAATCGCATTACGCGCGACCACAAAGGATCTTGCTAGACTGCAAGATTGCTAGGAAGTCTGGTTCCACTAGGGACCTTCTCAAATTTTTCGCGGTGACTCTACTCGACTCGATCAATTAGATTATATTACGAATTATTAATCGGAATTGGAAAAATCGCGAGCAACTGTTGTATTGATTTAATTTTCTGATTTTAAAACAGACACATGCATGTCACTATCTACGAGTACCTTGTATGGTCAGCTCATTGAATTCTGGTCTTTCCAACACATGCGCAGGGGTTAGGGACCCATTTCATATAATTAGCATTCGTTTTAAGAACATTTCTGCAATATTTCGTAAATATGGTTTAGAAAAGAGCCACGCCATAAGGCTACTGCCTAGACGCCCTAGACCATATTCGCGAAATATTGCATAAGTGTTCTCGAAACGAATATCGACCATGTGAAATGGGCCCCTGCATGTCGCGCATTTGTGTTGGAACGGCCAGAATCTAAAGAGCTGGCTACGCTACGTTTTCTACAAAAACCATTATGTTCTATTGCATGCACCCACATTCAAAGAGTTATAAAGTGACTCACCGTTCGCTGTCATCAAGAGTACTGCATCTCTGCAAACTCGTAACCCCTGACCGGTAACCCTGAGACCAGCAGCCCTCTGACCAGCACCCCACAGCTCAGCACCCCTTTAGCCCTCAGCCCAGCAGCTCCAGTTGGACTCGTGCATGACTCTACTTTCGCGGTGAAAAGGCTATTAGAGCACCGGAGCTCTCGACTAATTTTACTTGCGCAAAAACACTGACTCTACGATCGCATTACGAGCGATCACAAAAACTATTACTGAAACAGACAATTTGTATTTAAACAAGTTCCAAAAAATTTGCTTTAATCTCCAGGCAGCCGCATGGAGCGCCACGCAATTCGGACCTTCAGAAAAATTTCGAGCAGCCACATTGGGCGCTTAATGATTTTAAAGATTGATAGAAAAAAGGAGTGCCCCTTTGGGAGCCTAATACTTTTCAATTGTAATGAGAAAAGAAAGGGTAGCCTCTATGGACGCTTAACGATTCTCAAGACTGATAGAAACAAGCAGTGGCACCTTTGAGCGTTTAATACTTTTCAATTTTAATGAAAAAGAAAAGAAAACGGCAGCCACTATGGGCGCCTAGTAACAAGACGGAAGAAAAGCAGCCTCTTTGGGCGCATATTAATTCCGAATTGTAAGGTGAAAACAGCAGCCTCGTCAGGCGCTAATGGCATGCAATGCCAAAAAAATGTTCCAATTCTACTCTACAATGTTAGTAAAGCTTAACCCAGATCTAATTCCACCCTGAGGCCGCCAACAAAATTCTGAGTAAATCTCCTTAGAGTAGTATTACCGCGAATTTGGAGTCAAATTTGGCTGTACTTCCGGATGGCCCCAGTCGCCGATCGACACGAGGTTTGAAGGGACAGGTGGGGAGGGTGTGGGAACCGTAAATCCAAAATTGTTTCTTCGGGGATTTATTAGTTTCCGAGATATTAATAAAAAAACTTTCGGCATAATATATTGAAATCAGTTTCATAACCGACGGTATTAGTAAAGGTTTGGGCTAGATTAGGGCGGGGGGCGCGCGCCCGCTCGCGGGCGCGTAAAGTATGGTGGCGAACCGATGTGTGTTTGGAGATTTGAATCAGCAACTTACGAATGCGACCTATCCTACTATATAGGGTGTCATTCTGCTGATAGTCAATATTCTACGGGGTGATTCTACAGGCCAAAATGAGACGAAAATATAGAATACAATTCATTTTAAAACACTTCGTTTTCGAAAAACTTGACTTTGAATTTCAGCTAAATACGCGTGCCTTTCCGGCGCCTGACGAGCACGCGGAGGTAAGGGGAACGCGTCCAGCAGTTTGTAAAACAGTTCGGGGGGACGGGAGGGTCGCCGGGTAGGGGTGCCCACACCTACGTCCAAAAAAAATTTCAAAAAAAAAATTAACAATAATTTTTTATTAATATTTTGGAAACTAATAAATACCCGAAGGTAGAATTTTAGATTTAGGGTCCACACCCCCTCCCCACTCCTCCCACCAAACCTCATCTCGATCGGCCACTGGGGCCATTCGGAAGAATATCCTCAAATTTTTACGTATCTACGGTGCAGGGTGAAACTAATCGTAAGAGAAAGCAAAAGCAACTACAAAAGGTGTCACTCTCGACAAGCAAGCGCACCTCTACCCTTAAGGGGGGAGCCTGTTTTATAAAGTCCAAAAAATTGATTTTTTTTTTCATTGCCTAAATCGATAGATAAACTACCTATCCAAGAATGTATTCACAAAGTTACAGCGGCCAATTCGAAGTATTTTTAAAGATACAGAACCGAGAGCAGGTAAGCGGCGAGTATATGTGCGAGCGCTCGGCCGGACACGGACGCGTGCTTCACCCTTTGACGCGTCCCCATTCGTCGATCATTACTTTTAAAGACAATCGAAACGGCAGAGTTGTACAGTGTAATAGTACAGAATAGTCGTAGAGCAGAGTGAGTTAGAAATTTTATAAGTTGAACGCAGAGAATTGTAGCGATCGACCGCAAGCAAAAACTTTAAAGCGCGATTTCTCCAGTTTTCAGTTTTACGATTCTTTAAAATTGGCGGGTGTGATAGCAAAAAAACTATGCGGCCTATTGCATTGAACCAAAGCTTATGCTCTTCAGTATTTAATTATTTTCTATGTGAACTAAAAAGATTGTTAAAAAATTCTTTTTAAATCATTTTTATAGCACATTAAAGTCAAATGTTGTCTTTAAAAAATAGACATTCTTCTTCTCAAACGAAAAAAATGTATGATTTCGCGCTTTTTTTCTGCTTTTTCTTAGTTCACCCAGAAGAAAAATATATGAGCATTAAAAACCATTTTGATTTTTTCATTCAGACAAGAATTACAACCAGAATCCTTCCCGCCAATTGGAGACTGCAATGGCAAAGCGCTCCGAGAATCGGCTCAACAATCAGCCATATTTTATAATTTTATGAAATAAAATTTTTTTTTGTGCTCATTGAATATATGTTTAAATATCCCTAAAAGTATACGAAGATCAATTGTTCCGTTCCCTGTCAAAAAAATTCGCGAAAAAAATCATTTTTTTGGACCTTATAAAGCAGGCCACCCCCTTAAGGGGTTAGGACACAGTAACGGGCCAAAAGAGCAGACGATTTTTAGACGACGATAATAAGAAAAGTAAACGATCGATTAATATAAGGTTTTGTGTTTTAGTTCACTATATTATGAACTATAAGAAAAGCTTATAATATTTACAAAATAGCATTTGTATGCCGTGCATTTAAACTGTCCTTTTTTTCGGATGGCCAACTGGTGGGCCGAATTCCGTGAAATCGGATGAACTGAATCAAAAACCCCCAAAATGTCATAAACTATAATATATTTCCTAGGCATTGACGATCCAACATTTCAAATTTTTTAATTATTGTACAAAATATAAACAGAAAGATGTCGACACTTCTGTCGAAATTTGATCATTATTTTTCAAACATCGGCCATTTTGTCAATTTTCGCAAAAATTGAAATGTTGGATCGTCAATGCCTAGGAAATATATTATAGTTTATGACATTTTTGGGGTTTTTGATTCAGTTCATCCGATTTCCTGGTATCCGGCCCACCAGTTGGCCATCCGAAAAAAAAGGACAGTTTAAATGGAGACATTGCACGGCATACAAATGCTATTTTGTAAATATTATAAGCTTTTCTAATAGTTCATAATATAGTGAACTAAACCACAAAACCTTATATTAATCGATCGTTTACTTTTCTTATTATCGTCGTCTAAAAATCGTCAGCTTTTTTGGCCCGTTACTGTGTCCTAACCCCTTAAATTTAGCCTATCGCACTCTTTACAATGGGCCCCGGTGGCATAATCTATTGCAAATATGCACTTGCGTAATCTCGAGGGATATGCGAAAGCTAAGAATCTCCCGATTGAGATTGCAAAGGAGACAAAACGACTGAAAGGACCGAAAGATGCGACGCGAACATTCACCGTCGATGCACCGAATTTTCGAATCGAAATCAGAGATCGAAGGCGAATTGTATTTCTAGAAGAGTGCATTTGACACTCTTATATTTAAAAAGAACGAGGTGGAACACAGAAGCTTATCGTTCGAAGTACGCAAGTGCATTTTTGAATAGATGTCCAGACCGAACCAAGCTCACCGAATAAATTGATTTGGCTCGATCTGGACGCTTAAACTAGATCGTAGGCTTTAGCTTGATTCCGTTTCGCAAGTCGCAATGCTCGGGAAACGTTACCAAGGAGCCGAGCACACCAGCGTGGAGGTACCTACGAAAGTGACCCATTTCTACGAAATATTTCTGGTCCACATTCGACCAATGCTTTGTGCATTTTTGAAAATTTGGAAAAATCTTACGACTAAAGTTCTTAAACTAAAACTTATTGCTAGGCTGGTTTAAATATTTTAAGGAGTGAGAAAAATAGCACAGTGACCAAATAGTACCAATAGCATCTGTCACTCTAAGTTATTTATATTTATATGAGAAAGAGCTTCAAGTTATATAGTTGAAAATCCTTAAGAAATGAATGCTTTCCATTCTCGTTTTATTAAGAGAATCTAATGACTCGAATGTAATTAAACTTGAGAAGTGTGACTCGTATTCAAAGCATCAAGCTTTGATTATGAAATTCAAGAAAGATAATTTGGAATATTTAAAACGCGATATTAGAATTTTGACGTCGAATTTGAAATTTATTTATTGCTTTCGTCTGTATTAAACATTTGGAAGCACGCGCGTTAATGTTACTGTTCACGAGAACTAAATACGTATTCGTGATCACTGTGCTCGCTCCAGCAATCATTCGTTCAATTGCATGCAGAAAAATTGAGAAAATTAAAATGTACCACTCACCCATCAAAGAACACAATCTGACTGGTACCCATGCAGACAGGAAGCTTCTTCAGCAGGTTCACAGACCAAGCTCAGTAGTACCGAATAGAATGTATCACACACAAAAATGTCACTTTAATTTCACGATCAAAAAGCAATTTGAGCACCGGTGCTGAGTCTTAACTAGTTCAAGATGCGTAAAAATACTGACTCCACACTCGCGTTGACAATACTAAAACGCACAGCCATCTCATGTTTTTAAATACAAAGCACTGCAAGTTTTTAAATGTACCGAAGCAGTGGGTCAAGAAGTCTCCTAGATACTGAGTGAAATGCAGTAGAATCTTGTTAAGCGACCTCCCACATGGTCCAGTAATCGATGAAATTAATTTAGGAATCGATATATCACGAAATAATATGCTCGCACGTTCACTGAGTTCCGATCACTCTCGCGTGTAAAGTTGAACTGGCAGGTGTTATCGTTCGGCGATGGAGCGCGACTTTGGCAGAGGTTGTTGTCGTTCTGTCTCGCTCCAACGACTTTGGCAGAGGTTGTTGTCGTTCTGTCTCGCTCCAACGACTCCCAGTTAAGGGGTCATATATATATATATATATATACGTTTCTCGGCGCAGAAACGTGGTCAATGTTTGGTAGTAATTTAGGGAGAAAGTATAAGCCCGATTGGTTTAATTCTTTCTGTGTTTTATAGGTATACGTTTATAGATTATAAAACATGTATGAGAATTGGAAAATTTTTAAAAATGTGGCGTTCGTGGGCAGTGGCGTAGAACATGTTTTCTGGCCCCGCCCAAAACGGTGGGCATGATTCAGTCCGTACGAGTGGTCCGAAACAAAAATCACCGAGTTTTTAACAATTTTGGGGATCATAGTTATCGGGTGACGTCGCCATTTTTCGAAAAAAAATTGCGAAAATGGTTATACTTTGAAGAAAAGGATCGTGATTTTCGCTATAAAAGTCGTACGTTTTTGCTTGTTATTAAAAAATAGTTGAATTTAATTGAAAAATCTCAACGTCACCCGATAACGAATCTTATGTAGAATATATGTGGAAACAATGAAGTTAATCGGATGAACGGTGAGGCAATTATCATGCCCACCGTCTTGGAAAATGATGCTTTGAGAAAAACCGACATTTTTATAAATTTTCCAATTCTCATGTCTGAGGTATATAACCATAAGTATATAGACATATACCTATAAAACACAAAAGGAATTAAACCAATCGGATTAATATTTTATCCCTGAATCATTCGCAAACATTGACCACGATTTAGAGCTAAGAAACGTATATAACCCCTTAACTTGAAATTCGTCAAGCCCGGAAATAATTTTATCTATTAACGCTTGTACTTTTCGCAGCTGCAGCTACAGTCGCGTCGGAAAATAAGTTGACGCTCTTTAAAATCGCATAGGGTAGATGTACCGTTTGTAGCCATTGTACCGTTTCTGGCCATGTCCATAATTATCGCGTTTTTTTAGCTCGGAATTGCTTGCAGACACTTAATTATGTGTAGAATTATACCGTAAATATTTTGTTTAGTATACGACCAGAAATATGAGGTTACATTTATTGCTTACGCGAAAAGTGGCAAGTGGCCACAAACGGTGAAAAATGGATTTCTTATATTTTTTAACTTTATTAATTCTTTAACGATTTCTCTAGTTAATGGTAACTTAGACATTAATAGTAAAGATAGTGTAAAATTTAGTAAAGCTTTTAGTTTTCTGATTTGAAGTACAATTTTAAAGATAATTACGATGAAAGTCAGTTAAATCCTTAAAGTGGCCACAAATGGTGCATCTACCATAACTTTCTTAAAATTGGTCCAAATGTCTTGAGTTTTTTTTAGAAGCTAGCGGAATTAGTTTCTAGGTGACGTGTTTCGACGTTTTAAGAAAAATGCACTTGGTCTGAATAGCAAAAAGAAAATAGTGAAGGTCGTTTTTTAAACTTTTTTTTGTGAGCCTTGAATGAAAATTCAAAAAACCCGTTTGTAGGTTTAAGTAAGTTATATACATGTCTAAAATTTCATTAAAATCGGTTAACGTTGCTCTGAGCTAGATACATGATTTCCCGGAATTTCGCGATTCTCGACCTTATTCTGCGATCTTTAAACGTGTCTAACTCAGAGCAATGTTAACCGATTTTAATGAAATTTTAGACACGTATATAACTTACTTAAACCTACAAACGGGTTTTTTGAATTTTCATTCAAGGCTCACAGACAAAGTTTAAAAAACGACCTTCACTATTTTTCTTTTGCTATTCAGACCAAGTGCATTTTTCTTAAAACGTCGAAACACGTCACCTAGAAAACTAATTCCGCTAGCTTCTAAAAAAAACTCAAGACATTTGGACCAATTTTAAAAAAGTTATGCTATTTTAATGAGCGTCAATTTATTTTCCGACGCGACTGTATGCAAACTGCACTTTCCGTATGTCTTCCAATACTGAGGACCCATGATAGTTCCCGAGAAAAGTGTTTTGCTCGGGTAGTCTTCTAGGTACTGGGTATATCTCAGTGGAATTCTCTTAAAGGGCCTCTTACATGGTCCAGTAACCGATGAAATTGATGCACGAATTGAGAAGTCACGAAATAATATGCACTATGACATGCACACATTTCACTCAACACTGAACCGATGAATTTCTCAGGGCTAGGCAAAATTTTATTTCGCAATGCGGGTTTGAAAAGTAACTCGATTTGCAGTTGCATCATGCAACATTCTGCGAGGCTTTCAAGAATTAGATTTTACTGTAAATTTCAATATCGGCAGTAAACTAATACTCGGGGCAAATAGAATCCAATTATTATTACTTTACTAGAAAGCGTGGTCACACCTTGTCGGGTTCTTCCCTGCCTTTCGACTCGTAATAGCGGCTTCTTAGGAAATGTCCAAAAACGGAAATATTCATAAATAAAAAATGAAAACGCTGTTTTTTCGGGACGTGCGTGGTCACACCTTGTAGAGTAAACTTCAATGTCGGCGATAAACTAATGCTCGGGGCAAATAGAATCCAATTATTATTACTTCACTAGAATGATTAAACAGTGCATTAGTAACTTGCGGGAATATCAGTAGCAGCGTGAATTTTTAATACTTTTCGGCGTACGATACGTGAAAGAGTTCTACTGCACGCAAAGTACTAATAAATAATTTCATCTTGTAATTTATAGCTTACACGGGATTTGAAGAAATACCATTTTTGCGCACCATAATGTCTTGATCCGCGAAATGGATTTTCGCAGAGAAATCCGCGTGAGTCGTTGACTGGCCGAGTCAAAGAATATAGCGTAGAAAAATCGTGCCTTCACACAAGTTACACGTATCCAAGCACGCACACACTTTTCAGCATTTCAACACATTTCAGAGTAGTTGGCAAGTTGGACGCTGTTCGTGAGCAGATGTCACTACATTAAGTCCTCAAAATATGGGTCGGTAACACAGTTTGGGTGGCGACACGAACATCCATAAGGTGATACATCTATCCTATACCTCGTCTGTGGTTATATTTTTAATTTTTACCGCTGATAGCGTTGTAATCCAATTCCTGTCTAAATCGGTAACGTTGAACGCGACTTGAAAATGGTAAAAACTGATACAAATTTAAATTGAATGAGGTATAGAACAGACCTAACATCATCGATGAAATATAGGATAGACCTATCATCTTATGAGAGTTCGTGGCACCACAGACGAGGTATAGTATATACCAGGGCTCGCGAACCTATGGCACGCGTGCCAGAAGTGGCACGTACGAAAACTTTGCTGGCACGTCAATGATTTAATATACCATCTTCTTAATATATAAAGCAGAAAGCTTCTACACGTTTGTGTGTTTGTCTGTCGCCTAAAAACTTTCGAATGATAAACTCTGGGATCACAAAAAGTACCTCAGCTCATTATGCCTGACTAATCCAGACAAATTTGACCATTTTCACCAAAAAAAAAAACAGAATTTTTTTTTATAAAATCAGAATGTTAGTCTCGGACGAAGCCGAGTAATAAAGCTAGTATCTGTATATTAATCTAAAATAATTATTATATGGATAGATATACTAAAATATTTTTGGCCAGCTTTTACTATACGATAATGTGTATGTCAAGTTTTAGAAATAAAATTCTGTGTTAATTTTTAAACTTGTTTGAAGATTAATTTTCTATTCATTTTTCCCCCTATTAAAAATTCCCGGCACGTCAGCAATTCGATAAAATATTTTTTATAAATTTTTGACACGCACAGATAAAAAGGTTCACCACCTCTGCGCTAGTGCCAGAAAATGTATTTAATTGGTTGATTCTTATAGAGCTATCTTCGTCTCTATCAGAAACAACCAATCCAAGTCATTTTCTGGCACCAGCTGGGAGTCAGTGCAAGATGCCGAATTCGCTACGAGTGTGTGGGGAAGGAACGGTTGGAAGGGGAAGCAGAGACGCGTGAGGGGGCCCTGCTGCACAGATGAGTCTGACGAATCTGTATAAACACACGAAATCCGGGAATTACACTAGAAAATAAAATAATGTATACGTATCTTACCAAATAAAACTACTCCTGATATTCTGAATAAAATATTTACTGTTTTGTATTATTTCTTTAATTATGAAATTATACATTACCAGTGAAATGCACTTTGTCACAGAACAGTTATAAAAGCCATCATAAATTCCTACTTAATGTATTTGTTACGAATGGGTAATTAGCAACCTGACTCTACTTACTTATTGTTAGTAATATCGTGTGCGAGATGATAGAGGAACGGATGAGTTTGACGAGAAAAGGGAAAGCGAAGTACAGAGGGCCTGTAGCGCTTTCTGATCGCCGAATTGCCGTGCTTCAGGCGTTTCTGACCCGAATTTTTAAACATTAATAACTACCACTGGAACTTAGGCAATCCGGAAATTCAGAAAATTATGCAACTTTGTGTGCAAGTAGAGTAATTCATGCGTAAGACAAGTTTTTTTTGTATCTACAAAACTGCCTAAAAATGATTATCAAAAAATCCATACTTTTCAAGTTACCTCCACCACCACAAAAGATGCAGCTTTTGTTTGACCTTTTTTCCAAGATCACTAACCGTTCTCGAGATATTCCACGAAAAAAATTCTGCATATTTTCAAGGGGTAATTTCACCCCCTAAAACCGCACTATGGCACCGACAAAAAATTGGTTTGTCTTACATATGAACTACTCTACTCGCCCACAAAGTTGCATAATTTTCTGAATTTCCGGGTTGCCCAACTTAATTTATAAAAAAGGAAATATCCACCGCGATTTCGTTACTCTGGATTTTCGTTTTATTTTGTCACGTGGGATCGCCCATTCCATTTTCTACCACTTGTTGCCGAACACCCTGTATATTCTGCTATTTAAAAAATGTTACGCTATATCATTTTTCTAAGCACCGTTTTTTTATTTTCTTTTATAACATTAATCAATACCTTGACCATTTTATATTTTGGGGAACTTTTTCTGTAACCAACACAGCAACCGGTATACAATTCTATGAAGATGTGCTAAAATTAGTACATTTTATTCATTATTTCATTAGCATAAAGCATCGTTTCTGAACTCCCATGCTATAAAAATGTATCGGGCCATTGGCATAAAATTTTGTTACTAACATATGATTTCGAAAACAGCTGCATCCAATGTGTGTAGGAACATTTATATTGCTATGAGTCTCATTTCTTTTAAATCATAATTAAGAAATGAATGTTTTTTCCGTGGACAGTCTTACCTCTAAATTACATTTTACCAAATTCTATTTACAGTTTATCCTTATGTTAAGCTGTGTAATGTATTTAAATAGTTTTATAAAAAATTACTACATACCGAAATGCTCAAAACTGTATATTAGTAATAACAACCTGTATATAATACCAACCAATAGTAACAATACTTGAAGCGCACAATGTTTCTGAGTGATAATACATTATGTATCGTATGAAACGATTATAGTATTGAAAATATTTTGATACTTTAATACTAAATTATAAAAAAACATTCACCATATTTACAGAATTTTAACAGAGATCCTCAAAATGTAGACACTGTTTTTTAGCTTTGTGATAAGTGCATTTAACAAAGAGAAATCCTCGGATGCAATTCTGACTTTTTCATAAAATTTTGCACAGTTATAAGGCTTAAGATCTTGAAGATACTGATGCATGGTTTTGGGGACAGAGGATTAATAATTTATGAGATACTCAATGTTACAGTTTTACTGTGCATTATTTTCAAAACTGTTACCATTAACATTAATTTAGTTAGAGTGTGGCATGGCTGGTAAGATTGTTAGTTCCCATTAAGTTGGTTTTTTGTTATGGAGGTAATTTTTTTGTACGAATATTCTGTTATTTAATCAATATTTCCATTATAATCAATACATAAAGTTGAATTATATTTCCTGTAATGTCATATAAAGAACTGCAAATATTTTTACACTTGAGAACAATAGATATTGCACAAGATGTGTTACTTGATATAAATTGAACGAAACATTGATATTTCAATCGAAATATTTCGAATACAACACAAATGTATTTGTGAATCATAAAATTTTTTAAAAAAAGAGTGAAGAGCGAACAAAAATACCGACTACACTTATTAGTTACACACTCCTTGATTACCCAAAACAGAGCATTAACATTGCATATCTCGTAAATAATTAATTGTCTGCCCCCAAAACTATATACCAGAAACTCCAATATCTGAAGCCCCATCAATTTGCAAAAACCTCAAAAAGTTGGAGCTACATACATTGGGGGAATTTTCCCATAAGTAGCGAAATTAATGTCTCGAAAAACAGAGGTTGTTAAGAAACTCAATATTTTCTTCGCTACATTTTATAACTTATTCACAGAATTTCATATAAAATTAAATACTACTTAATGTTTTTTTTATTACTTTTGTCAAAGAAATTCAAATGATCCATAAACTCTGGGAATTTAAAGAATTGTAAATCAAATGATAATAAAATATAAAAGTATTTCTTAACTTCTAATCTTTAATCGACATCTTTGATATACCTGCACTGTTGATACGGGAAACAATTTGTATATACTAAAAGTCACAAAATACAATGTTGATTTACATTAATATACAATATATTATACGTGACTGGAATGCCATTATAGTACTATCAATATTAAAACCTAACTTCCGTATATTCATGGGATATGATTTAGTGAGAGACAAGCAATGTAACCGAGTACGTTGTACGCATGCCTGTGGTTTGTGTATCTACCTATGTACAAGGTATTCGAAAATATTACCTCACCATTGCACTGTATCGAGTCCATATGCTTAAGAATATGGAATTGGAAAAAATCTCTTCTTCTTGCAAACAAATGTTTTTATTCATATTTCTCAGTCTTACCTTAACAGAATGATTTCTCTGTCAGACATATTATTTCTTAATTTCTCACATAAAGATTCTTTTTGAGTTATGCAACAATTAGCAATGATGAGATTAGAAGGTTCTTATATTACATAATTTTTATCAACGAAATATCCAACATACGCGAAACACACAAAATGAAAGGTTGCAATAGAATTTTGTAAAAGAACGCAGTTGCCTGCTTTTCGATATGTAAAAGTCCAAAAATCGTTCCCAATCTTGATAGCGTCCCGATTAACCCATAGTTGTTTTGAATGCACACGATAGTATAGTCAGCTGTATAACGTAACTGTTAAATAAGCTCTGTGCTCTGTGATTCTCTGACTGCGTAATATTATTATATTACATCGTAAACATGATTATTGTACATAAAGATCTATAATTTTATACAATAAACTTAATACTACAAAATCAACTATGGGTTAATGTATCATTTATAACATCATACATTAAAGATTAATAGGTACATGTTACTGATTTGAATGTGTCTTACTTAGCTAGAAATGAATATACAACGATGAAGAAGCCCTACTAGTGTTTTGTGTGTTTGTGTCTGTGTGTGTGTATATATATATATAATATTACCCTTTTGGCACCGTTAAAGCCCAATTATTAAAGATAAAATAATCAGCCAGCCTTTTACTTGCTCTGATAATTTGCGTTTGTGAATTATGGGCAATACGTGAAATATAATTAGGCCTTATTTATATTATTACAACACTTAATTCGCATAATTATTATCACAGTTTATAGTGCAATTATATCATTTTTATTACGTCGAGCAAATTTAGTTTCGTGAAGTTTCGATGGCGTAACTATTTCTGAAGAAAAGCTCGTTACAATGAATCTTTGATTTATAATGCAATTTATGTCTAATTTCAAGTAAATTTCTTTATTGTTTTAATCCTAATTAAAAGAATTCAGAGCAAGTAAAAGAAATTATATATTTAACACGAACTTCTCCGAAACTACAATTTAATTAAACCTTGCTTATTTGAAACGTGCATCTTGAATGGCCACTTCATTCTCTAGATATAGTGGGTTTGACCCAGAAAATATTTTATATCGTACACTTTAGAGTATTGTTATTGAATTCTTGATATACGAACACTGAAAATCCAATTACTCGATTTTGCAAATTGTATATTTAAAGATCTTTCAGACGTCTATATTATTTTTTTTGCGACTGGTATTGCCTTCTGTAAACGTTTAATCGAAGTATTTGCAAATATTTCTCGAATACAATATCCAATCTCATTGTATAGTCTTTAATATACAAAAACCGAGAAGATATTGAACATTTATACAACATTTTTCATACCAACAGAGCATAACACAGTTTTCGATGCAACTTATGCAAAATATATATTAGAAAACATTAAATCTTTATTCTCTTTTTAATCAATATTTATTACTGTTAATCGATTCAAAGTTATTTTGATAATAGACATGCATACATACTAAAAAAGAATAGAATTTAATTAATTAAAAAAAGTAGAATAAAATAAAGCATGTTACACTAAAATGAATGTAATGAAAACGTTTCTGATCAAGCATTTGATATCGAGACAACTACGTAATATTGGACTGTAGAAAAAGTTGGTTCAAGTAAGATGCTCCGTTTCTTTAAATATTGTTAATATATAAATAATATATAATAATTACGTACTCAAGACTACATGTCCATTATATATACATTGAATTCAAGACTCAGTTCGAAAGTAGATCGTGTATGTAGTAACCAGAGAATCATCTTCTTTGCCAAAACTTTTATGATAGAAATTAGCACACTCGAAGTAAGATATACAAGGAAGACCGTTACTTCGCTTGATAAAATTTAACCCATGAACTCACATATACCGTCGATTTTGATTATCCAATGTGTAATTCCTATAACGTGTAGTATTTCGAATCAATACCACAAATTATCTTTTGTTGTAAACTCTATGTACATATATAATAAATCATAGTAAAACATTCTCAATTCAATATCCAAGGTCTTAAAAATTCATATGAATTTCAAAGTGTGCAACTTTTATTCTCCTGTTTAAACGAAGAGACGTTAGTAAATAAAAAAACGTTCATGGAAGAAATCTTATTCTGTGAAGTAAGCTAGTCCTCTTAAATATTGTTCATCATAAAATGCAAAGTAATTGTAATAGCTCGTTTATTTCGTGTGAGAATTCTAATAAATTCCTCATGGCTTCCAATCAGTTAACTTGACTGCTCCTACCAGGTACTTTGTATAAGGTTGTGAGTCATCTTTTTTTTATAACAATTCACGTATGATACGATTTTATAGATAAAAAAATCATCCATTAAAATCCACTTGGTTAGTGTTTCTTGTCATCTTGTTATTTCTGAACAATCATTGCATTGTCGCTAACATCAATGAGGAATGTAATCGGTTGTTATTATAAAAAGTGCTTTCGAAACTATAACAGTAAATATGTTCGTTCTACGCGGTGATGTATAATTTTAATTAAAAAATGGAAGAGAAGAAAAGAAGTATAAATCTCAGTTTTTTATATCGATCAGTAATACTGCATGCATGAAAAGTTATTAACTGGTATTGCATTTTCGGCAGTTAATAGAAGTTCATGTGGTGGGATATAAATATTTTTCTTGTGAAGACAGAAGAGCTAGGAACCTTTGGCAATAAAACCTTTCTCATACTATTAATCCTTGATTACACCGTTGAATATGAAGACGAAATGTAATTATTGATTTGTAACACATGATTGTTCGTTCGTATGATTCAGTGCTCCGTATTTCGCATCTTCAACTAAAATAACTATTAATGTATAACAAACTAAATAATTGATATGTAACGCTAATTATATAATGTACGTAATGTTACTGATTTATACATATATAAATACTCGCCCGAATACGAGCGGCACATTAATATCTTATAACATCGTGATAATACAACGCTTACTAACAATAAGTAACAGTAATCAAAAAACCGTCCTTGTAGAAATATTTTTACTCGATATTCTGTTATCTAGTCCACAAAAAAACATTAAATAATCATAAGTTAGTTATATATACGTTAGTTTGAAATGTAGGATTCTTACAAACGATTCTATAAACGGAAGAAAGGAAGCAGAACGTAATTATCACAAAACGACGCGTAACATTGTTTTAACATTCCTCATTGATGTGTGTATGTAAAAATTATGATACAGAAAATGGTTGTGCAATTTAACTAAACATATTATACATGTAAATTAACTACATACTAGATTCCTTAGTGGTGATAGTCTCGTTGGTGTTATCAACTCTTATTAACGTCGACGAATTTAAAACAAGTGTCCTACTTAACGTGGCAACTCTTTCCATTACACAAGAAGCTGAGAGGCGTGCTTCAGCATCATGATCCCAACACTCTTCCATTGTATCACAAATTGATTGAAGTCCCTGAAATAATAACAGAACAATTGATTAAAATAGCAAAAGTAAACAAGCCAGGTTTACGCGAACCACGAGATCAGTATACGAATTTACATACAGGATGTTTACGCCATGTTTCTAAAATTAGTGGCCTCTCCTTTTTGTGCACAACACTTTCTTGCATGTCTTCCAAGGTAGGATGAAGGCCCACTTCATCCTCGAATGGTAATCTATATTCCCCGATTGGTCCCTAACACGAATAAAAAGGTGAGATAGTTTGTAACATTTCAAAGAGAAAAAAAAAATACGCAAGTAGATGTTTACATCTTGTACGGTGCATCGTGAAGCCAATTCCCAAAGCACTAGCCCACAAGCGTACATGTCGATCCGTAAAAACGAGTCCCTTGTAAAATTAATTGCTCCTTCCAAAACTTCTGGCGCCATATACCTTCTGGTTCCAACCTGAAAGAAATAAAACGTAAATACAATATTACACACCGCGAGATTTGCTGTTAGACGAGGTAAGTACCTGTCCATGCGTATCGCCACAAGGTTTTCCAGGATGAAATATCAGTGCCAAACCGAAGTCTGCTATGCACGCACTCATGTCAGCTTTAAGCAAAACATTTTTCGACTTGAAGTCTCTGTGAGCTACAGCGGGCTTGTAACCGTCTGCTTTATTGGCGGGAATTTCTTCGTGTAAGTGCATCAAGCCTCTGACAAAAACAAAGTTATCGTCGTAAGAAGAATTCATGAAACGTTTCTGAAATATTCTTCGTGGCATTACCTTGCCATGGATTCTGCTATCCTACACATCTCTGGCCACGTAACAACATTTGCCTTCAAATAATCACATAATGAACCTTTCTCGTGGTACGCGGTAATTAACCACAGTTCAGATTGTAAAATATCTCCTCTCTTTTCAACGCCTATAAAACGTAATATATCCTCGTGATCCATATGTGCGAGCTTAAAAATCTCCTGCTCGGTTTGCCAGGACTGCTTGTCTTGTATAGGAAACACTTTAACGGCGACAATCTCGTTCTTCAATTGCGCCTTCCAAACTGCCCCGAAACGACCGCGAGCTTTGATCTCTAGAAGCTGAATCGGGCGCAGTCCCAGATTAGGAGATGGTTGCGGTAATGGAAGCGGTTCTAACGTTGGTACCTATAAAATTCACACGATAATTATATAAGATGCACGATCCATGGTTTGGCAGAAAAAAACAAAATATTTATAATGTTCAATAATTTAATAGATCTGTACATATGTCTTCCAAACCTCGTTGAAATATCCCAACTTCCTACGTCGATAGCACCAATATAAAAATGGTAAAATGAAAGCAAGTAGGAGCATAGGTATCGATATTGATAGAACGAGTGTTATTATCTGCTGTTCTGTGTTTGGAACGGGTTCTGATTCTAAAACACAATCTCATTTAACGATCAAGAATATGGAGCGATTGTTTGCTGCGCGAAACAAATATGTACCGTGTATAACAGAAGGTTGAATCGGTTTGGAGGAGGACGTCGGATGCGGGTCCCATGTAAAATTTTGGTTGCACATGTTGCCATCGCAACAGCAGAAAAATAATTCCTTCTTCCTTTCGGCACTGTTTTCAATGCAATGTGGCCTATCATAGCAGTCGTTACTGTCCAAAAAACATCCCTGAAATTCATACGTATTTGAGATTAGGTATAAGCATCGACTGACGCTTGATTTAGCTACGATAATAGTTTCTGAATCTGTACCTTCAACTTAATTATGGACTTTTTAGTAGCATTGTCAATTTGCCATAATACGTAACAATGGTTACGTTTGCCAGGGTCATGCGGACCACATTCTTCTCTTCCCGAGCATTCTTGCTGGGACTCTGTACATAATGTTTCGTTATAAAATTCACAAACCGAGGACCCTTTGACATCGTGTCCTAACGTGTGTCCTAGAAATTATAATTATTTAGAAGTTTCTAAAGGCAAAAGAAATACTTATAACTTATGCTAGCGCTCTTCTGAACTATCACAAAAACCTAGCGATCCGTTTTGAAAAAACCAACTGACCTTCATACGATCTTGATAAATTCAAGAAAAAGTTTTTGTTTCGTATCGCCAGATTTTATAGACCTTACAATTTTACTGAACCTCCTACCATTTGGAAATTATTTTGGACAGATATCCACTATACGAAATTAGGTAAAATTTGAAGTAGAAGCATTTTATGTGCTAGATGCCAAAGTGAATGGAGTTAAAATAATGTTTCACGTGTAACAAAAAATATAAAAAGTAAAACAATTTTATTCAATTACGGAAACAGACAATATCTTGAGGTATGTTAAATGTTGTAATCTCGTAAAATAACAACACTGAATATAGGATTCGTTCTGACCTATAATCAGTGATGGGATTTGAAGTGCTTTGAATCTATATATATAACAAAAATTTCGAAGCACTTCGAACATGATTCGAAGCTTTAAATTCTTGAAAGTGTTGGAAGTCTTGGAAATTTTGAAAATGAACATCTGGTTGCTGAAAACTAGCCAGGTTGATCGGCCAGAGGTTCTCGCCAGGGTCGCGGTTTATGAATGTATTGTCCCACGAGTCGGTAGTGGACGTACATACGGGTCTGAAACCTACGAAGACTTAGAAGCAAGAGTTTCAAGAGTTTCAATACTTTCAATACTTTCAATACTTTCAATACTTTTAAGACTTTCAAGACTTTCAATACTTTCAATACTTTCAATACTTTCAATACTTTCAATACTTTCAATACTTTCAATACTTTCAAGACTTTCAAGACTTTCAAGACTTTCAATACTTTCAATACTCTCAAGACTTTCAATACTTTCAATACTTTTAAGACTTTCAAGACTTTCAAGACTTTCAAAACTTTCAAGACTTTCAAGACCTTCAAGCTTTCAAGACTTTCAATACTTTCAATACTCTCAAGTCTTTCAAGACTTTCAATACTTTCAATACTCTCAAGTCTTTCAAGACTTATCAAGACTTCCAAGAGTTTTAAGCTTTGAATCAAGTTCGAAGTGCTTCAAAGTAGTTGCCTGATATTCAAGACATCGTTTCGAACCGCTTTGAATCCCATCACTACCTATAATATAATATATAATCTAATTTATATATGTATTAGAGGAGCCAGATAATAATATTGCCTTTTTGCAAACAGAAAGCAGTATGTGTTTTTGTTAATAAAATTCATTACTTATTCTACAATACGACCACTCTCATTTTCTACTATGATCACCCACTAATATTCCTCTTCGAAGAGGCTGAATAGCTTTGAATAAAAAAGTTTGATTACAGCAATTCTAATAGCACTTGTGCTTCTAAAGTTTGCCCCCCATAAGAAGTGCGCCAATGACCAGAATAGACGATAATTCAAAGAAGCTACTTTGGGAAAAAACGCTGAAGGGAGAAGGTATTCCCATGACGATTTTCTTATTTTTTAACACTACTTTCCAGCCCCTCTGATACATTTATATTAAATTTTACTCCCTGTTTGTTTAAAACAGTGACCCCAATAATAGTTAAAAGGAAAAAGAAGTATGTGTTTACGAAATACAAATAGGTAATATTTATTCCAATTTCGACAGTGTACACATATAATATTTTAAGCTTTTATCGTGTAAGAGTTATGAATTTGTTTCGACGTCTGTTACACTTTCAAGCAGTTTCGTATTGTTATCGAGTTTTCAAAAATTCCTATTGCTTTTGAATTTTTAATAGCATTTTCAATAAGTTTCTGAAACTGAGTATTGATTTTCAAATGTAATAGTGATAATAGAAAAATGTAAGTTTAGAAATATTATGCAAAAAGGGCAACATAAAAGTGAAAGAAAAGATGTAACTGTACGGTATAATTTAATACTTTAACAAACTGAAAATATAACTGTTACTTTTGTTGCTGCGTTAAATACTGATTGCTTTAGTCTTAGTAATAAAAATATGCCATTATTATAACATAAATACAGCTAATATCTACCAGACAAAGGTTAGACATTTCTGCTTATTTTGTATCAAATAATTCCTGTGTACATTTACGTGCTGCTTGAGAATATATTTTTCTGACATGTAAGCAATAATTTTCGTGATATATAAAGTGTGATAAAACAGATTTTTTAGGTTCATATTAATATTGATATTTTCAATTTTATCTGGTTCGGAACACTTTTATCCTTATTTTTATATTCACAAAATATATTAAATATTTCGAGACTAAAGATATACGTAATATTTTTTTGGTACTTTAAAGATATAAATGAAAATAAGTTACATTTATTATATTCTGTTGTTTTAGTAAAATTATTTTATTCCGTAATTTTTCATACCACACTTGAAATACTATTTTATTCACATTCACTTTAACGTGGAATATTTAAAATAAATAGTATGAGCGTCAGTAATTATTTATTTACAATGAAATTGAAATGAAATCATATTTTCATAACATTACAAATAAAACAGTATTTAATTGAAAATTCTAACGAATCGAACTTCGTAATAGAACGAAGTGTTTGTTGTTGTTGTTGATTCGAAGAGCGTATCTTATGGTCACCATCATTATACACGTGAGTATATAACGAGCCAGAATGAGCTGCGTTTGTAAACATAGAACTAAATATCGGTCCATAAAGTACACAAGATTTAGTAACGATCTGAAACGCGTGCTGTAAAAAAACGGTATATCCTATGGATGCTCGAGGCGGGCATGTAATTTACGCCGCAGATAGAAGTGCCAATTGGAAGATAATGGAATGAGCAATTACCTAACAATCCTAGGATGAGATATGGCAGTATCGTCACATATGCGGACATCGTGAGCGGGCCGTAAAAGCATACCAGAAATTTAAAGTCTAGGAGCACGGTGTTTGGCGATGTGGCTAAAGCGCCGGACTTTGGTGCGCAAGGTCCGGGATTCGCGCTTAGCCGTCACATCTGGGTTATTTCTAAGTGATCCGCACCATCACGTTTCACGGCTCCATGTTTCCCCCCCGAGCAGGTCGAAACCACGGCGAATTATAAAGAAAGGAATTGAGTCTATTAGCTATTAAGCAAATTGTAGTAATTCATCCACCGACACATCTCTCTTCCTCTCCCCTTCCACGTTTGTGTAGGCACTCGCACACCATGGATTTTACGTCACGTTTCACCGTTAAAACACTTGGATTCTGGTCACTTTCGGTCGATTCAGGTTGCCCCAAGGGACGGGCGATCGAGTCCAATGAATACAAACACACCGACCGCGTCACGTTCCGAGGAAATTAGTAGAAATTAACCGAGCTCGCGGATTCACAAAAGCACGTACGTTCCAGGCTCACATAAAAATGGATCATAAACTAATAGATCACGGTAGAAAGACAACATCCACGCGCAACTCATGGGTGCATTCGCAATAAATTTACAACCTTGCTCTCGCCTTTAATGTAGAATTAATGGGAGAAACAGATATCACATAAAAGCGGAGTTGATGCGTATTACAATTATTGTAAATTACGAAACCAAAAGTGTCAGGAAATGAAAGAATTTTATTTTATAAGTAAATAAACACATGTTACATAGAGAAATAATGATACCATTATCGAAAACGATGATGATACTAATAAAGCCATAATAATACAAGAGTTCATCTAAAATTTGATACGTATAGTAACTCGTAACTCGTTCCTTTTGGGATCCTCTGTCAATAAAACAGCAAGTCTTCTTTACCGACCGTGTTCATTAATTCTTGAAGCAACCTAACAGAACGTATCGATTAGTCGTGATCTTCCCTTCAGCGGAGGTGGTGGAGGTTCTTCGTAGGTTGTTCGTTAATGACGAACTTGCGATTTGAACTGTATTTGAATTTCACTCGAGTGTGATCGGTGAATAATACCTCATGATCTTATCTTCTACTAACCTAAGGCAACCAAAACTATATACGACAATAATCTCAATGGCTCTGACAAACGATTCCGCGACAGAGCTCTTGTAACACGTTCCTTCTCGTCAAGCTTTTAAGGTTAAGTGAAAAGTGGCAGTGTCCCGATAACTATATCGCAACCGGGGTTTTTTTTACGAAGTGTCATAGCGATTAACCGACTTCCCATTTCCCTCGAAGCTCGCAAGACTGACCACAAAGCGACTGGCTGATTATAAATGACAAGCAATTATGGCAACGTCCGATTCTAATAGAAAACCGAGAGTCATAATTTTAGGAGGTGAGTGGCTAGCCAAGTATACATTTCGTACGATAGCACGACGGAAGCGATAAACAGGGAGGACTAAAAAAAAGTTTTATCACCGAAACAGGATGCGGTTTCATAGGACGTAATCTTGTGGAATATTTGTTGGATAATGATCTCGTGTCGTTCGTACGTGTCGTGGACAAAGTACCTCCGCAAACCGCTTGGCTCAATGCTAAACACCAGCAACTCTTCGAGCATCCTTTACTCGAGTTCAAAAGCGCAAATCTAATAAACGCAGGTAAATCGAATGTCGATAATTATTATTCCGAATGCGAGGCCTTTTGGGAGTGACTTCCATATGTGTTTAAGCTGACTTGCAAATTTTGAGATTTACAAGGACTTCGACTGAGAATAACCTAGGTTAAAATATTTTCACCGATGCTTAAACTGGTGCGATGGCAATTAGGATCTCATCTTAATTATTCAGTTGACTAGTCACTGTGGCGACGTAGATGAGGTATACGACAGACCTAATATCTTATGGAAGTTTGTGTCACAGAAACTGAACTACGGACTTTGCGAAAGATCAATGATTTTGCTGTATACTCTATGTTCAAGACTGGAAATCATATTCAACCTAATCACCAGAATCTGTAAAGTTAACAAACTCGAAAATCTCATCCCCTGCTGCTATATCAAGAAGAGAAGCTTAATAACTACGTATGTAGTTATTCTTTAAATATATAAATAGTAAACGGCATAAGAAGCTATTATCTTGATGTATTTAGTTTTAATTCTTTCCACTAATAGCGGAGTAATTTTATTCCACTTTAAACTATTAACGTTGGCTGAAACGTGAAACTGGTGATAGGGCTATGAGCCACAGAATTGTGTGACAAAACCTTACATGAAATATTGAGACCGTATTATACCTCATCTATGGTGGCAACGATTGCCAGATTAAAAGCAGACAACTAACTTTTAATGAACTTATTGAATGACGTAGTATTAGGCTGCTTAATCCATCGAAGCTCTGAAACAACTTATCCTGACTAATGGTTCTATTAAGACTTGCAACCTTAATATTGTATTGGTAGTTGATGTAAAACACACATGTGATTATTTAGCATTTCTCAATGCTTCAAACCAGTGGTGGCGAATCTATGACCCGTGGATCAGACACTGACTCACGAAGGCTTTTTAAATGATCCATGTGTTGATTTTTATAAACTTATTTTTTATATCATAAAAGAGAGGACAATCGAAAATATTAAAAAAAAATTTCGATGTTTCGAAATTATTGGTACCCTTTTTAAAAAAAAATAATGAACAAAATTTGACCCACTTCTCAAAAATGTTCACTGTTACTGCTTCAAATCCTTAAAACGAATGCTGTGTATTAGGCTGTATGGTATTTCATAATGTTTCCCATGAAGTTATTACGATATTAGTTATTTTATCATTTGCACAATTTATGATGACTTCTGAAATTGTTTTTAGTTTCTTGTCAAAGCGTATTTATATCGGACGATCCAATCGATTATGTGATTAATTGCGCTGGGGAAACAAAGAGTGGTCAAACAGACCCTGTATACAAAGAAGGGATTTATAAGCTAAGTATAAATTGTGCTCAACAATCGGCGAAGTTACTAGTCGACCGTTACGTAGAAATATCTTCTGGCAATTTCAACGCTTCCGGAAAAGTAAGCGATGCTCAGTCCGAATTTTCGTATTACATTATTTATCGCAGAATCGATGTTAATAAATGATAATATTTTCGTAGCATCCTCTTAAAGAGGAAGATGCTGGCGAACCGTGGACGTTTGTGGCGAAATATAAATTGCAAGTGGAAAACGACTTGAAAAACATACCGAATTTAAAGTACACAGTACTTAGACCAGCCATTGTTTACGGTTGCGGCGATAGAAGCGGCTTAGGTAATGCTACTCTTAATCTTATCATTCAAAATAAGTGGATATATTTTTAAAGTGACGTTTTTATGCGTGCTTACCACGGATGCGAGTTATATTCAATATTGCGTAATGTACTCAGACGTGGGCATTATTCGAATAAATTTTTGTAAACAATTATTCGTTATTGTAGAATAGCAACTTCTTTTTATTCGAAATTTTTATTCGAGATCATTCGAATAAAAATATATTCGACATTCTCGAATAACTTCATTTTATTCGCAATTCTGATTCGAGATCATTCGAATAAAAATATATTCGACATTCTCGAATAACTTCATTTTATTCGCAATTCTGATTCGAGATCATTCGAATAAAAATGTATTCGATATTCTCGAATAACTTCATTTTATTCGCAATTCTGATTCGAGATCATTCGAATAAAAATGTATTCGATATTCTCGAATAACTTCATTTTATTCGCAATTCTGATTCGAGATCATTCGAATAAAAATGTATTCGATATTCTCAAATGACTTCATTTTATTCGGAATTTTCATTCGAATAATGCCCAGTTGTGATCGATGATATTGTAAGTAAAAGATTAATTTTCTTCTAGCACCACGTCTGGTAGTAGGAGCAGTTTATAAACATTTAGGAGAAATGATGAAATTACTTTGGGGACCAGATCTTCATATGAACACAGTTCACGTGAGAGATTTAGCTAGAGCGATCTGGCATGTAGTAAATAGGCCGGAAACTATAGGTCAAACGTATAACGTTGTCGATGAAGGTGATTCAACTCAAGGATCAATCAGTGCTATGGTCTCAGAGCTGTTTAATATCAATCATGATTATTGGGGTACTGCTCTATCCACGCTGGCCAAAGTATGAAGAATAACTCATTGCATTATTTCTGATATACTTTGTCGTGTGCACAGTGGCGGATTTAACAGGGCGGCCGATGAACAATTGCCACCTGGGCCCCTACCTAGAAGGCCCCTGTTACGTCCTGAAGGGACTTTTGACGAATCGCCCTGAGCGGCTAGGGTGACTCGCGGGGTTCTTGCTCTTTCAAGGTGCTGAAGCACGCCTTGACTAAACTTACCGAGGGAGGATAAGGAGTGAAGGGGTTTAAATCAACGGTGACTCGGAGTTCGGGGAAATAACACAGTAAAATATATTCTGAATGATGGATAAAGTAATGACATACCCTAGGGACGGCGCTCCGTCCCTGCTATCGCAGTGAGCTCGGGTTTCGGCACGCTTGCCGATTATCGCTTCGTACGCTCTGTAGGTCGCTCAACCTAGCGCAGATCGTGGTCGCTCGCTGTGCTCTCGGGTAGCACACGGAAGTCGGCACAATCGGAGTCCGTCGATGATCTCGCTATCTCGTTCCATCGCACGTCTTCGCGGAGTCAACGGCGGTTCGTATCGCGCTCAAGGGCTCTCCCGGCTAGGCCGTTCGCGGTATATCGGAAGGAGTTACCCAGGGCTGATCTCGACCGTCCGGACGGGTGTCGCGGTATCCACGTGGAGGCGAGGTCGCGGTTTCTAGACGGCCCGCTGGCTCGTCGCAACTTCCTAGCACGAGCTCTCGAAAACGAATCCCTCTTCCGCGGTTCTTCGTCGCGGGCCGAACCTCGGACAGTCCCCAGGAATGGGGGAAACTGCCCTGTCGGCAGCTGTCGATTGCTTCACTAATTCTTCGATGCTTGCGAAATATCCGTGGCCCGGGCCGAGCGCGGTCGTTGCCACGGGCTAAGCGCAACGCAAGTGACACGCGCGAGACAATTCCGCTGAATCGTCGTAGGAAAAGTACGCGAGGACAGCGAGCACGGGATGGACCTGAAGGGCCCATGTAACACCCCCAGGGCCCCATACTTAAAAAAAATTACAATTTCATCTAAACTATTTTTTTTTCTGAATTATCACACTGAGCCCGGTGTTAGTAAACTACCGGTTTATTTTCCCGAAAAATGGGCCCCTGCTCAGAGGGCCCCCTAAGGCCCTATCTTCAAATATACATTATGATTTGATCCAAGAACTATATTTGTCTTTCTATACTTTTCTGTACACTTGCCCACTTGTACTAAAGTAGCTCTTCATTTTCCCGAAAAAAATGGGCCCCTCAGCACGTTTGCCATCTGGGCCTTTTTTCCTAAATCCGCCACTGCGCGTGCATTTATATATCTTTAAGTATGTGTATGCGTATAAGTACATTTGTGTACGTATCACATATCTATTTTCCATTTTTTCTTATCGTACAGTTCGAGGAAACTCGATAGAAAATTATCAACTGCATTATGAAATTACTAAAATTAATATTATGTGCCATAAATTACCTTAATACCAAGTTTATTACATATCTTAGACAGATATGAGTTCTGTAGTCGAAGAAGTTAACGACAAGCATATGGGACCCTGGGCGGAAGCTTGTAATAAGGACGGAGTGGAAAACAGTCCTTTGTCTCCGTACATAGATCAAGAACTTCTTTACAACAAAAATTTGCATTTACTGCCTGGAAAATTGTCAAGTACTGGGTTCACCTATCTTTATCCAAAACTCACGAAGGACACTCTGAAAGAGGTAAGAGATTGTTTACATAATTACCGGAACACAGTTTTCGTAATTGGTAACAGCTGTTACTTCATTAAGATCTTTTTATTACTTCAATATTCTTTCCCGTAGGTTCTCGATGATTACGTAAGCATGAAGATATTCCCACATTCCTTGGTTCTGTGAATTTAAGTAACGCGGAAGGCCAAAATCAAAGAAAACCTACAATAATTTGTATAAATAACTTTGGAGCGTTTCACCTTGTGCCTAGTAATCTATGCAAGTTACATACTCTATTGTATATTATACAATTTACTCGTGTTTTATCTGCTAACAAGTACTGTTAGTCCAGTTGATGGAGTATACAGATGGAATATGAAGATTTCATGTATAAGCCTAATGCGAAATGTGATAAATTAGAAATTAATGTACTTAATTTTTACCATAGTTTGAAGTATGAAATTTTTGCACCTTAAGGTTGCTAGTCAAGATTGGACGCGTGAGAGTAATACGAAATTGGATAATATTGGATACGAAACTAGGTATTTACGTGCCTAAATATGATATATTGTAACGCGTAGAATTGTTTGGATGAATATTTTAGAGAATCATGTACACCGCCAAGAATGCTTTTTATGTTGCATTTTTTTTTCAAGACTGGAAATGTAAATAAACTCGTTAAAAAAAAAAACTATTGATATCCATGAAAATGTGCGAAAGAGTTTGTGTTTTTACATCTACTGTATTCCAATATACATACATATCTTCCAGTATTGCAGTACATCATCCAAATGCTGCCATTCAAATTCAGAAATCTTTTTATTCCAAGCAAATAATGGTTACACAAATTTGTGTAAATACCAGTCCCATAATATGTATATTAAATCAAGTACAAATAATAATAAATAGGCTAAGAAATGTTTCTAAAAGGCCAAACAGGAGCAAATAAATAGGTTTATAAGATAAAAGTAAGCCTAATTTTAGAATTGATTATGACAAAAAATGCATATTCCGATGGCGCCAAGTGCCAAATAAAATAAACTATTAGTAGTATACCTTTGAACTTGTGATTATTTATCCTTTAATAAAAAAGCTATTCGTTTACGTATTTGTTTTTAGTGTACCTTCCCTATTGTTTAAAGAATTCAACTAAATTTTTCGAAACAGGGTAGTAGCTTTCGTACTTCGAGGCAAGGAGCATGGATACACTGTCTGATTTTTATTTAATCATTGGTTACAACAAGATACTGAGCTCAGAAGGGTCAACAATATCATTAAATATTTTGTGTATCGCTTTAATTTTAATATTTTAAACAATATGATTATAGTTTGATGTAGTTTATTATACATAATATATTAAAATATATACCTTTAATATTTTTTTTCTGCAGATAATAATGTATGTACACGTATAGATAAAAATATTTACAGAGTACCTGCACCCGAGAAAACAGCGTAATTGTCACAATAGTTGAATAATATGGGCGTCGGTAAAAGAAATGATAGGGTTTATGAAAAATAAATTAACAAAGTTTTCTTAATACATAATAATTACTATAATTAACGATAATAATACAAACTTCAGTTTACCGGGTGTTTTTTCATTTTCATATATATCTCGTATAAAATAAAGTATAATGTCTTGGCTATACCTACTCACGGCGCGTGAGAATATATTTTCTGAGGTAAATTGTATAAATCTAAATTATAGTGTTGTGTAATAGGTACTGAGGTTAAGTTATAATTAAGTAATATAAAATACCTGCCCTGAATAGGGTGGCAATTATGGAGGTATATTTAGTTGACTAGAGCCGCCGTACATTATAATTAATACTTTGTCCATATATGGCCAATACTATTGGATTGCGCGTGCTTAACGCGCTATTGCAAATGAAACGAAGTAAAACTATTTCCTTTATTATTTAATAGAATTACAAGATTTGTATGAAAATATTATGCAGTTAAATTTGACATATGAATGAGAAATGCTACGCAGTTATGTGTTTCTTATGTATGTGGTTAATTGAAATATAGCTTAGTGTAATAAAAATTGTAGAAGTACACGTAGAAAGATGATTAAGAAAGACCCTATCCATCGAATGTTTCTCTTAAATTATAAAGCCATTTCTATATCAGCGTATTGAATAATTTATGGGAAATAAATATCTTCTAATAATCTGTGATTAAAATAGCCTCAATTCCACATATTTTCCTTTCATACAAAACATTATACTTTAAATGTGATGATTACAATGCTTTCTTTGCCTATCTGCACTCTAAAGATAAGATGTCTATTGCTTTGTACTTCAATACTGTAATTATAATCCGTTTCGTGAAATTAATAAAATACTTAGTTAACGCTTAGCACGGCGACTCTATTTTTCTCTTTTTTTTTTGTTTAACGAAGTCTACAACTTATCACATCCACACAATTAGCTGGAGAAATTGTAGTATGCACGAAAAGTTTTACAGATTTCACGCTAATAACTCGTTTTTGCTCTGAAATCGCAGTAAATGCTCGGTGAAATGGAAGAATTTTGTATAAGGTACAAAATCGATCCAAATAGGAGTTTCCAATAGAATTGTATCGGTAACAATCACAACAATACCGCACTTAAATATAGTACATTACGTTACTAAAAATGAAAATTTTAAAACAATTTAAAGTCTACATTCATTCTTTTACGAAATCTATAAAGTCAATCAATTGAAATGCGTACACAGTACAAAAGAAAGTGTAATTTTTCAAGGAATAAACACGTAATATTTGTCGCCATACTCGTATCTTTCCTCTGTTATATACAACGTTTTTTTTTTTTTTTTTTAAGAATTATTCATCATTTCTTCTCTCTCTCTCTCTCTCTCTCTTGTTTCTTAAAATGAAAACAATAGTACGTTTTTCTTCATAATTTTTCAAACACCGTCAATATTATAAAATTTTGCAAGCTTCATAATTAACATATGCATACAGTGCGAAAGATAGAAATATTTCAAGAGCTTGATGCAAATGGAAAACAAACTCGCGGGTGATCAGTTATCAATTACCTACTTATTATACATACATCAATTCTCATTTTCCATTTAACTCTAGGAAGAGTAACAGACACCTTCAACAAATATAAAAGTATTCTACTATACGTCAGTAACGTAAAATGTAACAGGTTGCTTTAAATATGATAACAAATGAAAAACAAATTATCTAAACAAAAATCACAAAACAAGCTTTCCTATCTGTGAAATGTGTTACAACAAACAAAACTTGTAAAAATGTTACGAATAAATAGCTACGAATTGTGTATTAATGAGATGAGATTCTAATAGACATGATCATAGAACGTAACGAATTCCATGTATGATGCGCAAGTAAAATGTCTTGTTTTTTTTTTCTTTTTAAAACTGCATCAGATCTTGTAATTATTTCACGCGATAAATAATCTGCTGGTGCAGAGTTCCAATAAAGATTAAGTAAATCATGATGTGTACTTATAAAATTATTCTTTCGGAGTATGTACTGTATAAAAAAAGAATCTGTGTTTATCAGCAACGTTCGTTTGATACAAAGAAAAATCATTTTTTAAGAAACAATTCCAAAGTATATGTATATTTAACAAAGTATTTCGTATAAAGACGTAGAAAATCTATGCAATAAATATATGATAAAATCTCTAGCATGTGCAGATTGAATTAATTCTATCTTTACATGGTTTTATACTGTGCTTGTAGTGACTACGTTATTGCGTAATTCAGTGTAATGTGATCATTTGAAATAGTATTGAATGTAAAATGTAATAAATAACAATTAATGGAGGTATAATAATAACATGACATATTTACGTCTCACTCTAAAAGATATAGCTTATTCTATCAGGTACTGTTCTGGGTTTTTCTGTCATGGTAACATTCACCAGTCTGGAATATGTTTGTAGTTCTCTTTCTTTTTTTTCCTTTTGTATGTATGATGTAGTTAACTTTAAATATCTCATATGACATAAAACTTGTCATTATCGTGTAGATCGGCATTGCGAACAGGAAAAAATACATAGAATGTAATAAATACACGTCCGATTACTAAATCAATATTTTTAGTCATATAGGATTTTTAAAACTACTTAACTTTGTTATAGATACTTTTCTTTTTTGCACGTGTTGAAAAATTTAGTACTCTTAAAGAATTCTCGAATGTCGTGTTTTTTTTCCCGTTCTCTTCTATGCTTTAATAGTGTATGATACAATGATCAGACATGTAACATAAACAAGATTTTATTAAATGAATATGAACATTCCGATCACTTATTCCCCAAATTTACTTCGTAACGTTCTATTCGTTAATACGTGCGGGCCGAAAATTGTAATTCTCTACGCGTACTTTGCCGTAGTGTTTGCAATGAAAAGCAAGTTTAAGTTACACTTCGAACGCATAAGATCTGATTACTGTTTCTTCCTTAATCTCATAAAATTTCTTAAAACCTTCCACCGTGAATTTAAATGCAACTAATGGAAAACTGAGAAATGTGGAATGATCAGTACTATTGCTCTCCTCAAAAGCAATACATATGAATTAGATTAGGCCATACCCGTACTCGGATATTCAATAATTTTGTCTTCCCTAGTGTGAAGGAATGCATATTTACTTATCTTTTGCTATTATATGAAACTTAATATTTTATAAACATATTCACAATTAATAATTATGCTATTTACAAAAGTATCAAGAATCTTTTTGCTATGTTGTCGATCGATTCATTCTCAATTTCATGAAATTCCTCTACATTTCCGCATGCTTTCGTAAACTCAGTAAACATATGAGCAAGTTATTACTTAATGATTATTAAGTATCATCTGCATCATCTATCAGTGCCACGGTATCGTTTAATGTAAAATAAAAACTCTATAATCACCAGAATTCCTGACCGAATTGTTGTTAACGCGGACACGTTACGTTGTCGATGGAAATAACTTGCTTCCGAAAGATTATTTACAGCACAATAACCGAAGCGTCCAAATACCATACATTTTTCATGACACTATTATTTACATTATTTATATACGTATTAGTAACTTCGTATACAAGTTCCACCACATTACGTTTGTAAAATGTAGCAGCTTGCATTGCTTCTACTTCCTTGAGAATTTCATTTCTGTTATTCTTAAATGTATACATATGCGTATACGCGTAGACGTGTACACGCGCGCGTACGTGTTACAATCAAGTAACTCGAGTACCATGAAAATATTTACATCCTACCTGTTGCGCATTAGCGTTAGAAAGAAAATGTGAACACTCAATTACATCCCCTAATGCTTTCATCCATTTGGTTCAAGTGCTGGAACAGATATACACGTTGATTTTGATAGGGATGCGTCTCCGTCCTGACATCCTGAGTTATTATTTAAACTGCTACTCCTACTGCTACTGCCTAAAGTACAATTGACCATTGTCAGCTGCGTGCCTTCCAAATCTACTTCCGGCTCTCCCTCCTCACTTTCTTTCGTCAAGTCAACGCTGTTCTTTATTCTACACTGCATTTTAAAATAAACGTTAGTTTCGATGTTTTCAATTGTTCGTATTCGTTTTTAATTGCTACTCGTACCTGCGAATCCTTTGTTGCTTGTATATCTTGGAGTTCACCATTCGCTTCCCACGAGGGTAGCAGAGGTTCTTTCGCACCAGATTCAAGAATTCCATTGGATTTTCCACCCTGTAAAAATACATTTTTCTATGAAATTCTGTATTCGAAATGTAAATAAATACCAAGCTTCACGTACTTTCGTATCCAAGTGCGGATTATTTGTTGCCGGGGATGATGGACAAAGAACCGAGAGTTCAATTTCATTGGGCGTCACTCTAGTATTCGTTTGCTGGCTTACTGACGTAGAAGACTGATCTACGCAACACCTGTTTCCGTTCCGTACTAATACACGCCCCTTTGTAGATTGTGCATTTTCTCTTAAGATACGTGCATTTTCGCATTTCCTTCGGCAGTACATACTACATAGACAGATTGTAATAAATCCAATACTTATGCTTACGCCGAGAATTATACCTGTGCGTAAGGTTAGCGTGTTATTAAAATGTGAAATGTTACGCAACAAATTTGTATAAAATGAAAGGGCAATGAAAAGAAATGGCCAACTTTGGACCACGTTGCCAATGAAATGTTTTTGCAAAACGTTTGTCCGTAGGTTCTAAGGAATCCAAAAGTCATACTTATAATGACGACATGCGATGGGAAAGTTATTATAAAAAATGCGTGTAATCATTGAAATGTTATGGCGGGTGTAATTCACCTAATTAATGCGTTTCATTTTTGCTGTGTTTAGACGACGATCCATTTACGAAATCGTCTTTAAAATAATCTGCAGAGAAGTTCCTGGTACGTTAATGTCGATCGAAACTAAAATAATTGTGCTATTTGCCAGCAACAATAAATTGTATTTAGTTGCAGTAACAAGAAATGATATTCTTGCCGAAAAACTGCAATTATTTCACTTATATTTGAAATTTAAAATAACTAGAGGTCTACATTCATAACGTATAAATATGAGCCAAAATTGTAGAATAACTATTTTGTTTTTACTAAAGCGGTTTTCGAGAAAATTCGCCTTGAATATTGGAATCAATACTTACAATTAGCCAATTAACTGGATATCTTTTTCAATAACGACACCCCGAAATAAAAAATGTTATTTCACATTTTCGATTTATTTCTTTGCGGGATCACTCCCTTTGTCGTTATGTCACTAATAACGTTTTGCTCGATATCAATGTACCAGGAACTGATTATCCGCAATAACGTTTCGAACTTCTACGTATTTATTAAACACGTTATTTGGTAACGTGGTTCCAAACCGGTGAATTCTTATCAATACCCTCTTAAATCTGTAATTTAAAGAATTTTATACAATCCATAACTTACCGAGACTTTGATCTGGTTTTGTGTTCTGTGGTGGTTTTTGCTCGTCAGGTGGCTTTGGCGAGCTGCCACCGGTAATAATAATTATGGGATCCGACGGTTTACCGAAGCCCGCTTTTGTCGTAGCTTGTACCATAACGAAATATCGTTTCCCCGGAGTTAAACCGGGCAAAGTTGTCGAGGTTTTATTACCAGCTGTCGTCACATTTCTCCAGGTAGTAGCTTTATCTATTAAATCCATAGTGTATATGACAAAGTAATTTTGAATTACGCCGTTTACATTACTTGGTTCCTTCCACGCGATTCGTACTTTCGTATTATTTATCAAGAACCATTGTACTTCTTCCACTTTACCAGGAACTGAAATTAAGTTGTTACTAGTTTCCCTCTTCACGTACAGAAATTTCACAGCAACTTCATATGCATATATACTTACTATCTTCATTCGTATAACATTCTATAGATTCACTGTAAAAATTGCTCTGGTTTACATTATTTTGAATGGCTCTTACTTTAAATTGATATAATGTAAATGGTTTCAGTTTATCAATGCTCGCCTTTGTATCGTTTCTGCGAAATATACATCGAGATTATTTCTTTACTAAGTGAAAACATTGAAGTATCAATGGATCTAAAATTAACTATCATACATACAATATAAAACACTTAGAACCATCTAAGTTTATTATATGAATTGCATAATAACATAATTCAAATGAATCCACTTCGTGTATGTCACTCAATGACCATGTCACGTTTATAGAAGTAGGTGAAACAGGAATAGCTTCTAGAGACATTGGTATGTTATCTGAATAATAGATAGAAGTGTTAATTACACGTATACAAAATTAGTATACATTTGTCGTAATAATGTTCACATTTAAAACCAACTTACTTGCATCAGTTTGAATAGTCTCTATTTGTTGTGTCAGACAACCTCTCGCTGTACCGGAACTTACCATACATAAGCCCACCGTATACGAAATATTTACAGCTAGGCAGAAAATATACCAATCATTTCATTTCACAAAATGAGTAATTGATTAAAGAATAAAAAGGAGACACCGTCGCTATAACTTACCAAGATTAGTAAATACATATTCAGTAACATTTTGTGGTAAAAAAATAGTAGCTAATTTATGTCCATTTTGATTTTCACAATAGATTTTCCAAACGTCGAATTCTGATTCAATTTTCTCGTTTTCTTTGACATTTATCTTCCATTTCACCTGGCGCATAAAATTCGATATAACGCTACGGCTTTGTAACAAAAATATTAATTTCTACTGACCTTCACAATCGAAGCATTTACAGCTAATACTTGTATATCCACGATGTTTTTTACAACAATTGATTCAGCAGATGGCATAGCTACAGTGGTCCATTCTAATTGCGATTCGCTCACATTAGGCCAGCCTTGTTTCGTCTTCGCTAATACTCGAACATCGTACTGTGTTCCAGGCATTAAATCTAGAGAAATATGCAACAGTCGATTAAATTCGTGCAGGGCTAAGTTTAATAAATATTATCGTAATAACGAGGTTTACGAGCATACCAGAGAGTACATAGGATTCTACGTCAGCGGGTAAATGAAGAACACGAGAAGATGGATGCTGATGCGGTCTGCACTGTAATTTATATTGTACCACAACACCGCGGGATTCCTTTTTAGTTAGCGGCTCCCATGATACATTCAATTTTGTACTACTAATTATATTCACATTTGTTTTTGGTGCACCTTTAGGAACTGGAGAAGAAACAGATATTTCTCAACTTCTTAAGCATAAGCTCGGAATAGAAAAATATAGAAAATACTGTACCACTTGGAGCTGTAGAACACAAAATGGTGGCTGATTGGTCGCTAGCACCATGATTGTTCCACACTCGTATGTAGAAGGAATAATTCGTAAATGGCTCAAGAAGCTTCGTCACTTCCACTGACGTAGAATTGCCCGGCTCAGGCGGAGAGACTTCTTCCTTGCCACCTTCTTTTTCGTAAGCAAAACACGTAAACAGGCATTAAACAGTATTCGACTATTATCGGTGATCTTATTTGTTTCGAAATCTCGAACAATCGACTTACCTACGGGACTGTAATGGACGGTATAAGCAGTAATACTGGTATGTGGTAGAGACTTTGGTGGTTCCCAAGAAATAAAGATTTTAACTGGTGACAGAGCATGACACTTTAGGGAGGTAGGTGCTGCGGGACTGTTACGAGATGTGTTCACTTGAAGCCGACCTGCGGCCCAAATTTCTCCAGCTGAATTTACAGCAACACATTGATAGATACCAGAATCCGAAGGAACCGTCGCTGATATTGCCAGCTCCATTTTATTATATTCTTTAACATACGTAGTTCTACGTCCTGCAAGTAATTTATTTCATAGGTTTCGTATATTAGTATACAAGAAATTCCATCGCAAAATAAGAAAAATAAATCAATATTTTCTCGAGCGACATTACCGTTAACTGTAATATTTAGTGAGTCTTTTAACCAATATATTTTAGGTGCAGGAAATCCCTGTGCTTGACACTCAAACCTAGCAGTTCTTCCGTTTGGACATATTTGGTTCGTGGGTGTTTTCAAAAATGAAGGCGGTATCAATACATTCACCGTTATATTCTAAAAGAATTTTTATAAAACGTTATTAAACTCATCGGCGGGTAATCCCAGCTAGTAAATGAAATCCAATAACAAACCTGAGTCTCTGAATTATTTGGAAGTGAGTTTTTCGTAGAACATTTGTAAACTCCTGTATCGGATACACTCACGTTTATTAATGACAATATACTAATGCCAACACTAGAATTCAGCAATATGCGAGGTTGTGCAACAACGTGATTATCTAAAAATTAATACATCGCGAAATATTAGATTTTCAGTCTCATTAAAAATATGCGAATATAACGGCTACTGGTTCTGTGGATTTACCAGTATTGCGAGGCATAAACGTCCATGTTATAATTGGTAATGGATATCCAGATGCGGCGCATGCTAAACTAAGATTCGTTCCATTTAGCAACCAATGATTGTGTAAAACTTGTGGATACAACGACGGTGGCGTATGCGACCCATTACCCTCCGACTGAGAAATAACAGTTAATTTTGCCTCTTTACTTTTTTTGGTTTTCTTTAGGAATTCATTGTTTACTATGCATCTATAAAAACAGACATAAATTTTATTTAACTCGGACGATTCAAATTTACGAATTATTAATGTGCGTAAAATATTTAACGTGCCAAGAATTTCAATGCACGCGAATAGGTTCATTGCACTCTTTAGTCTCGTATTGCGCAGGTATATGTATATACAAACACGTATATATACATACCTATATGAACCAGCATCTGATAACTTCGTTGCTTTTATATACAGAACACCTGGTGGTACCGTAAAATACCTACTACTGTAAAGCAAATATTAATTATAGTAATTTTACTCTGTAATAAGGATCGATCTGTTAAATAGTTGAAAATTTCTTACTTTGAGTTATTCTGGTTGGACAACAGTATCTTTCCATTATGCTGCCATGTGATATTAGGAGGAAAAGGAACACTATCTATGAAGCAGGACAGTCTTGCTACTTCACCCTCTTGTACAGTTATATTTTCAGGTGATTTTTTAAATATATGGGCAAGTTCTGCGGCGAATAAGTACGAGTTTGAATTTCAGTAATTAATAGAGATGTACCGACTAGTGGCCGACTAGTCGGTTAAGCCGACTATCCGGCCACTTTTGTAGTCGGCGACTAATCGGCAAAAAAGGCCCTTTTTGTGAATATTTAACCATTTTCTCTCTTTTTTCTAGCAAGTTTTATAATTTTTCTACTAGAGTTGTACCGACTAGTGGCCTTCTCGGGGGCCTTTTATCGGCTAGTCGGCCAAAACCCTAGTCGGTACATCTCTAGTAATTAAGCGCTTCGCGACCTCGGACGCGATATCCCGCGTGTTTATTCACCAAGATAGGAGTTCTAATTAAAAAAAATCAATTTTGCAAGACATCTTGGCGAATAATAAACGAAGCACGTGTTATTCTTTGTAAATTGATTTTTCTTCAAATTAGAACTCCTATCTTGGTAAATAAACATTCGGGATAACTCGTCCGTGGTCGCGAAGTAATTAAGAGTGAAGTTAAATAGTTGGATACTAGAATATCTTGTGGGAAGCTTACCTGCTATTTGTATAAATGCAGGAGAGGATCGTAAGAGTCCAAAATTAGTATGCGTTACACAACGGTACTCATCTTTACCATAATCCCTAAAGTTAAGTGTAGTATTGTTCTTTTCTTTGAACTTCTGCACCATCTGTAACGCACAAGAATAAGATAAATCTCGTCGACGTAAACTCTTGTATCTGCGCCGACGTATTAATGTTCTAATACCTTATGTAAGTGAAGAGAGCCATTTCGTAGAAGAGTACAACGGGCGATACCGCAAGGTGGTGCTGGTACTCCATTGTGTAACCAAGAGATATTTTGATTTAACCCCGCTATACAACTAAGTGTAACTCCTTTCTTTCCTAATATCACATGACCACTAGGTTGAATTTCCAATGATATACCAGAACCTTTGGTTGGATTAATGTTGAAGTTCTCCGGTTTCGATACGTTTTTATTGTGTAAACCAACTCCAACTTCTTTAACACCTGAAATATTTCAAACACAATGATTTACAAAGGCAAATTATTTCGAGTAAGTTTTTTATCAGGTTTTATATTGTAATTCTATTTTGTATTCATGGTACATTTGTAATAATTCTTTGATATTAACTTATTTTGTTGAGACATACGAAATGGTGTTTAATTGTCAATCATAAATTAATGGAGAATAAATTTTAAAGAAATTCGCATAATCATAAAAAAGTGATTTTTTCGAAAGAAGTCGTAAATGACACTTAAAAAGAATTGTAAATCTTCCGTTCTACTGTATTTTTATTAAATTGGAAAAATAAAATTATTCAGAGAAATATAAGAATTACGTGAGAACCATTTTTGTTTAATATGTGAATTTAAAGAAAAAGTGATGTGTCTTCGATGTTTTATCGAAAGCATGTGCTCACACCTAATGTTCAATTAATGTTATCAAACAAGTCACACATTGGGTGACAATTGAAAGAATATTTCATGCGCGTGTAATGCGGATTCGGGAGAAAGTGGATTTTTATTTTTATTCGATAGCGTGCATGTTTAAAAGAAAAGCGTAGTGGCAGATCATAACCACCAAGAGGAATACAAAAAAAAAGATCGTTAGCGCGTGGTCCAGTGTATCAGTTTAGCGAATATAAACAGAATAGATAGAAGAGGAGGGAGACGCACCTGCGGCACAAGCGGGCTTTAGCACTTCTGTAAACAAAATACTTAGTAAAAGTACTCGCGCCGCCATATATTCACACTCATTGGCACTGGTTTCACTGACAAATCTTAGCCAAAACTCGTCGTCGGTTTGGTAGATTTTTCTGCGAAATTCGTCGCCGCATGTTTGACATCGTTTGCAAGAGTTTTCGGCCGTTCCGTTCGCCGAACTCTTACCCCCCTTCAAGCTTCACGTCGCCTTTTCACATCGTCGTCAAGCGAAACAGTATATCGCCACCAAAATCTTGAGGACGTCACAATACCGAGAATCAGACGGTCGTTGCGAATAATACTCGATTAGCTTCGTTTTCATTAGCACGCGATTCGTTCGTTTCTTGCCATCTTCTACCGCTGCTACCCCCATTCGTAATTCTTGCAGTGAGGAAGGAGATTCAAAATTCTTGATCTTCACCTACAGCGCCGCGTACGGCATGTTTTTTAAGTAGTAAAATACTATTTTGTAAGAACGTGCCATAATAATCCTGTATTCGAGAAAACACGTTCAATCTTCGTGATCTTCGCCTTGAATAAACGATACTGATCTTTCATGAAAATGCAACGTAATGCATTGTATTACTTTTATATTTTCACTGTACATTTTAAAAATATAATTTGTTCGATTCTTTAGAAGAAAGTATCACGTACAATTGTTTAATATTTATTAAAAATATACCCTCAGCTGAAGAACATAGCTCCAAGTTTCACAAATTTTGTCCGAGACTTTCATTAGGGTAGGTTTCCCTGTACGCGACTGGACGCATCGCCAAGAATTTCAAAGTCGATTTTCTCGAAAATGAAGCACAGTATAAAAAATTTTCATTCCTTTTTCTCGACTTATTTACTTGTTATAAGTAGAAAAGAAAGAGTAACTTTTTTTGATATCGCGCTTAATTTTCGAGAAAATCGACTTGGAAATTCTTAACGCTGCTTCCAGTCGCGTATTGGAAAGTAACTTAATGAAAGTCACGGGCGATTTGGGCGATTTAAGTGGAATTCGCCCATAATCCTAATCATTGCCTAATCACCTCGTAATTTCATATCAATAATAAGCGTTGTCAGCATTGGTTATGACACCATGATATGATTCCTTGGAGGGGGCGCAAATACCGCAATCCGCAAATACCTAACCGTTCCAGTTTGAATCAAATATGGCGCATCAAAGTATTAACGCAGATTGTGACAGAATGCATAATTTGTTAGATACCAAAAATATCGATTTAGACAACTGCCGAAAATTAATTAAATCATACATTGATCTAGTAAGCTCCACAAATTCATCGAATATTAATAACGATACTCGTTAAACATTACGAAAACCGTCAAAGAAAATTCACGACTGTTTGTTTACAGCATCTATACAGTACTGCCTTATTTTGGGCAGATAAAGTCGTTTCGTTAAGTAACGAAAATACCAAGGATGTGTGCATGCTGGCGCATTGTATGTATCTGATGAAACAATATCACAGAGCCGCTCACCTTATCAGAAGTCGGGGACTCGAGAAGGTAAAATTTTGTTTTACTATAACTTAGCCAATAAGTTCTGTCACGCTGTCGACTTTTTCTCGAACACCAACGTAGCTTATAAGAACAAGCTCGTAACATTAATGCGCAGCAACTCCGTCTAATTAATAAATAAATAAATAATTATAATAAATAAACAAATAAATAATTTGAGGTAGGATCGTAGGATTGTTAAGTACTCTTGTATATTCTATCGATATTATTCCGCAGACAGATGTGATGTGCCACTACTTGACGGTAAGAAGTCTCCTCGAAGCGAAAGAATATAACGAAGCGCTTCAAGTTATCAAAGAATCCGAGTTATGTACAAATACGTCGCAGTCGGGCGCTAGTTTCGCTGATCGTACGCACATGTTGGAAGATGCCTCGAAAAATGTGATTGAGTATAAATAATTCTTCATAATTACTTTCAAACATCATCGTTCTTCTTCAATGACATTCTACTAGTTCTTTGGTACTCTACGATAGGTACAAAGTTCGATTTTGTACGTGAAGGGGCGAGTGTACGAAGCAATGGATAACAGAGCAATGGCGACGGATTGTTATAAGCAGGCGCTGCACTGCGATGTTTATTCTTATCAAGCGTTCGAAGCTTTAGTTCAACATCAAATGCTGTCAGCTTCCGAAGGTATGGAAGTGTACATTGGTGCGCTAGCGGCAGGAAAAAGAAAGAAACTTATGTATTACTTTGTTAGAGAAAGAACTGTTGGAATCTCTTCCATTCGGAGAACAGTGCACCGAAGCTGAAACTGAGCTCTTACGATTACTTTACGAGAGTAAGCTGAAGAAATATCAGGAACCGAATAAAAAACAAACGCTTGCAACATGTAGCGTGATGGGAGTTCTAGTTACAGATAGATTGTTAGGTAATTTGGATATGGAAGTTTCAGAAGCAGAGAGATTGCATTATAACTGTGACTATCATAAGTGCTTCTTGCTTACAGAAAGGTAATTTTGATTGGATAGTAATATGCAAATTGCATATCTCTTTATATGGTAAAAGTTCGCGACTAAAATCTTATTTTTATTATGTATTTTAGAATACTAAAAAAGGATCCATATCACAATTTGTGTTTACCGGTGCATATTGCTTGTTTAGTAGAATTAAAAAAGACTAATGGTAAATATACGATAGTTTAATAAGAAATTAATATTTCAATGTTTCCTATATGATTTAATAACTTTTCAGCTCTATTTTATTTGGCACATAAGTTGGTCGATTTATATCCAGACATGGCGTTAGCATGGTTTGCAGTGGGATGCTATTATTACAGTATAGGTAATTACCAAATAATATAAATTGAATTTCGACCGCAAAAATTGATCTAATTAGAAAATATGATTTCGGCGCACTGGTTCGATCTATTAAATGATTAAATGAGCTTTCATTTAATTATTAAATAGACCGAAACAGTGCGCCGAAATCATCTCTTTTAAATAGGTAATTACCGTTTTGAAGAAACAGTTTCAATTATTGGTACGAGTTACTTAAACTTCCTAAATCAATTCCTTATAAAACTGTTTTGATTGTAGGTAAGAGTGATCCAGCAAGGAGATACTTGGTAAAAGCTATAGCCTTGGATAGATTATTCGGCCCTGCCTGGTTAGCCTACGGACATTCGTTTGCTATAGAAAACGAACATGATCAAGCAATGGCTGCTTATTTTAAAGCAGCCCAATTAATGAGAGGTTGCCACCTGCCCCTTTTGTACATTGGACTGGAATGTGGTTTAACAAATAATCTAAAATTGGCTGACAAGTTTTTCCAACAGGCTCAGCGAATAGCTCCGAACGATCCATTTGTTATACACGAAATGGGAGTTATATCTTTTTATAATTTAGAGTAAGTAGATTCATATTCATCTTGGCGTTATCCCTGAGAGATTACTTCGATATACCAAAAAGCTGCATACTTCATTGAACAGTTACAAAACCGCTGAACGCCAGTTTAAGGAAGCCATGAAAAGAATTCAAGGTGGTCTGAAGGATATAATCCTGCCTAATAAGTGGGAAGCACTTCTGAATAATTTGGGTCACACTTGTAGGAAAATGAAAAAATATGAAGAGGCTTTGGAATATCACCGACAGGTGAAAAAATTTAAATATACATATATTGTCCATTTTTTTTTGTAACTACGATATAATTTGCGTGACGTTTCGATGTAAAAATTGTGAAAAATCATACAAAATTTTTCGCTTTGGTATAATAACAGGCCTTAGTGCTGAATGCGTTGAATCCGTCAACATATTCAGCAATTGGATTTATTCATGCATTGATGGGTAGTACCCAGGAAGCTGTTGACGCTTTTCATCGAGCACTGGGTCTTAGGAGGGATGACACGTTTACAACAACTATGTTGACTTACGTTATGGAACAGCTTATAGAGGAATCGCCTCCATATCCTGGTATAAAAAATAGGTTTCAACGTTTTCGTATATTGTTCTAAACGATTTTACTGTATCTAATCATAAATAACACTTGATAGATGCGCACGCCGATATTCCAAAGTATAAGTTTCCTGAAGTTAGACTTCAGGAAACAGAAACTGCGGAAACTCTGGAGAATGCAAACAATACGACTGAATCCGGTAATCAAGACATCGATAAACTAAGAGTGAATTTATTCTCCGGTTGGGGAGAAGACTCGAGTAAAGTTGAAGATAATATCCCCGATAAGATGGAAAGTAATTCGCAGGATGTAGTGGTAAATTACTCTAGTGATATTAGTTCCGAAGTTGAAATGTTGGATTCATCAACTGCGCATATAGAGTATAAATAAAACCCCGAAATTCTTTTATACGACAAATCGATTTGTATATGTATGTAATAAAGCAACTTGTTTTGCTTCAGACGTATGTCGCATTTCTCGATGTAACGTTCAATTATTACGTGTATGTAATTCTATGGATGATACAGTGTGGTCCTGTTATGGGGACTGGTCCTCTGTTTCGTTGAGAAAACATTTCTATCTCCGCTCCTTCTTTTGTAGTCACCGCAGCGAGTGCGAGTGATCGAGAATGAGCAAGAGGGCACGCGACAGTGAAAAGCCATAAATTTCGGTCGAGATAGCGGCGGCATCATATTACTAAATGAAGATTGCAAAGACGATAGCGTGAATTCGGGTATACAGCGTGAGTTCGAGACAGCGAAATAACAATACAGAAGTCATTGAACAGCTTAAGGAGTCAATGGTAGCCGAAAAGTGTAATCCGTCCAATGAAGTAATAGGTCTAAGTATATCTATTCAGAATATACTAAAATGATGTCGCAGAGATAAAAGTGTAGAAACGGATGCCGACCGAATTAAAAAACAATAATTGCTGGAGGGCGATACAGTATCGATATTTTGGGTGTTAAATATCAATATTTTGTATCGATATTTAGAGGTCTGATATTTGTAACGATATATATCCTACCAGTATCGAATTTCGATATTTAAATGATAATAGGAAACTTCAATTCATTAAACCAAATTAATATTTCAAGATTTAATTAGGTTTAGGTTTATTCTTTCTTTGGTACATTTTACAGACGTGTATAAATTTGAGATTTAAATTATGTGAATTAATAAACAGTTCACATTGAAGTATATGTAAATCTATCGTTTTCACAATTTTTTCAAAAAATGGACTTGCACCACTTTCAAATTAAATGGTCCATATCGTAAAATAAAACTACTCGTATAATAAGACAATCTAGTTTTAATTAAACTTTAATTAATTAAATTACAGTTTCTTATTGTTTTTTATTTTATGTATCGATATTTTAAGTGTATCGATATTAAGGCTGTCGATACATGTCGATATTTTTAGAAGTATCGCCCATCCTTAAACTGCACTAGCGAATGGAAATACCGCCCTAAAAGTTAAAATTACTGATTTCGAATCATCTTCAATGACAAAGGTTCTTCAAAAACCATAAACTGTGATTATTTACATGTTCAGTTTTCCCAAAATGTTCGCGAGCTTCTCGCGAGTGCAGTTCCCGAAATGTGTTCCGGTGAATACGCACCTTTAGGTGCTACGATCCCGTATTTTGGCATAGATCGGCATAGATGTATGAAATACCACAAGGGCGCGTTCGCGAACCGCGCCGGCGTTTACTGGCGATAGAACTTACTATATAGGCGAAAGAGGTAGTGGGAGAGGGAGAGGGAGGGACAGATCTTCAATTCAGTTCGCAGAGTGGAGCAACGTGAAGAAGAATGAGCGTTTCGTCTCGATCGTTGCTGCATCGACATTAAATCGAATAAGGAGAAAATAAATTTTACTTTCGTAGAAGCAACGAATCAATTATAAATGGCCGATTCTGGCAGTTGAACCGGCTCAAATATCATCCCCCGGTGAATGATTAAAAAACCCGGCGGGATTGAATATTCCAAGCATTTAGTGTAACGCAATAGTTGTTAACTCGATAATTCGTTAAATTCGCGTGCTTAAATCTTCGCGTTCGTTAACTTGAGAAATCCTGCTAACCGTATTTACGCGACATCAAATACATTGCGACTTGTTTAATCGCGTTGTAAAAAGTCACGTCGTTGAATTTAGTGAAGAACAACGATCCGACCAGTTGAAGAAGTCAGCGAGACGCAATAGGACATCGATATGCTTACGCTAATGCAACCGGTAAGTTACTTCGTTATAACTTTTATTCGTTGATCCACTCCTTTAACGTTTATCTCCTGACACTTCCTCATTCAAATACCTTGATTGTATGTCACTTTTTGTGGCCCTAACTTGTCTGACTTCTGACACGGTCGATTGATAACCTACTTTAGCATTTTATTAGCGCTGTGCCATTGTTTCGAAGCAGAAATTTGCCATGTAAATAGTGTCGCTAATAAGCGATACTTATAACGTAAAATCTGCAGTGTCAAACCGAATACGAAGGAATGTCGTGTGTCCTTACACGTAAACAAAGACGCGAATCGTACGTTTCAGCCGCAACGCGTCGTCCACGTGTAAAACACGTTGCGTTTCGTACATTGATAGACCTGCCCTTCATACGGTGCGCCCTCTGAACTCGCCCTTAATTGCATACCAGCCACATTGACCGAAATGAGAGAAGGCAGAAAAGAACTACTTGCATTGGTACTCGTTTTTACGACTTAAATGCTTTCCATTATTTCCGAATTCGATGAAAATCGGTGAACATAATATAATGTGTATATATATATATATATACATATATATGGAACATATACATTTTTATATATCTATATATATTAGTATGAATTGAAAACGTAGAAACCTAATCTGATGAAATGAATACATTATTTGTACATGAAAATATAGCAAAGTACATTATAATGTAAATTATGTATTATTAATTTGTGTTACGATATTACTAATATCTTTTGAGTCGAACGTAATATATTCTTTATGCTTTGAAATTTCATGAAATCAATGCCTTGTCTATTTTTCCTAATATACTTATATATGTATATCTATATATTTTCCTGTGATACATTCGACGACTTTCGTAAGAACAATCGATATTGGTGCAAGCCACGCGTAATTCGGTGACTCAAAGGGCTACATGGGTGTTTCGAAATATACGTATTCAAAATGATTCAACGCAGAATATTACACTGTACCTATGTATACAGTTATATACCTAGATAGGTCTTTAGTTTGCGTGCGCCTTTGAACTTGGCAGCGCTGAATTCTACGAAATTTGGAATGCTTGTTATAGAAGTTGGAAGAGGTATAGCGAAATCGTAAATTAAACCATCGAGCAAAGTTACCAACTGATTTAGCAGCTCTGATTGAGGCTCCGAGTCGTTATCTAATATTTCTGTCAATTCGTTTGTGCCGACGCTCGAAACATGTTTACTTTAACGCTCCACCGAGTTTACGGCTTCACTATACCCTTTCCAGCTACTATACCTAAGTTTCTAGAATGGTACATCTTCCCCGCCCTACAAATTTTTTTTTCCGAATTCCGCGAACGCAAACTGCGAGGCGGTGTCCTTCAGCACTTGTATTTGTTATTCTGTACCGGAGCATCGGGACACAGTTTGCTGGTATCGCTCGCAGTGATGAGTTCAAGGAATTCAACGGTAAGCGACGCATATTAATTAAGGTTCACGATTTTCCATTATCATTTTATTGTTAGTGCAGTAATATAATATTTCGAGAGAACTTCAAACGGCATTTATAATTGTTCGTGTGTATTGTAAATTGCAAAATCAATTCCGTTACTGTGACAAACGGCAACTAATCGAAATTGAACATTGTTCGCGATTAAAATTCTCATAATCTTTCCTCGACGTTTAATAATTGTTTTAATCTTCTGCAAGGTTTCGAAGATACGAATTTGTTTAGAAATCGTTCGAATAACGTATATTGTAATAATTATATTCGTGTTTGGTTTCGCTGTGAGGATTTAGATACAGGTTCTGTCGAAAGTAATAATGATAGTGATTCTGGATCATCGATTGGTCACATGTTATACCATTGTACATTATTATCGCGATATTAAACACGCAGTTCGTACTGAAACGTAGTTCGGGGTTGCGTTAACAAGAAACATCACCCAACTGTGACACGTCGATTTCGATAAAACTTGGCATAGAGGTGGAGCATGTGAAAATATCCTACGCGTATTTTTTCGTGTTAAGGGAGGTGAAACTATCCTTCACAGTCCTGAACTGGAAAGTTATTTTACTACGTAACTAGAAGCCAGATATAAAAAAGATGTTAATTACGAAAGTTTCTTGGTTGCATTTAGGCAATAATTTGGTATAATCGGAATCTCGAGACAGTCAAACATGACGCCACTAGGTATAGTTTATTGTGACATATTTTTATTGAAATTTGGATCAACACAAATCTTTTTCGCTGAAACTTTATATATTTCTCCAATTTTGGAAAAACACTGTGAAATAAATCAAGAATGACCGTCGTTTGAGCGTCACCTCTGCGTTTCATGGGGCAATTCAATATTCATGAAGTGTCATGTATGTATGCACCTGTAAGAAATTATATCATTTGCCGAATTTTCTTGGAATGAGAAGGGTCACGCGGGGCGAATGTGTATACCTTGGACAGATATAACTGAACAAACTCTCAATCAAAATAATCCTTTATGGCTCACAGTCGTCTTTTATTTTATACAAAATTACTGTTCAGATAGTGGCGGCCAGATAAATTTATTGCTGATGTACGAATTTTAAGACAATCAGGTCGTCATAGGGGTTGTTGGTACGCAGTCACTGATGGATCCACGGTCATAAAATAAGGTCGAAATCGTAGAACGCGTTAAATCGAAATAACATATTTCGAGCAATGGTGTAAGGAATTATCCTTCATAATTATCGTAAAAACGGCCCCTCAGGAAACGTGCTAGAATGTGATTTGCACCACGACTACCGTAAAATTGTGTTGTTACGTTCTGTTAAGATACACGTCAGTTTTTATATATATATATTTACAGAACAAAATCCCACGAATCGTGGTAAGTACGTTACTTAGATTTAACGTGTTGTGGTATTTTGACTTTATTTTATGACGGTTGATCCATCCGTGGCTGTGTACCAGCAACCCCTACGATGACCTGATTGCCCTGAAATTCGTACACCTGCAATAAATATCAAGCTTTCACCGAAAAAGATTTTAATTTAAATATATATACAGACATGCGCAAAAATAAATTACAGTGGCACCACCTTTGATTTTCTCGGGATTCTAAGTACACCATATTATTCCTTAAACGGTTTAAAATATTTTTCTAAGATTATTGTGCTTACAATTCTGTGGGTAAATAACTCTTCATGCTCAGGTCTGATGAGAGGGGTGAGGGGTAGAATTCCCCAGGCCCGTGGCTCTTAGGAGCCCCGGCATGTTCCAATATATTGTTTTTTATTTTAATAAAATTTCTCTAAAATTTTTTTAAAAGAATTTTTTAATATGCTGCAGTGAATATTTCACATTCGATCGCGCGGCGTCATTTTATCGGTTTCGCCGAGTCGCTCAGGCGAAGGTTCACAGCAATTTATGTGTAACAAAAATAAATATTTATATACAATACAATATCTTTTGTTAATTCTTAATTTCAAGTGCTTCAATTTGTAATTTATAAGTGCTACTTTGTGTAATTTATAGTTCGATTTCTAGTCTGATATTGTTTTACTATTCTTGTGATATTTTATATAAATAATTTGGGGGCCCGGTAAGAATCTCTTCCCCGGGCCCGACGTTGTCTCTCGACGTCTCTGTGCATGCTCTACCTCTATGCCAAATATTCATGAAATTTGGTGTGTCACATTTTGATGTTGTTCATCGTAACAAGATCTATCCTAACAATAGACGACCACCTTATTTGCAGCGAGGTCCTGCGTGCTGGGTTGATGGAGTAAAAGTAATGGACATTTCTGATCGAAATGAACCGTCTTACGGCTTGCAAGCGGAAATTCCACGAGACACCGCAACTCAGCAACGGGACAAGGACCAGCTGCAGTATCAGCAACGCGACAGAGAGCAACTGCGTTGCAATCGCGAGCGTCAACGGGAGCAACTGGATAAGTTGCAAACGATCAACAACTTGTTCCTGGAGCTGCCGCCAACAACAAATTCCCAAGGGGACTCGCTCGACTCGCCCTGCGCTCAGTCTAACAAGAGCAGTAATATCGACGGTAGAACCTTCTCTTTTATGATTTTCTCAATCTTCTTTACCATCGTGTCATCTTTTCGCATTAAAGCTTACCACTTAAATATTTAATAGGATCTTAGATTTTTTAAATTGAAAATTCAATTGCGAGGGAATTTTATAAAGCATAGTTATAGTTTGTTAAATTAAAACGAACGAATTTCATAAAGTTATGAAAATCTTAAATGTATTCTACATTTGCGATAAAAAATTTACTTGTTTGTGCGCCCGTTTATTTTACTCGCGCGAGTCGCGACATTTTGCCGTCGCATCCGGCATCGTTAATAGTTTCCTGTCTTTTTTTAACCGACACCCGGTAGGCAACGAGAAATTTGGTCTAATTGTAACCTTCGCTATATGAAAATTATCGAGCGTTCCGTTTGTCGTTTGTCAGCCGATAGTCCTCGCGGCTGTGTTATATTTTCGTGATTTTAAAATAGTGATTTGTTTGCTTCACCTCAGGAGACATGTCGATTTCCGATTTATTCGGGCTGGGTTTACCTCGGGGCTCGCTGATGGGCAGCCAGTCAACAGCTGGATCTCCCGGTTACCGTAATTATCAATATCAAAATCGCAATCAAGGATCCTCTCAGCAATATCAGGTAATGTTCACTTTTACTCTATGCCGTGAACAAAATTTCTCGAGCGTCTAACAAGAACCTTCTCACAAGGGGAGCGCGCGAGCTGTAGGTCATCGATTTTGAGGGAAAATGGAGTTCAAAGTTTTGCTTTTTCCAGATGCCACACTTCTGTCTACACGTAAAGGCAAAACCGTAAGTAAAGAGTGATGTAATGGTAGCGCACCCACTTGCGACTGAGAAGATCCCGAATTCGAGTCTCTCGTGGACCTAGGCAACTTATTTTTTATGTATCACTTTTTTTATTTGATGCCGGAGATTTTTATGAAATCGAAAAACGATGGGGGTGGGAGCTGTATCATTTCGATGGTTTCAAATTTGATAAAATATCTAATGATTTAGGAAGATGGACTTAACATTTGAAATTTTAGTAAAATATAAAGAAAAAATTGATTTTTTTAAATTTATGGATCAGGAGGTGTCCTTAACATTTAGTTACATGATAAATAATTAAGGTCAACTTACTCACCTAAGTATAAAAATAAGTAAAAATTCGAAAAATTGGACACATTCTTGCGACAAAAGGTTCGGAATCTCTCCGAAATTGGACACATCTCTCTTCGAAATTGGACACATTCTTGCAAACCAAAATAGTTCGGAATCTTCCGTCTCGTAATCTAGCACGCTACCCTTACACCTCTCTTTACTTATATTAATACACTCACGTATAGATACAAGTATAGCATTTGGAAAAAGCAAAACTGTAAACTGTAAACTTTTAAAATATTATTGTACATACGTGGCACGCGCTAGCTACAGTTGTGCGCGTAAATTGATAATTTTACCCCGGTTAGGTTGATAGAAATTATCCCCACTACCTTTTTTTGCTTACTTGTCAAATTCTACAATTTTAATTGGATCTGCGCAAAAGTGACACCAATCGATTCCTTGTGTTTTCCCGATGAAAATGATACCAAACACGACATAATTCGGGGTATAAGTAACGAAATTACATGTCAAATTATTTCGCCGAATTTAAAGGCATATTCAGTAAAAATATGTTGCCAGATTGTAATTGTATTTGGGATCATTTTAAGCAGGAAAATCGAAGGAATCAATTCATACGATTTCCATGAAATTCAAATAATAATTATAGTAACTATTTTTCAAAAACTCAAGTTCTTTGTTTTTCATCGCATCGATATGAAAGTAACAGCAATGGATTCCTGGCATTTTCCCGATTAAAAGACACCAAAACTTTTTAACAAATTTGGCTCCTAATTCTGCAAATTAATTCCATATGTAATTTCGTTAATTATAGCCCGAATTATGTCATGTTTGGTATCATTTTCATCGGGAAAACACGAGGAATCGATTGGTGCCACTTCCGTGAAGATCCAATGGGAAATGCGAAATTTGACAGTTTTCACTTTTTAATGGCTAGTGCTACACACTTTCGCATAAAATTCAGTAAGATATGAAATCGGAGATGTGAAAACCGTCGACTCTCTCCCCGAATGCAAGATAATCTCCAGGACCTGGAATTATCAACTTAACCAGACACAAGTGCATATGCAAAATTTAAATCAAATCGATGACTCGAATTTTGCGCACTCCTCCCTATCTGTCTCATTGAGGTCACACAATTTCATCAATTCATGTCATTATTTACAACGATTACTTTCCATCATTTAAGCTCGCTTTAATTAAGTAATCATTTTCCCACACATAACGGTGATTAATACTTTGGGTCCGTTTCGGGAAAATTGGATAGTATACTTCGTTAGACATTAATGCAGTTGCAGCTCTTCAAACTCTTCACAATTATGTCTACCTGTATAAAATTTTACTCTACGTGTATATCTTGTACTATAAAAGAAAGTGTATTGTATGTTTGTGTGTTTGTCTGTCGCCTAAAAACTTTTGAACAATAAACTCTGGGGTCACGAAATGTACCTCAACTCTTTATGCCTGGATAATTCAGATAAATGTGACTATTTTCACAAAACAAATTTAAAAAAATTTGTTTTCTTTTATAAAATCAGAATCTAAATTTCGGGCGAAGCCGAGCAGTAAAGCTAGTACTTGTATAATGGAAATTAAAAGCAAACAATGAGGAAAGTAACTTATAAAACGGTATTGTTCAAATTAAAATAATTTACTATTAAAGTAGCTTTCATTTGGAAACAAAAAATAATTAATGTATGACAGAATTTTGCAAATTCCTATTGATCGAAGGATATAAATATTACACACTCTTTATGTAAGTTTAATACTTTTTACGTGCTTACTTTTATCATTGAATAGTTTGACATGTTAAATCTTAATACGATAGAACAAATCCCAAACGATTAAATAATATCACAAAATGTTTGCCTGCTGCCTTTGCAATAGCAGTGATTATCCTCATTGGAGTCACTCCAACTGCTCTTCGAACTTTCTTTTTTAACTGTCGTGGCTAATTTTTTTCACAATAAAGCTTCCGGCTACCAGATACATCGATTTCCGATATACGTAGTTTCTACATACAGTAAGTCTCTAATATTAATTCATTATAGCACAATGATTGATTACACGCGCTGTTAGTATACTCTATAAAAGTCCCTAAATTCAACTCTTCCCGCGGTTGCTATCTTTTTAATTGCAGCGTTACACACATTAATCAATTTAGATCGGAAACAACTAAAATTATCATGGAACATGAAAATATACGCTCGATTTATTGCGTTTGGTGTAAGTTTCATCCTACTGTTGAATAATTTTTTATAAATGTTTTATATTAAAATTGAAAATTTAGCAACAATAGGGAAGTTAATATCCATGATAAAAATCTTCAGATAAATCTGCTCCAGCGTAATAACTAGTGAAAATAGTACACGATTCGCTGCGAAAACATGAGCAACCATAAGAAAGTCGTCTCTTATCGACTAGACACTTTAATGGACATTTTGTCAAGCTTCTCTCGACGGCTTTAACGTTATTACCTTCACCATTTGCTGGAGGCATCTGTACATAAAGCCCCGCCGTGATATCGAAATGCGCGTGTTAGACTCGACATATAATGCGTTGGGCAAAATAAATTACGCATAGTCGCGCGTTAATGCGACCCGGATTCCAGAACAGCCAAGAATTTACAAGCCTGAGCCAAACTGCCCTATCGCCCCCCCCCCCCCCCCCCCTCCTCCCAATCTGACTTCACCCTTCTTGTCCTTTCTTGACCTCAATTTTCAATCTTATCCTTTTACTATGTACCATTACTTTGAATACAATTCAGCGACAGCATGTGACGTTCGTATAAAAACCACTAACAAAAGGAGAGTATTTTAGATGTCCGCCTCCGATCATTTTGATTTTTGGATATGTTATAGAGGACCGAAAAATAAGAAATACGTGTTTTTTTATTTTTCCCCGTTTTCATATTGGGGGGTGAAAACTGCGTTCAAAGTTAGCGTTGAAAAATCATTTTTGTGGATTTTTTGAAAATCTGGTGAGTCAGTCATATTTCGCATTCAAAGACACAAAATTCGTCCATTGACACTATTCCCCTATCTCTAATAGTTCTCGAGATATTCCACAAAAATGATTTTTCAACCCTAACTTTGAACTCAGTTTTCACCCCCCAAATATGAAACGGGGGAAAAATAAAAAAACACGTATTTCTTATTTTTCGGTCCTCTATAACATATCCAAAAATCAAAATGATCGGAGGCGGACACCTAAAATACTCTCCTTGTAAGTGTCGTTCCATCTGGAAAATGTATAATCAATTGATTACGTTAATTATGTGATTGCAGTGCGACGAGAGGAACGAGATTTCCTCGAATTCATCGATGTGGGATATTCCGAGTTCACCGAGCTCGGTTACTACACCTGGCAGCCCCAGCACCCCCAGTAGCTTGTACTCTAATCCGTACTCGTACTCATCTACAAACAGTAGTAATCAAACGGCACCGTTGCCAACAAGCCGAGGATCTGTGCCGCACGTGGGTTCACCGCCATCGCCCTATTCTCCTTATTATGGAAGGCCTATTCGTGGATCTACGCCTTACAGGTATTTTTCACAAGATTACACATAACTTCTCGCAATTCTAGTAAGATGAATATTAATGCGTAATTAATCTCTTAAACGTTAGCGACTGCAGCAGCCCAACGTATGAGTATCCTCACGTGATGGGATGCAATGGTAGCTCCAGATCAAATTCGCCTGCAGATTCGGAGACAAGCGGTATAAGCAGCATGGACGGTTCTTTATCCGATATAATGGTAAATTTTTATTTTCTTCTTCTTCGGGTTTACCTTCTTCAGTATTTCCTTATCCATTCCAACAGCAATAGGGTAAACCAACCAGTGAATGAACGAATTGTTGAATGAGAAGCCCAGTAAATGACCGCATACTTTTATTAAGAATTGTACTTATTAATGTTTGTTTAATACGCATAACTAAAAATATGGAATATTGAAAGTGCAACTACACTCCATTTATAAACATATAGTATTTTTTAAATTTATAATTGACATTTCTTTGCCTTATGGTCATTCGCAGGTAAATATTATTGTTCATTTATTATTTGTAGTGTTTGTTCATTTTTCTATGTAATGTGAAACTTTTCATTTCATCCATTATAATCCATTGCCACTTCTTCCGTTAAAGTCACCTGCCAGTACAAACTGTGTATAATTTAGAATGTTGACCAATACTATTTATAGTGAGTCACAGGAACATTTATTTTCAACCAAATTTTCATATTGTATATGTATTTTTTATGGGATGTCGATATAGGTAATAGCCAAAGAAGGATATCTTAATTCCTACTCAATATCACTACTACAATATCAGATTTTTCGAATTATGTTTCCCCTTTTGTTTACCTGATTGTGTCCAATGAGTCACATAGTTCCTGAGGTTTGCTTGTTGATTCTGTTAACGGTATTACTTTTCGCTAAAAAATATCGGAGGCCTGACATCCCAACTCTTCTATTAATCAAACTCGTGACCATCCGAGAATTGTGTACTATGAACAACCCTCCAGACAGTTAATTCTTTAAATAGAAGATTCGCATGTCCGATTTTGTGATTCTCATATCCTTTCAGAGCTGTTTATCGTTAAATTCGTCACATGGATGTTACCCACAATCATTGGGTTCACTGATGTCACCGGAAGGAGATTTATATACAAACAACAGGGCCGCCGCATTTCAACAGATGGCGGCAAAAAAGTATTTATCTTCGAACCATCAGAATCCATCGTCAACGCATCACCATCATCACCCGACTGGACACTACCGACGCCATCAATATGGCTCGAATCAGAATGGCACCTTTCTGAATTCGCTTGTATCACACGAGAAGAATTGCTGCCCCGCTGGGAATCATATGATGACACTAAATTCACCCCCGATAAATATTTTGGATCCACCAATCACATTCGAGAGTGTAGCGCGATTCTATCGAAATGCCGCTGGTATGTAATAACGATCGGTTTAATCGGTGGAACGTAGGAAGTAAATCAGTAAAATGTGTATTGGTAATATAAATATTTTAATTTAATTGTTCAGCATTTTGTGATCCGACTTGTACTTGGAGTGGCATATTGCCGCAGCGCAATCTGAAACCGTCTGGTTACTCATCCAAAGTATTCCTTGGCGGTGTACCGTGGGACATTACCGAGTCCCTTTTAGTCGCAACTTTCAAGCAATTCGGTCCGATACGAGTGGAATGGCCAGGTAAAGACCACTACGCGGGTCCAGGGGAATCCAACACGCAGCCAAAAGGATATGTATATATCGTATTTGAATCTGAAAAGCAGGTAACCACGAAATTTATAATTTATTAAATTTATTCTACTTCTACACCTACAGTTTGAATAAAATAAATATTTCGCTTTTAAGATGAGAACCCTGTTGGCGTGTTGTACACGTGATCTTACCAATGGTGGTAGTTGGTATTATAAAATATCGTCGAAACGTACAAAGGCAAAAGAGGTATGCATATATTTATTATTTATTCACCGCTTTCCATGCAACAGTCGGTAACAACTTTTGTGCGATAATTGTCACGCAGGTACAAGTAATACCTTGGGCTCTTGAAGACAGCAATTACGTAAAGTCTTCATCGCAGAAGCTCGATCCTCATAAAACGGTATTTGTCGGTGGACTTCACGGTATGCTAACTGCTAGTAGTTTAGCAAAAATTATGGATGATTTGTTCTGTGGAGTTGTTTATGCAGGTAAAAATTGTATAAAAAAAGCGATCGTTAATTCGTATCGGTGGATGACTACATACTACTAAAGTTGAAACGTTATTTCAGGCATAGATACTGACAAACACAAATACCCAATAGGATCTGGCCGTGTTACATTTAGTACAAAACATTCATACATGAAAGCAATCTCAGCTGCTTATGTAGAAATAAAAACTGCCAAGTTTACAAAAAAGGTGCATACTCGATTCTCTACGAACTGGTTATAAAACACAAAACGAAAGATCGTGACTTCGGTCTAGTAATAATGTTTCACGATTTTTCCATAGGTTCAAGTGAATCCATATCTGGAAGATTCCATGTGCTACGGATGTTCCGTACAACAAGGACCTTACTTTTGTCGCGAAGCGGTATGAATATCGCACTGGCGACTTATTAATTATTTTCTTACCGTCTACGCATTTCATTGTCTCCTAAATCTCCTAATGTACTTGTCGTTAAGCAGTTTGTTTTCCTCCGTTCTAGGAATGCTTCCAGTATTTCTGTCGCAGTTGCTGGAAGTGGCAACACTCAATGGAATCAATGTGGCATCATAAGCCTGTGATGCGTAAGTCTAAGACGAATCAAGTTGTTGGATTATCACCGAACATGAATTTCGGATCTCGTGGAATGAATAACACCACGATTTAAGTACAATCCCGCTTTCCTTTCACGGTCACATTCACTTCTTTTTGACTATTTCTTTTCGCACGGACGTTGCGTTAGCTGACTTACTGACAGGGTGCAAGCTTAGTTTTTATCGCAGAGCCGTTGCCAGCTGGTTCGACGATATACACAGAAAGTACCGGATACACCAGCTGATCGGCAGATGCAACAGAGACTAATTGAAAGATAAAGAATCGTGTTCCATGAATAGTTCCTATTTTGAACGCGCGCATCGCCGCGTTCAACAAACAGTATTTTTATTTAGTATGTTTACTTAGGGACTGGTTCTCTTGTTGATCGTTTTATTGCGAAGAATACAATTGTGCCATTAAGTAACACGTCATAATTATTATACGGCAGTTATGCAATACGAGTGTGCATTTATATTAAATTCCTATAGGCTCGATTGTGGCTTTTATAGTGACAATAATTTTTATGCGATAAAATGGGTAGCCACTCGACTGCTATAAAGGGAGAAGAGCTAAGTTCGTAATTATTAAAAAATTCACAAAATATAATGCGTAATTATAATTATAAAAAGATCTATCAGTGGGATAGATATTATACTTAATCATAAATTATTCGATCAGATTCGATTATTGTAGTGTTTTAACGGCAGAAGGGATTAATAATTCAATTATTATTTTTCACGAGGAAAGCGTTTGATTTAGTGTAACAAAAGGCAGCGGCTTTCTTACGGAGTACTATCTGTACTAGCCCGCGTATACTAGTCAGCCTCTAAGCTATTCTTCCATTCCGACACTTGCCAATAATACTGTCCATCGTTGTAGTTTTATGTTACGTTGTACAGTGTAAGGGTATTGCCAAATAGCCACTGTAATCAATATTCATATACTTAGCCAAAGCGCGGTAGCCTTTGCAAACTTTCGTTTACAGGGACTGTTTAACTGTTGACGAAATGGAGAAGTACAAGGTCTAATGATTCTGGAGCTGATTATAGTCGATTGATTCTGTTTTTATTTTTTGTTACGCTATTATGTTATATATTTTCTTTCAACAACATTCCGTGGTATTACTTCTGATCGCGTTTCTGATGTTTTGATATCATTTTGTTGAGTGAATTAAAAATTTATATTTTTGCAAAGTAGACGCCCATTGTTATTCCTCCTTTTTTTTGTTTCACAATTCTGTTCCTTGCTGCTAGAAAACGATGAATTTTCAAGCAGAATCTCTGCCCCTTTCTAAACTCCCAGCCTTAAAAGTGTGTGCTTGCCCAAAGTATTACATATACTAAATGTTATGTACTTCCAAAAATTTAACAAGCGCGCATAATATTCGCAGAAAACATGGATAAAGTCACAATAATTATATTTCATCCTCTTAAGTTCTCCTTTTCTCTTCGTATTAATCTAAATTACATAATGCCTTAGGAAAACCATAAACGACACCGTTACTTTTCCGCAATCTATTAATATTAATTTAAGCGTTCATGCAGTAACTATGATTGATTATAAATGTTTCAATGTGACTTGCCTATTTCACTATTAACGAATAACTATAAATTGTAACTCTATAAGTTGTTACTGGTAAATGTTCCAATGAAGAAAAAAAAATTGTTGTATAGAATTAATATTTATAATTGAAAATGCATATAATCAACTGCAGATTACTCTTTATCATAGTTGTCGAGTATGAAAGGCGAAGGAGGATTTATCATATTTCGGAGACATTCAAATTTCGCTTGATTCAAGAAAATGGGTAAACAAATATAATACAGGGTGTACAAAACAGTTGGATCCAAGTGTATAAATGCTTAAGGCGACTCGAATGAAAAAAGTCTATACGAACCCATTTCTAGAAATTCTTGATTAAAGCACTGAATCAATGATTCCCTAGCTATTCTTCTCAGTTTTATCACTCCCTAAACAGCTTACTAATTCCGAACAAAAACAACAATTTGTAATACGCTAGGAATCTACGTCCAAGTAAAAAAATTTAAACGTCTATTGTACCTAATATCGACACACATTACGAAAAGTAGCATGTTGCATTTTTTCTACACGCAGTTGTCCATAAGAAAAAAATGAAACATGCTACTCTTCGAAACGCGCGTCGATATAAAAATAACTGAGAAAATTAATATCAAAGTGGTATAATACATAAAAAACAACTGGTAGTCATTGGTTTTTCCGTTAGCGTTTTTATGAAACTGCTAAGAACAGTTTTACTATTAAAACATTGATCTCTCGTGACTCTTTAATAACGCATTTTTGTACATGGATTCGTATTAACTTTTTTCGTCTACTCGATCCTTTGAGTAAACAGTGTAAACTTGGGCCCAAGCTTTATGGACCCCCTGGATTCCCCCCTGGGTATATGCAGTACACGTACATACATATAAAATTCTTTGACTGGCATTGACGTGTTCTCACGCCGTAGCGTTGCCTCGGAGGTACAAAAAAGTATTTACGTACGCACACGGAATGTTTAATTTTTAAACTTGACAGTTTTGTTCGGTGAGCTGGGTGACTTCTGGGGCCATTACCACAAAGCTACAAGCGCGCGAAGATCAGCTTCACAATAATCACAATACTTTCCCCGCTGGCAGCTTGCGCATAAAAAGGCCTGCCGAGTTTTAGATGGTATTATAATCGTCGCGCCTCATCGCCAGTCAAAGAGAGATACGTAATTTGAATATAATGCGAAGTGCTTTAATACGATGATGAAATAACACGTATATATAATATTCTACAGTAGCTTGAAATGTAATCGTAAAAGTTTTTAGTCAACGAAAAAAGAATATCGGCTTGACGATGCCCGAGAATGATTCTAAATAGAGAAGCGACAAAATCTTAGACTAAAAGTTATCGAATCAACGGCAGAGACATAATAAGCCGACAGAAATTTTAAAGATGCTCTTTTATCAAAAATATCTTGTTTACAAACTTTTAATAAGTCGTGCCTTTTAATGTAATCACCATAGATTTTATTGTAATGTGAAAACACACAAATTATTTTTAAATCACTGATAACCACGCGATACAGGGTGATCTACTATTAAAGAAACAAGACTGTTACTGGTACGCATAATGTCAAGCTTTCTTAAAACTTTTAAGAGACTTAACCGATTGCGAGGCAATGATTACATCGCGCCATAGGTAGCAAAGTATATTTTTTATGTTAATATGGAAAGTGCCTCCTATTCATTTACTTTTACTGATAATAAAACCTAAGTCTATATAATTATTATATAAATAATAACATACAAAAACATATATGTAGCAATAATTCAAACGTTAGTGAACGTACGTATATCCTAAGTATACTTATTAGCGTAAAATCAAGTAGGCTTTATCTGATAAATAGTTAATCGATAATTTATATTGCTTTAGCTTTTTTCCTACCACGTATATCCTTGTTAAAGCATAACGTGTAACACGAAACTAATGTATTACAAATAATAAATTGTTCTTCATTATGTTGATCAGATTTGAATTGCTTTGATACAATATGAAATAATACCTTATGTATACGCTGTATAAAAAGACTTGATCGTACGATCTAATTTTTCTTCCAATCTCTATAATTTATTTTACAGTTGGTATGCAACATTTTCAATAGAAAATTTTTAATATTTACAATTAGGGCTGGGACTATTTGTCGAATTTTTTGGTATTCGAATATTCGAATACTTCTGTTGCTCAATTATTTGGCGAATATAATTCGAATATTCAAGTATTCGAATATCCAAGTATTCGAATACTATTCGAATATCCAAGTATTCGAATACTATTCGAATATTAAAGTATTCGAATACTATTCGAATACTGAAGTATTCAATAATAACATTCGAATATTAAAGTATTCGAATACTATTCGAATATTGAAGTATTCAATAATAACATTCGAATATTAAAGTATTCGGATACTATTCGAATATTGAAGTATTCAATAATAACATTCGAATACTGAAATATTCGAAGTTTATTCGTAGCATTCGAATACTTGTAAAATATTCGAATATTAAATTATTCGAATAGTCCCAGCCCTATTTACAATACTGATAGTAACTCGTCGGGTGGTTTATAATTTTTTTACAGAAAATTCTAATACTAATTACTATGAACATTTGTTTCCTATGCGTTTACTTAATGCTTGGTACAAACCAATCAGAGAAGATAATGTTCCAAGTGCTCCAACTTGCCAAGTGTTTAATTTACCTCCCCAAAGTACGCCGAGCGGTAAATAACTAACAGCATAACTGATGTCTAATGTTAATCGTAGGCAGGACAGTAATTCGTTTCGACCTTGTTTCTTTACTATCTTCGAAGCTGTTTTGCTAGAACAGAAATAGTCATTTGAAATGTAAACGCCTGTTAATAATTAAACTAATGTTAGTTTTCATGTTATCTGTATGTTTACCTTGTACTACAATTGGCTTCATTCAAGTGCTTTAATTTCCTTAGGGATCTAAAAGAAGATTATTTGCTTAATCTTTGCATTATTCTACATGCTTATTTAGACATTATGTGATAATGCAGAAAGTTTGTGCTGCTTTTAAGGGTAAATAGGATCTGTAATCGTTTTTCACATTTTATAATTTTGTCTTATTTTTTAGGCAATTTTATTACGTTATTTTCATAAATTACTTGCTTTTAATTACAGCTGTTTCTTGCCACGTGTGATTAAGATTTGTTATGTAGGGAGAACAACTTTCTTTCAGTTTACGAGTATATGTTATTTTTGTATAAGAATATTGCTTAGTTTGTCAAGTTATGCAACATTTACTTGAATTTGTCATTTCATTTGTTGGTAGAAATATATAATAAATTATTCGTTAATAATGTCATTGAACACAAAATGAAAATTTCAAAGAGTGCAACCCTTTTGAAATATAATATGGTTTTTACTCATCGATGTTCCAAGCCATTCCACATATTTCATTTTGACAACATATGCCTAGACTATTGTAGATAATTGACGCTGGAATGTTCAATTCACATTGCAAGTTCATGAGTTTGAATATTTCGAGTGGTATTCACCAATAAACGACTGACATTGTCGTCTACCATTGAGTGTTCATTTCTGAAGCAGCACGAACTTTCTAAATCCCTTAATAGTCATCTTATCTTTATTGTAATTCTCTAATAAAGATGAAGACTTATTTAATGTCTTCTCTTTCAACATACTTTGTTAATGACAAATGTAGGGAAACTATCCAAAACCACGTTGAGACATTATCCCACCCCGTGTTATTAATTTTGATTAATTCGTTTTCACCAGCCCAACAAATGTGTTCTATCGGGCAATATATGATGTCCATTGTAATTTGCACCAGTTCTGCCCATCTGATCAACCAGTCTGGCTCCTATTAGATTATATATAAAATTTAGGTGTCTGTAAACGAAAGAATAAATTTGTACGTTTCGTTAAGAAAGAGAAAATGAAACGTACAAATTGGAAAATGTGTTATGCTTGGCTCTTACTACGCCCCGCCTTGGCGCAACTTCTTTTCCCACTCACATCTAGAATGGCCGGCCATTTTCATAAAGAATGACTTTAAACATTAAAATTATGAAGTCGTCGGATCGATTTTATTCTTCATTAAATGGTAGATCTCGATGAAAGGAATAAAAAAGTCTTATGTGTTATTGCCATAGTGTCAATATAAGACTTTTTTATTCCTTTCATCAAGATCTACCTTTTAATGAAGAATAAAATCGATCCGACGACTTCATAATTTTAATGTTTAAAGTCATTTTTTATAAAAATGGCCAGCCATTCACAGCTAATATTCTGGAATTTGTTTTGGCCTCAACATTTTCTGCCCGGTTTCGTTAAAAAATCGCTCGTCCCATTCACAGCCTCCCCTCGTAAGCTTCACCTCACCTCTGTTCCTTAAAATATTCTCGAGGAAGAATCTGCAGCTCTGAGTCGCACCGAGGCGAGGCGCAGTGCGAGTAAAATTGTCAAAATACATAAGAAAAGCATAGGAAGAATAAAACGAGCTGAGGCGGGGCGAGGCGCAGTCAGAGTCTACCTTAACACATATTACTTCGCTTGTTTTAAAGTTTACGTATAGGTACACGCATATACGCACGTACCTTCCTTCCCCATTCATACGTCGTAGCATAATGAATCGTCGGTATATCATCCAATAATCTTAAAATCACTCTACATTCGCTCATCCGACTACTAAATATCTTTAGCTTCTTTTCTGTTTCCTTGGAAGTCGTACCCAATGTAAATAACTTTGCCATATAAGATAAAGCTTTTAAGAACTTGTCTCTCCCTTCGTATGTTTCTAGATAGTCTGATATCAGTGCAATATTCATTTTTGCTTAAAGTAATAATATAGCAATAGAGTAACACTGAATCTGTAAACTTTGCCATAAGATATTTCTTTACGATGCAATTTTTCGTACATTGTATTAATTATGTACACACTAAGATACTTAAAACTAAGAATAATTATTTTCAATACAATATTTATTGCATAATTCAGTTTCAAATTCTATTAAAAATAGATAAGAGTTTTTACAGTTTAATAAAAGTGGCAGTACGCGCTACAGCTGTTTGTTATTTTGTGTTATATAATTTATATATATATACCTACTATTCATTTATATGGTTAAAGACACAATTTTTAAAAAATAGTCAAGAACTTACCAAAAATGCAAGTACGTATTAAAAAGTGTTCTATTTACGGTTACCGACAAAAGTATCGGCTCATTTCGCGTGTAACAATTTTACATATGAAATCAATGTCGAAGTAAGAATTACCAATTTAAATTCATATTAATATAAACTTTGGGCAAAATTATTAAAAAAAACGCATTCTAATCGACGGAGGTAGAAAAGAAAGTGCACGAAAATATTTGCTTCAATTCGATATTAATTTCATATAAATGTGAGCGGAATAAATTAATATTTTAAAGAAACGTCTGCGATTTTATTATATTCTTTAATCTATTGGGCACAGATTAAACTCGGTTTTTTGTCAAATTTACGCTTCTTTTCTCTAGTTTTTCTACCAAAATTTGTTCGAGCATTTTTTTGGTAGATTATTCAAACTAAACACTAACTTTAACATTGCTGAAGTATGTAAAATCTGTTATTTGCATGAAGTGAGTGCATACTTTTTTGCGTAACCGTATCTATTATCAAATCTAGAAGTGACAAACGTATGTCAGAACTGCGTGCGAAAATTTGGGTTAAGAGATGGTTTGTCGCATTCAATAGCAAGACATGCGTGTAATTTTCGTGGAACATTTACACCTTACGATTTCTAACTTATCGGTATATTTGAAGTATAAATAAATCTTTATTTCAGTTTTTTTGAATAAGTTTTATTAACAGTAAAAGTGAAATATAACGTGGATGTAAACAAAATCACGTGGCACGACAGGAGGACAGGGATGTGTTGATAAGGAAGATGTTCACCGCATAAAAATTTATACAAGTTCCTAGTAATGTATTTAAAAACAATCCCTAGATACATGTTATATCGTAAATATTAAAAACTGACACTATAAACAATAATGTATGGACTTTAATCTTCTATTTGCGAGAGGCCTGTTCTAGAAGCAAAATAATGATAGTTGAAAGTAAATCTTCATTTCAAATGTAATACCTTAAATGCACAATATTTCGTTAGATATTTTTACGAACGCCATTTATGAAGCCATATTTGTTTTACACTATAGATAATTATATTAATAATTAACGTAATTAGGAACATAATTGGTATTGCCATCTAGACCAATCTTGTCGAAGGATTGCTCCGAAGCTTGCGGAACTTCCCGCATCTTGCCACCGACTACTGCATGCACGACGTAGTGGAGCTGGGATTATGCTGTGCCCCGCTGTGCTCCACGCAAACATGATCGGTGCAAAGGTGACAAAACTGTGTGTACTTAAGGGGCTTTACCCGTAGCTGCCCGTAGGTAACACTAGCTAGACCAAACATAACTGCGTATTACTATGTGCAGCGACATCTTTCATGAAAGTGAGTCTTGAGTTTATAGATAATATTCCTCGCATATGTCTCATAAAAACGAGTGTCTTTCTTTCCTCGTTTGAAGCGCTACGTATTGGTTAGAATATTTTTTCGTTAGACAGAGAACTCGTATGCAAATCTTAATCAACTAAAATATTTAATTCTGATATTTCCCCTCTACGTATGCGCGCAACTCCGTGGCGCAGCCAGCGGAGTGGGGGAATCGCCTTTTCAAAGCGTTGTATTCGCTCACTGTTGTGCGCCGCTTTGAAGCAACGTGATCAGTGGTTTGTAGACGTGATGACGTCAGACTTCGAAGCACAAGCCGAGAGCGCGTTTAAAGCCGAGTAGGGCGTGAAAGTGTGTATCGTGCCGCTCGTTTTCCTCCGTGTTCTCTCAACCCATCTCATCCACGAATATGTGCAAATAGCAACGCGTACCTCCGTAAAGTTACGGGACAATTATGTTTGGTGCTGTTTTAACGTGATTAATAGTGAAAAGGATACCATGTTCCGCTGCATTCCGATTTTTAAAGGGTGTAACAGGCAGGTGGAATACGTTGACAAGCGTCATTGCTCTCTGCCCAGCGTTCCTGATGATATTCTACGATACTCTAGAAGCTTGGAGGAGCTTCTGTTGGACGCGAATCACATCCGTGATTTACCGAAGGTAGGCAAATATCACTACATGCCAACTTTCTGCTTTATAACCATATCCCCCCCCCCCCTGCCTCCCCCCTCCCGCCCCTCCGTTCCCTTCGTCTTTCTATTGCGTTCGTGACGTATCATTCCATCGGCTATAACGTAACAAACGAAGTATGCACTCGACGTAGCCGATAAGGTGGCTCATTGTTATTGTTGCTTATGCTACAGACGCGATAGTATGTATTTTCGTTCTTCCGATTTTTTTTAGAACTTCTTCCGGCTACAAAGGCTACGAAAGCTTGGGCTGAGTGACAACGAGATCCACCGCCTGCCGCCGGATATCCAGAACTTCGAAAACCTCGTGGAGCTGGACGTGTCCAGGAACGGTAAGTGGTCGGGTTTATTACCGTGCGTTAGTCGTTATGCGGTTTTGTTGTCGGTAACCGCGGAGAGCATTCTATCCTCTCCGGTTCAATGTTTCGTTAGACAGGAACGTATTCCGTCGTTTTTCCAACGTCCTTTTCGCACACGGGCCGACTAACAGCATCCACCCACGGCTTCGAGTGAAACACGTGTGTATGCGTTTTCATAAACGATGTCATTAGATAAACAAAAACAGGATTAAATGGGACGGAACGTTAACCGAGGGAACCTTAATTTCCCTCGACTCTTCGAGCCAGATACCTACGCGTAGAACAATCGTAGTACTGTCAAGTATTAATAAAACACTTCCTTTTTACGGGCAGGTTATTGTTCACGCTATCTATTTCTTTTCCGTTTTCGTTATTACCGATCATAGCCAATGCATTAATTCTGACGATTTAATAGGTTAGAGAGTATTTTCTATTGAAAAATTTAAATATCTTTGAAGCTCAGTATTTCTTAGTGGCTAGAAATTAATAGAAAAAATCACACAAAAGGGCTCGTTTAAGTTTCATGATAAGAGTCTGCGAGTTTCTCCTAGAGGCATTAATAAATTTAAGGATCGATTCGAAAACGAAACACGTGTGGCGAAACGACGTCACGTTTACCTTTCAATGATGACGCCGCGTAGCTTGCAAAGTGGAAGCGTTCTTGCCCATCGCCGCGGAGTTCTTCCTCAGAAAGGAAGGCATTCCCTTTTTCGCGTTGTTCGCCGGATCTGTGTACCGGTTCACTTTGGCATTTTCGTGTTTACTTTGTGCTTGGCCCTTGCCTCCCGCGTACACACGAACAGTTTCTTTTCCTTCGCATGCAATACGGCTAAGCGAGAAGGAATGCACCGTAATTGCCTCGTGCGTGCTGCGTGCACGCGAGTGCCCGTGTGTGAGGCGTGCGCGCGCGCGCCCGCGTTCATTGAACACATCTTTTTTCGAATGCGAGCGTCGCGTCGTACCTGTAGCGTTTCGTGGCTTCCTTCTTTACTACATAGTATGTATATAGAGTTCATTCTTGAGACAGGAAGCTTGGGATTATCGATTGAAGGGAAATATTATGATTTACGTTAAATTCCCAACACGGGTTATATACCAGAGTTGGGAAAAATTTAATCTAATTACAACTTACAAATTACGATTAAACTGTAATTGTGTAGTTGATTACAGATTATTTTCTGTAATTTTTAATGTAGGTGGTTGACCACAATTTTATCAACCAGATAAATTAACGATTACAGAAAATAATGTGTAATCAACTACACAATTAGAGTTTAATCGTAATTTGTAAGTTGTAATTAGATTACATTTTGCCCATCTCTGCTATATACTAATGTGGATTCAAAGAGTTTTTTTTTAAACCTGTTAAATTTATCTTCTGCTAACAGTAAAAGTAATTCAGTAAATTTGACGTGTAGTTGTACGTAACTGTTAATTATTATCATGACTAGTATTTCGTGACTATTGTATTAATTACTGAAACATGCGTGACTTTAAAGTATCTGGTCCAGATTGCGTGCCAATTATTCTTTTCTGTAATGTGTAACACCCCATGTATTTAAGTTCTATTGTATTAATTTTTTGCAATGAGGTGACGCACTTTTTGAATTTTATCAGCAAAGAATTTCAGAAGCAGGGCATTTTTATCGCAGGTAAAAATACATTTGTAACTTGATTATTTTTCCGACTGTGATAAAACCATAACGCATATTTTTAATAACGGGAAAGTTTAGAAACCTCAATTAATGTTTTCTCATCATAATTATACTAAAGGTTTACTGACTTTTAACATACTTTATCTTATTTGAATATAAGAATTTATTGATAGTACGAAATCTTTTATAGTTTCATCTTCGATTTATTATCAGTATTTCTTTTAATTACTATACACACGAATACCTTTGAAAACGCGTCGCCGCTAGTGAAAGTGTTAACAATGAATTAGCGACAGTCTAAACTGTACCGCATTCGGGTCATTTTTAACCGACTTTAAAAAGAGTTCTCAGTTCGATGTGTAACTATTCGACCGATTTTCGTGAAACATATTGCATTTAGTTTAGCTTCAATCAACTTCGGTTATAGAGAAAGAATTATCAAAATCGATTAAGTAGTTTTTATATTACACCAAAAATAAGGAATCTGTTTCATTATTATTGGAATCTTCAGTTTCTAGCAAACGGTTCTTTTTTTTACGAGCAATTCCTTTTGTAGGCCTGCCCATATTTTTAAAAGTAACTGTAGTTAGACAACTTAAATAACTAAAAAAAGTAAAAAATAGAAAAATTAGAACCGACATTAAAAAATAAAAATGCACTGAAAAGTGAAAAATAAGTTTTTCCTTATTTAATCTACGACTCTAATTTTTTTATAATTCGTTGCCAGACATGCAAAAATCGAGACTCAGATTAAATAAAGGAAAAACTTATTTTTCACTTTTCAATCCATTTTTATTTTTTGAAGTCGATTTTAATTTCTTTCAATCATACACAGTACTAGAGCTGTTCGAGTACTCGAAACATTCGAGTAGCTTGAAATGCGAACCAAGCGGGACTCGATTTTTCGAGCCGAGCCGGGACCCGAACGGATCCGAGTAACCCGAATGTTTCGAGTAGCTCGATTCTTTCGGGTAGCTCGATTTTTTTCGGGTAGCTCGATTCTTACGGGTAGCTCGATTCTTTCGGGTAGCTCGATTCTTTCGGGTAGCTCGATTTTTTTCGGGTAGCTCGATTCTTTCGGATAGCTCGATTTTTTCCAACAGTTCGAACGTATTCCGCGCAACCCGACAGTGCCGGGCAGTCTGCTTGCTTAAAGTACATGGGACGTTTTGAAAGGAGGAGATTATATCTTTCTTTGGTTGAGTTTTCTTTCGAAATTTCGTCAAAAACGACGTAGGACCAGCCGTTTAGGAGATACGCAGCCTCAAAGTGTCAAAAAGACAACTCTGAATTCCATCTTCTAAACGGTACCGTCGTTGTCGCCGTCGTCTTACGCAATGTTCAGATCGCTTCGTTTTTTATCTACTCGAAAGATTCGAGCTTTCCGAAAAAATCGAGCTACCCGAAAAAAATCGAGCTACCCGAAAAAATCGAGCTACCCGAAAGAATCGAGTTACCCGAAAAAATCGAGCTACCCGAAAGAATCGAGCTACTCGAAACATTCGGGTTACTCGGATCCGTTCGGGTCCCGGCTCGGCTCGGTTTTTCGAGTCGAGCTTGGCTCGACTCGATTCTTTCGAGTACTCGAACAGCTCTACACAGTACAGAATTGATCTACGGAGTTCCGAATAATTAAAAATAGTCCAAATAAGGTCGTGTTTGGACTCATTCCCGTCGAAATAACATCGCCCATCTATTAGCAATACTTATTAAAATGACGATTTAATCGAGTATATAAAAATTTAAATATTCATTAACGTCGACACGTGTTCAAAGCGCGGGTCGAGCTGATCAAAACTTTCCCGGCAGAAGCAATCGCTTGGAAAGCCCTGACCGACTTGAAACGATATTTTACCGAATCTTGCGCCACCCGAAGTGTTAAAGGTTGATTCTCACTATGTATGCATCTGCCTCCCCTGCGACATGCAACCGCTCATGGAAATATTTTTCAATTGATGTTGGATGGAACGCTGACAGAGCTTGTGAATTTCACCATGCAAATCCCACTGAAGGTTGCCTGTTTCTAGTTAGACGGATAGCGGGAGTCAACCTTAAATCCTCGCCCGAAGGTCGATTTTTCATTCAGAACGGTGATCAAGCCGCGTTTCAGAAACTACTGTTGTACTAACTAGTGACATCATTCTCGGATTTACAGAACGTTCGTTTTCTTTTTTTATTTGCAAGATTTTATCAGCCGTTCTTCATTATCTTGTCTACTAGCTTTTTCATTGCAATACGCTGGCACTAATTGCAGATTCTAGTTTAGAGACGGTCAAACATGATTGTCAGTCATGCTTGAAAACCCAGGATTGATTGTTGCTTGTACCGTTTAATTAGAAAATGAGCACATTGTAAGGTTTTAGCATAAACTCCAATATATCCAAATTGAAATTATACTTTGGTGATTGCAATTTGCAAACGCTATATAAATTTAATAATTTAAAGTTTTGCTTCAGCTCACTCTGGTGTACAATGGGTTAATGGTTTTATTATAGTGGATTAGTAGCTCTGTATTGTTTAATAAAATATCTGTTCTGTATTAAATTATTTTGTCGCGAAATTGAATAGTTTTAACAATCGTGAGATATTATTTGGTTAATTTTTTACATATTGTTTTATTTTGTTTCAAGGAAAGGGAAATTAAAAATTGTATACTGTATAATATACACTATTCATTTGGTTAAATTTTTACATATCGTTTTATTTTGTTTCAAGGAAAGGGAAATTAAAAATTGTATACTCTATAATATACGCTATTCATTTAGTTAAATTTTTACATATCGTTTTATTTTGTTTCAAGGAAAGGGAAATTAAAAATTGTATATTGTATAATATACACTATTCATTTGGTTAAATTTTTACGTATCGTTTTATTTTGTTTCAAGGAAAGGGAAATTAAAAATATTATACTGTATAATATACGCTATTCAATTGTATTATCAAAATAATTTATTCTTATTTAATTTCTTTATTTCTCAGAGTAATATTATTGAGCTGATTACATATTTCGGTAGTTTTATTTCAATTTACATTTATTATGGGACAAACAATTTCTAACAGTATAGATGATTAATAAGTTTGCGTGAGAAAACATAAAATGGGAACGTTTGACGGCCTAAATCGTCTCGGCAGCTTCCATTCATAATTGAAACGGCCACATAAAGACGAAGTTCGAACAATGCCGAAGTGTGTAATAAGCGACGGTATTGTGTGCGCCAAATATGAGTTCTTTTGTTCGAAATCACGTTGAAAGCCGGAGTTTCACTCAACTAAAACATTTTCGTCACGTGCGCCGCCACGATTTCTGAAATAAAATTCAAATTCGCTGCGGTCTGTTGCTTGAACTTTCGTCTTCTCTTCTTTATTTCATTCAAACTGATTCGATACAGGTTTTATATAAGTAACGCGCAAAGTTTGAAATAAGTTTGCAATATTTATCGGAAGCTTTCTGTCAACTGACCGTAACTGGAACATTATCTACGTATAATTACAACTCTTGAACGCAAATTTATTCAGAACGAAGTACCCCCGGATGTGCGAACACTTTTCGTCCTGGATTAGCGTCCGCGAGTCGTCTCCACTTTTTCTTGCTCAGCATCCCGGCAGGCAGGTTGTAAAACCGTATTTCCGTGGCAGGCCGATAACAAATGGAAGCAATAATCTCGCGCGCTTCGTGGGACGTTTAAACGAAAATTTGTATTTTTATTTTTTCATGAGAGTAATATCAGTGGATTGCTGAGATTTTCCCGGTGAAAATGAGTTCAAACACGACATGGTGCAACCTGTTTTTATTAATTATACTGTGTGTGCAATTTGTACACTGGGAATTGGGATTGAGAAGTTGGAATTAAGTCATAGTTAACTTTTATAGATAAAAATTATTTATCGAATTTTCAACTTTTAAATAATTTTTTTCTGTTTCGAGTTAACTTTGTACATTAATAGTTTAACTCTGTTGTAAGAGTTCAGTTTTAAGAGTTATTTTATGTTCGATTAATTAAAGTTCTCCTAATCCTCCCTAATATTTTTTTTTAATTATTATTATTTAAGGAATTAAAGTCACAACTCTCACTTTTGTAAAGCAGAATAAATGCTCCTGTTTAACTAGAACTTTTTTCTACTTTCAAGAAAATAAAAGTTTCTTATTTCCACAAAAATCTGTGCAATAGAATTTTCAGTTAATACACTGTATTTTATAACAGTTTTCTCGGAACGGAAAAGATAATAATTATAAAATTACAGTTATAATTAATTGTAAATTAAAAATTGTAACACTTTCAGTCAACCCCTGGTTTAGACTCATTTCCATTCAGAAAATCTCAGTAATCTACTGACGGCCCATTCTTCAATATCACAGAAAAAATATTCTTTAAAACCTGCGTCATAAAAACATTAAAATTAAAAGCGAATACTGTCAAACCGTGGACAAGTATGACAGCCCGCGTTTAAAAAACAAAGAACAGAAAATAATGAACACCTATTGTGTAACGTGTATCGATTTATCTCATTTCATTGTTTCTGTATAAACGCTATTGTGACATTGATAACGGGTCGATTTGCTCCATAAAATCTTTTTGAACACTGGACATTACCGTGGCCACGACAGCTCATTTTGATTGCCCGTTGTGTAGTGTGTATTCGTTTCAAGAAATTATGGCGACGGCAAGTAATAAAGCGACTGTATATATAGGTGATTTAGAAATGATGGGGCGGGCAATAAATTTAAGGACATGTAAAATTAATGTAAAATCGAATGTTAACATACGTTCACAAACCTATTCGCAGTATTTGCCATTTCTTCTTTTAGCATGTCGAGTGACTCATTTCCTTTTAGTCATCAAACCCAGTGCATTGGTAATCACTGATTATAATGCATTCATAACCTTGCGGTATTGTAAAAAGATAAGTATTTCACAAAACATAATAGTAGAGTTGAATGTGTAACGAATGTTTCCATCTTTTGCAACACTTTTTTTTGTTAATTGCTATATAATGTATTGCAGTAACTTCTTTCCCCGTGAATAAATTAATGATTTACTGCAGGAATATTGTCTCTCCGTTTGTACTGTTTTCGAGAAAAAAGTTTTAAAAATTCAAGGGTACTTTGTAATTAAAGAAATACACAATTGCACAATTAACCAACATTGAAAAAAAATTAATTTTTCCTACCTTATATAATTTGTACATCCTATTGGAATACATTATTGCTTCTAACTCAATATCCATTTTTGTTATCAATGCTTTATTTGTGTAGTAAGCCATCGAAATTATGTTCAGCTTTTAATTACTTAGTAACTGAGTATTCTCGAAATTGCGATTTAACTGAATCGATAAAAACTGGTTGTTTCGCGAAACATTGGTTGCTATCGAGGAAACTAAGAGCGAGGGTGGCTTGTTTCCCGGCACAAAAAGTTCAAATTATCTCTTGAATTAGCTCTGTTTGTATGCGATTGACGGTATTTCTTTAATCCGGAAAGACCGAGTTATCGCTTTGATCAGCTTAACAAGGAGCGGTTAAAGCTTTGGGGTCGCCGAATCCAGCCAAACTTTCTATGGTGAAGCTAGAGCGTAAATAATCAGGGACATAATTTGGCCATTCGTGCCGAGATATAATAACGTTGGAATATCATGATACATCGAATTCCGGGTGGGTAGATTGGATGATAGCGTACAATGCTCGTAATCTAGTTTTTTAAACATTGCTATTAATCACTTGCTATCAAATGCAGCAGTTTGATAAAAAAATTTGTTGGTACGTACACCTAGGGCGGCCAATTTTGGGCGAAAGAAATTGAAAAAGTTTGAAACGCAGAGGCTCGAAACCACTTTAAAAACAATTCGCTTTCCTTTCATCTAGCAAATTAGGAATAACTTATATGTGAGTTGTAATATGGAATTAATTTTAAAATTGTATCCAACTTTTTTAAATTAAAATATTTGATGATATTTTACGGCTGGCAGACACTTTTTAGCTTAGGGGTGTCAAATCTCGTAACCCGCTCTTTGTCTGAGCGAGAGCTTATGAGCTTATAGTGTCGCTTTACTTTAGACCATTTTTATGAAAAATTGTAGGAGAGTCGAAAATTGTAAGAGAAATGGATACTAAGTGATTGGAGTTGGCAGTCAGAATCGAATAAGATTCTTTTTATGTGATACTAGAAAGAGCATAAAGAAAATTATTAAATACACTTACTTAGATCTGTTTTTACACGACTGATTGTTGTCGAAAAAGAGATATCGTGCATATGAAAAAATGGAGCATTGCAATCATACAAACAAATCGTTAAATCGTGAAGTCAATTTTTTCTGACTGGGTCACTTACGAGATAAAGTTGGAATGAAAGACTGATTGTCGCTATATATATATCAGATGAATCGGAACAGTCGAAACACGAATCATTTACTTCAGATTGTGTAGCAGCCTTAGATGTAAATTCTAAGAATTTCTTTTTAATTGAGAACAACTCCCTAGAAAAATAAGTAGAAATATCTTTTCATACAATTAGAGTTAACCCTTCGTCGACAAACACCTCTTTTTTCGATCAACTTTGACATACCTGGGTGGCCCACAATTTCAAGATCTCTAGGATGTATTCCAATAGTGTTTTGATTTAAATTTTATCACAATTTTGAAAAAAAAATATCATATGTCGAGAGAAAACGCAGAAAATCTTAAAAAAATTGTAACTTTTACAAATTTTAATATTAGAAGTTAAAAATTCACGGAGTTGTTAATCAGATATATTTTGAGAAAAAAAATAGTTTGCTAGTCGGTTTTGGAAAAAAATATTTATTTTGCATATAAAAGGTACAGAGCGTCAAAACCGGTTTATGGGTGGCACACACCCAGAGTGTCAACGAAGGGTTAAGTGAAGATTTTTAAAGGGGAAAATAGACTGTGCTAAATCAAATGAAAGGCGTTGAAACAGTAATTGTGTAAGAAACTGTTTCTACACTGCGTATAATATCAGATCGTGGTAATCGTGACAAGGCTGACGCAAAAGAATGGGTTCAGTGTGATAAAATTTATTTAACTGGCAATGAGATTGTTCACGATATCGTATGTAGGGTTAAATAATGAATACTTGGGGTGTGTCTGAATCGGCGCTTTTACGACTTCACTATATCTCCACTATCATGTATACTTTGACATGTATACTTTATCCTACTATCTTGATAACAGATTTATTCATTGAACCTTTTTCTGGGATCAGCTGATTTCTATTATGCGTGTTAAATTGACGAACGACATTCATAATCTACAAATAGGAATGTACAGATGAATTTTTCAATTGTTGAACAGCATGAACGATTTTTTAAAGAGAGAAAATCACTCAAATATAATTATAACTATACAAATTCCTAAAAACCAATTTCTAAAATTTGACCTAATTACCTCTTATAGGGTCAAATCTGAATCTGGTAACAGATCTTTTTGTAACATGTCGTACTAATAAGTGTACGGAATTGGGTCGTCTTAATTTTTTAATAGTAGGTGTGAACGAACATATAAATATATAAATGTCCGTTATACAAAGATTACTTCACAGAAATTACATGAGAAATTACTTAAGAAAAAACAGATACATATAAAAGTAATTTCTTTTAATTGTTCTAACGTATTTTGCTACTATATTCATAAATGTTGGGTAGATTGAGCATAGAAAAGGAACTGATTGTCCATCTGCATCACTAAACAGCATAAAATACGCATTAGCTTCCGTGATTCACGTACCTAAAATGTAGAAGCGTCAACCATCGAATGCACGTACAAGTAAAAGAAAGTGACTACATGTACAGATAGCGAATTAGAATTTCTCGGACCGATCACACATAGATAGACATACACAGTAAAGGAGCCGGCCCCTCCTAGGTGCGATGCGGTAAAGGCGGATTCACACATATCAATTTCGTGGCGGTTCAGTGCCTTCGGTTTCAGCAGGTCCGGATGAAGATTTTTGGAGCCCGGGGCTATCAAACCTTCGAGGGTCCCACATTTGTTGAAAACCGCGGGGGGGAGATAAAAAAATTGTAATAAAATACGTATCTTAAGAAATGGAAATTTATTTTAAATAAAATTAAATAACACTTAAGCGTAACGAAAAATAATAATTTGCAAATAAATAATATTAAAAGACAAACATCGGAAAGATATTTTAAAATAAACTTTTACTGCGATTTCTAATTATTTTAAAAGGGAAGTAGAAAATAAAATTTCATTCTGGTGTCTTTTTGCATAAATGGAAGGCTTACAACGGGGCCCCCATGGAAAGTGGTACAGCCTCTTGATACAGCCTTGGGTGTCAGTAGTGGAAATATCGTTTCCCTGTTTGGAAATAAAGCAGTTCACACTTGTCCGTGTCAGTTACTGACAGTGACACAGACGCAAAGAGACTACTGCCACTGACGGCACTGAACCGTAACGAAATTGACGTGTGGATCCGCCTTAAGACAGATACATATTGGGAGCACCTAGGAGGGGGCCAGCTCGTGCGCTCTGAGTGTGCACCATTGAGCTCTATACTAACTGGAGAGAGAACAGAGCAATGGCGGCCGATCAGACAAGGTACACAAATTAGTGGGTAGAGCTGCCTCTGTCCCGCGCGGCGTCTTTACCGGTCTATACAGTCTATACCCCCACCACACGCAAATTTACTACAGGATAGTAGAGATATAGAGAGGGATAGTAGGAAGAAGAAGGATGCATGGACACACTATTTTCCCCTCTCTCTCTGATCGCTGTCGCCTCTACTTCTTCCAACTGCTGTTCACACTCCAGTTAGTATAGAGCTCAATGGTGTGCACGTGTGCTGCTCCGTGGGATATAAATTCACTGTCCATACGTAGAGATCCAACCCTTAAGGATGTATCGGACGTACAATATTATTATTATTATTTCGTCTTTATTACTCGAAATATTAGACGAAAGTATATGAAATTTGAAATACATGAATATCGACGCCTTACGCATAGTAAATCTAGATGTAAGGAACTCGAACGACAGTTGCAGTCTTATTTTTACTCCTAGAAAGGTATTTTTCACTTTACAAATTCTTTTCTCAAGTATTATTTACTAAACTTTTGGCAATGACAATGCCTTAAATTCACAATTTTCTCAAGTTATAATGGGGTAGTAAAAACAATTGAAACTCGGTAGATATTTTCATCTATCTATATACTACATGTACAAAAAAATTAAAAACATTGTTACTATTTCTTCAACATTTGATTAGTTGTTTTATCTGTCAAGATCGTCTTTTTCCATAAGAGTTCTTGTAAAATCAGTGAAAATTAAAATCGTTATAACTCAGCGACCGTTCAGTGAGTTCGTTTAATTTTTTGAACATATCAGGGAGATTGAAAAGAACAATCTCACAAATTTTCATGAACTTGGTACCATTTTGAGGACGGGTCCGATACATCCTTAACACATTCGAAGTCTGTGTCTACAGTTTTTTTTATGCTTCAGATTTATTTTTGAGGTATTGACACGTGGATGCAAAATTACCGTGTAAATATCTTTTCAATATGGTATCTTGTTTGGAATTCTTCAAGATCCCAAGAATCTTACTTCTGTTGGTATCAGAGATTTTGAAACAAGCTAAGCTTTTATGACAAGCTGGGTTCTTAAAAAAAATTGAATTCGAAGAGACATGCAAGCGAATCATGTTAGTCGTGATAGAATCGTGGATGTACACTAATTTATCGCGAAATCACTTACGTATTTCCTGGTTCCAGTTAGTTGATTAGACCGGTACCGTAACACCTTGACACTCGCGATAGCAAGGTACAGTTACACGGTCACTAAAAATGTCCTATTTATATATTTTCCAGTTTCAGACACGAATATGAAATAGATGATTGACCGTGTTGCATGTTTAAGTGTATACAGGGTGGACCACTAAGAATTGCCACCTTAAATATCTCTGGAACAATGAAAGTAAGAGAAACATAACTCGTAAGCGATTCCATCTGCAAAAAAAATCGTTATGAACCCTTTCACACCAAATAACTTTTATTCGAAAAACTTTTCTTTTACTTCCATGGCTCCAGAGATATTCAAGGTGGCAATTCTTATTTATCCACTCTGTATAACTATAATAAGTATCTAATTTTTTCTATTTATTTATTTATTACCCTTGCCTTTTGGCTTAGGGTGGTTTCCGTTTAAAAACGTCTCTCCGCCGTTACATTTATCATTACAATAATTATTAATAAGTATCTAATTGAAAATTATACTTGAATAATTTGGAAGATTAATATTAAAAGCAAAGTATTCGTAGACTAAAATTTAACGTTTTTAATATATATAGGTATTGATAGGTAAATAGGTTTTCGTTTCGAATAGGTGCCCCACGATTTTATCTAAAATGCATCGCCATCATAATTGTACTACAAGAAAAGACTTATTTTTTAGTTTTTAGTGCGCTTTCGATTAAATTAATTAAAACCGTTTAACTTAAAATTATTTTCTTTTTTTATTTATCACCGTGCGTTGTCAAAATTTGGCCGCGTTAGACAATAATTATTGAGCCTCTCAAAAAGCAATTTCAATTTCTCTATATTTTTCAATTTTACCACTTAAGCATATAATTATTGAGAGACTCAATTATCGTGTCGCGATCGCGGATTCACTCGGGACACTTCGCGTCGATCCCTCGTAGCCGAGACTTTCGCGCTGGCACATTGGTAAAATATCAATATATTGATGAACGTATTTTTGTCACATGATATTTTAAGCTATTTAGTAGAAACAAAAAGTATAACTTTAAGGGAGAAAGTTTGAAGGTAATTATTTGTTAAACTTTCCCGAGTTGTGCTGTAAATTCATGTTGAGTCAGTTAATTAAAAGTTCTTCTTTGTCGAACTAGTAGCACATGTTTATAATGTGACGGCACGCATGAACGTTAATAAATTGTCTTCGCGTACAGCGGCACTGATGAATGTACATACCGTCATGTGCAGAGAGTTCGAATGAAACTATTAATTAATACGGCTAAACCGTGGTTCAGCATTCAACAAAATGTTATTACGCGCTGTTCTATAGCTACATGGTCGTTAAACATTCAGTAATCGTTTGTATAAAATGCGGCATTTTCGCTATCTATGTCGAGTTGATTCAACAGTCGAGAGCTACAAAGGCTTCAGAAATCTCTTTATCGACATCATAAGTATAATCCTGTTTATAAGTACCCTTCAGTTTTTAAATAACAAAAGCTTTTTCGTACACACACACAAAGGATATCAATTGGACATTTCTTAAATATAATTTAAGATAAATGTTCGAATTGTATTACAATTTTTCTCCAAAAAATAATAAGTTTCAAGTTCTTTTTAGCATAACTTCCAAAAAACAATGGTTTTTTAACTGAAACTTTTCTTTTAAGTAGCTCATAATACTATGTAAAGATAGTAAAAAAACGGGAAATCTGCATCAAACCGTTGACTTGTAAAAAAATCCACAAAATGTACACATTTTCCGAGGGTTTACCCCGGCGAGCGTAAACCCAACGCGACGCTTGCATCCGGAGACGTAGGTAAAATTTCGACACACGAGTACAAAGAACATTAGTCAATTCATCTAACGTCCACCGTGCCTATGTATAAGCTCGCTATAAACGTTCTGATCGATTTCCTTCTCGCAAGAACGGCTTTTATTGCCATTGACCATGAAGGCTCTTTGGCGATAGCGGAGTTGGCCAGCCTGTATGGGAGAGTGAGTCGCGAGAATGCGCACTATACGGCGATAGAGTCCCCGTCGAGTTGGCGCACAGTTTGCTTTATAGTGTTTGTCTCTTAGAGTTTGTTCTTTCTTTATTTATAGAATTTAGAGCGGTGCCCAGCAGCGGTTGATTGTTCGTACACGGTGTGTTCTCGCGAAAGGGCTAAAACTCTACTACCGTCAAGGACCCAGTTCCTGATCAGAACCCAATTCCTAATCAGTTTAGTATCTAAATACCAAATAATAAGTTAATCACGATACAAATTTATTCTAAAAAATTATTAAATAATTATGAAGTATTTTTAAATTTATACGCAAACATTTGATTGCTCATAGTAAAATGTTTTAGGTTGATCAGAAACTGCTCCCTTTGGATCTTAAGTGATCGGGAACTGGGTGTTTCTGTCAATTAGTCAAGTGGTCTAATAACTCGAAATATTTTTATTTTAACGCTTCGCTGATTTTATGAGTCTTCTACTATACCTCTTCTAGCTACTATACCACCTTGCACTTAGGTGTAACGTGCCTGGAGTTTAGATCTATGAAAGTTTAAACTGTAGGTCATATTATTTAACGTTAGTTGATCGCAATTTAAGTTGAAGATAACAATTCCGCAATTAAGTAATCTCGATCTTCATTCGTTACTCAGTCAGGAGAATTGCGTGGATTGCCGTTATACCTGATCTCTACTCTAGAATTAAGCACCCGCGACAGACGGGCAGGCGAACAATACCGTTGGGAGCTTTGAAAAGAATCAAGGTTTGAAATGTCACGAGCCCTCGAATGCTCTTTGCATTCTTGCTGGATCGTAGCTCTCTGTGAACGCGCAAACGTGGAACTAACGGAGTGGATTGAAACTGGCACAGTTCAACAAATAGCTCCTCCAGTTAAACCTACGAATGCTTAGAATTTTTTCTTGCACGTTTATTGTCAACTGTACTTGTTAAAAAGGGTACTGTGTTAGAGATTAGTATTGTGACCTAAACTGTATTTTTATCGCGAATACAACTAATAATAAATTTCCAAAAGATGCATATTCTGATATTTTTAATTAATTAAGGGGGTAGATACCCTTGACAAGTCAGAACATAATAGGGTCATTTTATGATTTTTTTTCATATAAAGAAACTTTATATTTAAAAATCGAGATGTACGTCTTGTCTTGTATAAATTGAGCTGTATTTTCTTCAAAAAGAAATTTGATATCTTAAGAAATGGTACCGCAACAGTTCCTTCTCCCAAGGACTGTTCATAGTTACAGTATTTGGGGCACCAAAAATATCTCGGAGATTATTGGACTGATTGGGATAAAATTTTGCACGAATATTTCTAAGACTATAATGTAGTCCGTGTCAGTACTGATTTTAAAAACCCCTTTTTAGGGTAACTTTCTTAAAAATGGCAGCTACTCAAAGTCAAGTATGTAATTCTCGACGAAAGTTTTCATCTTCTTTTGTTAATATACAACAAAACCAGACACGAATCGAAAAATCGTCTGCACAAGTACTAGATTATAGTCTTAAGAATATTCGTAGAAAATTTTATTCAAATCGATTCACTAATCTTTGAGAAGGGGTTGCTATGGCACCATTTCATAAGATATCAAATTTCTTTTCGAAGAGAATACAGTTTAACTTATACATAACAAGGTGTATATCTTGATTCTTAAATATGACGTTTCTTTATGAAGGATGACCCTATTTTCCGACCTGCCAAGGGTAGGTAACCCTTTAGGGGTGAAGGATAGATATAAGGGGTGTGGTCTAGACCTGAGACGAACTGTTAACAGCAGTTCACCATAATTGAACCCAGTTCACTATACTATGATCCTGAACTCCAGAGTTTTGGCTACAGCTGTACGAGGACCGAAGCAGAAGTTTTCAGAAAATAAGTCACTGAGTTTTGTCTCAACTCATCTCACAACACACCTGACAACCAGACATGTAGTCACTTAATTTAACAGTCTGTTTAAGCAGTCGTACAGTGTTCCTTCTTCATAGAATCGATACGCGGGTCCGCTACCGAGTTTCTAGGGAGGGTTGGTCGCTCACTTAGCACCTCATAAGTTCACGCTTGACCGAGTGCTGAATTTTAACAAGAAAAATGAACGAAACATACTGAAAGTGAGCAGCAGCCAAAAATGATAAGCTCGGCACTTCGGATGAGTCATTTACCGAAAATTCAAATTGTTATATTTCTTATTAAATCTCCGTGGAAGCATTGCCGATGGATTTCTGTGATTTTCCCGATTAAAATGAGTCCAAACACGATATAAGTCGCATTTCCCCGTCTCACTTCTCAACGTGTGAATTACACACTAAGTAGCTATAATAAAGAATAATCCGCATTAAGTCGTGTTTCAACTCATTTTCATCAGGAGGACTTTGCCCATCAATTCACAATACTCCCATAAAGATTTAATAAACAATCTAAAAATGCAAACTTTCACATTTCAGTAGTGGATGACTTGTCTTATGCAATGGACTTATCGCTTTAGGGCTGTTCGGAGCTCACGAGTCGTGTAAAGCCGGACCAAGCACTGCTGTGCTGCTCTGCGCGGCTGCGTAAAGCCGGGTATCCATTAAACGCGCATTTCTGACAAACGTTCGCGGACGTTCGCGACCCAATACCTCGCTCGGATCTTTTTGAACCCAAGCATAACGCCACCGAACGTAGCAGTAATAGGGAAAACAGTGAAACCGAAAAACTAGGTTGCTTTAACAAAAAGAACGTCACCTAAAATACGTATAGCAGGTCAATAAAATTATTGCGGGTTCTAACGGAACCAAGTACTGACGCTTCTACGGTTGTCGTCTGATGGTTAACTATTTGCCAAGTTTAATGGTACGTTGCTGCTGCGTGGGTGTGTCATTTCTTGATATCGACTGGAACCAACCCCAGCCCTGGCACCTTGACGAACCAGCATTTTGTTAAAGAAGTCCCATACAGTATCAAAGATGTTTGCTGACCACTTTGTGGACTGCTTCTGTGAGCGAGTATAGTTGGCAAACATGTTTGATAGTGTATGGAGTCTATTGTGTCTAGTGGGCCTAGTTATGCAGGAAGCTACCAACCCTCAATGATGTGAAACTGAGTGAATTTAGTTCGAAGAATTTAATTGTTAAAGAAAAATAGATTTATTTCATTGGATATATTTAATGTCTTGTTAGTGTTTTTTTAATGGGTTATTTAATAGCGAGTAGTGTAATTGAAGTTGTTAAGTAGTCAACATTTTCAGTAGAAGCAAAAAAGAATGTCCGTTCATTTGGGAACTTACATCGTTTATCACTTGTTTATCTTAACTTGATCGTTTATCGCTATGGACTTTCAGCGTATACCACCTTTACAGATTCACAAGGAAATAAAAAGATTAGGGTTTTTAAGATTCCCGACACTTTCATCGCTTTTCATCACAGCGAAATTGGCACTTACGATTTTAGCTCCGCCTTGCGATAGCCCCGAGGGTTAAAATAAATTATTTTAGCACTTATAAGTTTTGCCACCGCAGTCCGCAAGGAATCTCATCCTTTTCGACTAAGAAAATTATTTTTTATTTCTTTTGGCACTTACATCTTACCATTTCAACTCTTCAATTAATATTATTTTAAATTTTCTGTAGTTTTTATTTTTCTAGCCTAAAATGGAAGGTGATGAATATGAAATAAAATTAATGTCTTAGGCGCACGGAAAGTAGTATGTAGTTACATATGTAGATTGAAATCGTAAAATCACGCGTACGTGACAGCGGCGGTCAAAGTATTAAAAGAGTAAATGCTGCTGGCTGTTTTAAATCACTCATTGTACTTCACTCGCTCTCGATGCATTACATTCGCTTAACTTGTCCAGTGGTTCGAGTTAAGGCGGATTTACGCGTATCAGTTCTGTAACTGTTCAGTGCCGTCAGTGTCAGTGGTGAAAAATAACGTTTCCCTGTTTTAGAGTGGAGCAGTCCACACTTGTCTGTGCCAGTTACTGACACTGAAACAAAGAGACCATTGATAATAATAATTTATTGATGAATTACATTCTTAATTAAATTATTACATTATTCATTAAATTATTGCATTATTAATTTAATTAATTTCTCACTTTCTTGAATGAATGGGTGTGTGAATGAATGAATGAATGAAAGGATGAATGCACGGAGTACTCAACCAGTGTTTGAAAATAACTTTGTAGTTATTCCGATTCCGTTTCTTGAAATAGTCACGAAGAACCGAAATAAACACATCGAACTGTTATGGACGAAAATGGTTCTCACATACTATACACACCTATCGATTTCGGTTCCAATTCTGTATCGGTTCCACATCAGTTCTATAACAGTCATTTGTAGATACTAGCTCCGCTAAATACCACGCGCTTCGCTTCGGACCTAAGAGATATTAAGGATTACATAAAAACTCATTTCACCCCTTTTCACCACCCCTTGTTGATTAAGGCAAAATCTTGAAATTGGTTTTTAGGAATTTATGTGGGTAACCTTTCGAAGTAAAAACCAACTTCATATCTAATCGGGCCCAAGAGATTTTGAGAAATCCGAAAAAATACATTTCACCCCTTTTACACCCCTTAGGGGGTGGTTAAGGAAAACTCCTGAAATTGGTTTTTAGGCATTTGTGTGGGTACCTAATCTTTGTGAGTAAGAACCAAGCTGATATCTAATCGGGCCTAAGAAATATTAGGGAGTTCGAGAAAATACATTTTACCCCTTTTCAAACTCTTGGAGATAGAATTTCCGAAAATCCTTCTTCAGTGGGTGCCTACGTCACGAAAACAATGTAGCTTTCAAATTTCACGTTCCTAGGTTAAACGGTTTGAGCTGGGCGTTGATGAGTCAATAAGTCAGGACTTCTTCTTTTATATATAAAAAAAATATCCAGCCTATAGCGATTCTATACCAGTTCTTTTATTTACTGTAGAATCGTTTCCGTGCAGAAAGGAACTGATTGCTGCGTGTAGTTTCTGTCTATTATTTAGTGTATGGTTTGAGTGCTTTGGGTATTTTAAGTTCAATGTAGACGGATGTATTGCAGCACGAACTCTACCGAACGTCACGAATGTAAGCGTCTAAAATGCCCAACAGACGTGACGATTCTTCGCACGATAATTTCGAGGAGGCAGTCCTAGTAGCATGCACGACGATTATGCTACGAGCGCGACGTCCTATCGCGTGTAAAATATAATTCTATCAGAGCCGAAATCGTCGCCAATTAGTCGCCGAACACGTACATACATTTGCAATCTATTCTCGATGAAGCGGATCATACGGCAGATTTTAAGGAAGCGCCATACGCAGTGCTGGATTTAATCCTAAAGCTGGGTTTACATTAGTCCAGTCCAGTGATCCAGTACAGCACTGGATTAGAACTGGAACAATGTAAACAGTGTGTTCATTCCAGTACAGTGCTGTCATTCCAGCAGATTTCGACTGGATCGAAAGTCTACTTTTCGATGCTACTTTTATGTTTTTTTATCCTTCTTTTGCGTGAATCTATTATTATTACACTCTACCGCTTTCAACGGTTCAGAAACGACTGGAATAATCAAGATATCGCCTGATTTCCAGTCGAACCACTCGCTGGATCCAGCGACTGGAATAATGTAGATGTCGACGTGATTTCCAGTCGAACCACTCGCTGGATCCAGCGACTGGACTAATGTAAACCCAGCTTTAGGCTAACAAGGCGGAAGCCTAGGGCCCCGTTTAGCTGGGGGCCCCTCATTCAAAATTTGTTCTTTGAAAAATTTATCAAAAAATCCTGCCGAGGGTTAATGTTATATTTTTAGTTTTGATATTCAATGTTAATTATTTTGAAATTAAATTCTTATTTAGATTATACGAGTAGAATGATAAAAAAAATGAAATCAGCGTTATTTTATTTTTTATATTTAACCGAGGGCCCCCCGAATATTCAGCCTAGGGCCCCTGAAAAGGTAAATTCGACTTTGCCCATACGATTGACCGATACCTACTGCATCGTACGACAGGTCCGCACACGTGCGATTTTTCGGGCAGCAGCATCTGACCTAAGTAGTCGTAGCATTCGTGGGGCTTTAAGAATTTAGTCTGGATAATCGAACATGTATGTTAATTCTTGATTATTAGGACTAAGTTGCCCTTCGTCACTCGGATAATTGGCGTTCTACTGCGTTGGTCTCGTTCCCTGCGGGGCAAAACTTCGGCTAGAGGCATTGACGAGCTGGTAAATCGATACTGTGTCCAGCAAGTCATTAAAGTAATTGTACAGTTAATGTATTTCGCTTCCGCTCCTCCGCGTGAAAGGTAGTACATTAGTGATTCGTTAGTTGCGTCCTAAATGGACTCGCACTATGTAGCACTTGTTGGAATTGACTCAAGCACTCGAGCCCGACAGCTCATCTCTACTCAATGTTCGGAACGGACGAACAAGAAATCCTCACTCCTACATAAGAAGAATAAGATTTCTATAATTTTTATTTCGTCTAAATGCGAGATTACCTACAATATAAAGCAGAAAGTTGATATGTTTGTGTGTTTGTCTGTCGCCTAAAAACTTTCGCATGGGAAATTCTGGGATTACGAAATGTACCTCAGCTCATTATGCCCGGCTAATACAGATCAATGTGACTATTTTCACAAAAGAAAAAAAAATCTAAATTCCAGTCGAAGCCGAGTGGTAAAGCTAAGTTTTCCTGATAAAACTGAGTCCCATCACGGTCTCACATTCAGTTGGATGGCTTACCTTAAAGTCATCCGAAAACTGCGACGGAGAACCGTATTACTATCTAGCTCAAAATTAATCCGATGCACAGAGATTGAAATTGTTTGCTTTGCCTCTACTCTGTAATCATAAAGCAGACCCGCAGGACTGACGTTCTCGCGGGCACCGGCGGCCGAGAATATCCTTAGGCTGAACCGCGGACAAGTGGCGTCGACAGCGATAAATAAGAACTGGGAAGCGTCTTACATCTTTGCAGAGTTGCTGGTAGTTATTAGAGACCTATGATGATCTCTGCACTGTGCATTTATAGAATACCCCATGGCGGGGGTTAATACCTTATCGCCGACGGAAGCGTGTTATCATGCCCGAGTACGCTGGAAGATGCCCTACAGGTTGCGCAGACCTGTTATAAGATCTGGCTGCAGTGCGAGTCGAAACGTGCCGCGGTTTTGATAATTACGTGTTGTCCGGGTTCGAATCGAATGAAACTCACGAATCTCTGCTGTACAACACTTGGAAACGCTGTACATATAATAACACACTGTAGAACACACACTTCACCCCCAAGGCCTTGGTATGTGCCTCCTCAAGAGTTGCTTTTTAACCCTAGGAGCACGATTTTACGACAGGAACTCGCGATCCAGGGGTTTCGAACTGGAAAATACTCGGCTGATGCAATTACGTGAATTACGAATACTTCATCACGGCTAAGTGGTTGCAAGTGCACCGTAATAGACGCCAAATAGGGTGTCCCCATTCGGTGGAGTATAAGTGTGTAAGGGTTGATTATAATATTCCATCTCTATAAGCACGTCAGTGGATGTGATCATGATGCTTACAGAGAGGGTAGGTAACCTATTTAATATCGGTGCATTTATTATTCGGCGGGATCCTCGAGTGGATCGTTCAACAAGAACAGTGAACGAGATTGGTAGCATCTTTGTGAGAATGCAAGGGATTATGCCACTCTGAAGCTCGAAAAAGGCAACGTTGTGTGGTTTAAAAGAGAGAGAGTGAGAACAAGACTATTTTTATGTATTCAGGCTATTTTTAATCATGTATGAAGTATAATTAGTTTACGGAATTCAGAAGCGATTCGAATTGCAATCCGAATACTGTCGTATTTGGACTCATTTTCGCTGAGAAAACCTTGCCCACACATTTACAATACTACCATAAAGATCGACTTAATAGAAAATGTAGAAATTTAAATTTTCATTAGTGTCGGCATCTGTCAAAGTGGGGAGCGAGCCGGACGAAACATTCAAGGCAAAAGCGATCGCTCGGAAATGCTTGCTCGACTTGAAATAGTATTTCGCCGAACCTTGAGCAACTCAAAGTGCTAAAGGTTATCCAGATATTTAACTTTTTGAGTGGCGTCGACGTGTTTTAGCGCCAAGGGATTTGCATCCTGTCACAGTTTTTTTTTTGCATGTTTTATTGTTTGTAATTTTATGTATTGGAAAGCATCTGCGTTGCATCGAACACCGTATGAAATTGGTAAAAATTGTAGAGATCAAAGAATACTATTGGGGTCTACCTAAGTAAGTAGTTTGATACTCTGAAAATAAGGCAAGTTTTGGGGAATTTTTTTAACAGAAAAGTAATGAATATCATAATTCTAAACTTTGCACGTTTATTAATTGACATTCGAGGAATGTGCCCAAATTTTTTTATGCAATAAGTAGTAAGAGGGGCAGGAAAAAAGCAGAGACTTAATATCAGTATGATGTTCAACAGTATCCACAATTTTAAATTTATTATACTGTTTAATCCTAACAATTAATATATGCTCTTCAAAATGTTCCCTTTACGAAAAATTAGTTATGAAAAAATCTAAATTTATTAGAAAAATAAAACACAACTGTTTAATTAATTTGCCTTCTCCAATAAATATTAATTCTTGGTGAATTTTTGATTAATTTTATTTGTCTAACTTTCAAGATATTTTTAATTATATTTTTACGATAATTTTAATTAAAATAAGTAAAACAGCAATACAAAAGGAAGTGGAGGATCCACGAAAATGTCAAATTAGGGAGACCCCTTAAGTTGTAGATACAGTAATTTATAACCAAAGTACATGCTGCTATTACTGGTAACATTTTTCTTCTGAGATTTATGAGGAAACATAAAAAATGACATGATTTTCGTAATTCAGAGCTTACCCGGAAAGGAAATGGTAATATTCTCACATCTTGGAGAAAAGACTTCAAAGAAGCATTCAAGTGATACAGGTTAATAACATCCTTGAAAGTCAAGTCGCCAAATGTGTCCTTCCCTATTGTCTTCCTGTAATGAGTGTAGAAAGAAATACATCTGGTGGCTTGTATCCTCAAGGATATCGATTTATATCTCTCGACTGTGCCCCCAGTGTACAGGATGCTCCACAATGAGTGGTGCAACCGGAATGGAGGGATTAAAAAAAAAATATAAAAAAAAATCGAAAATGTGCAATAAATTTTTTAACACTTTGAGTGGCGCAAGAAGGAATGCCCCATCATGTCGGTCAGTCTTTCCGAGCGATCCTTTCTGGCGAAAATGCTTTGTCCAACTTGACTCACGCTTTTAAGCACATACTGGCGGTAATGAAAACCTTAATTATACATAAGTCGAATTGTTTCCGAATTCCTTAGTCCCAGTCTTTGGGACCGGCAACTCGGGACTTAAGGAGGGCCAGAAAGTTTTAAAATACACATTCTTTATTTTTAGAAGAGCCATAGAAATTTAATAACACAAAAATACGTACTCTTTGGTGGGGATAAAGACAAACACCGCAGATGAACTTAGTACACAACAGGCACGCGGTATGCCAAAGCCATTGCGATTACAAATTTACAGTTTATTAATTCATAGTACGTGGCGGAAACTTTGCAAGTTTCTCCATTCCTTCGAATATCAAAAGAGCCATTTTTAGATACCCAAAGAGCCTTATGTTGCCAATCCCTGTTCTAGTCCAGAACATGGAAGAAGCGCTCAGATACAGATTGCCAACGCCGTTGGCCATTTGTATCCGGAGAACTGGATACAAGTTGACGGTGGCAGAGCAACATCGCCCGAGTGTCTACTAGCGGCATGACATGAAAGGATGTTGCTTGTATTAAGGTGTCCTGCTTTGTATGGCCTTCCCGACGTGTTTCTTGGCGACTTTGGAAAAATCAGCATGCATACCAATTTGGATGGTGCTGTGTACTGGGTTCGCGCTCAAATTAAATGATTTCAGGAAGACCTTTTGGAATGAGGCCTGAGTCCTCGCAAAAACGGACGCTTGACTTGGGAGTTTACCGGATAGTTTCAACGCTGACGAAAGTTATTCGCAGTTTTATTCGAGTGCTTCGAATAAAAGATAAATTCTACGGGTGAAAAACTGATCTTTCATTCGTCGGATAAATTCTCCAAATAAAGTTATTTATTCGTTCCTCTTCGAAGAAAGATATCTTCGATTATTCGAGCCTCTAATAACGAATAAACCTTTTTTTTTATCTTTTATTCGTTATTTGAGATTCTATTTAGACAAACTTTTGCCAACATACATGTATCCGGCGATTGTTGCCTGGTCTGTAAGTACCTTCAGACCAATATCCATCGTGTATGATTAAAACTACTTAGTCCAAATGAGATGGAGTTTATCTAATAGAGAATGTAGAAATAAGAAGTTTCATTACTAGACTTATCGGAAGCTCAATCATCGCGCCGGCGAATGATCGCTGAGGCGGTGAAGTGCGGTAGCGCAATGTTTCTCAATCGCTCACTCGAATTCTTGGAACTCTACCTGGCCAGATATGGTCCCGGACCCAGGCCAGCTAACGGGGCACTACTTTGCATAACAAATCCAAGCTTGGATTGTTTTCAAAATACACATTGGGTTATTCTCGAACAATGCTTTCGATGCATTCCACAAGTATCAACGTGTAAACACGCCGCAACCATACTGCCCTCTTTAGTTAAAATGTCCTATCTAGCATTATGAAACAACCAAAAAAAAAAAACTGAAGTTTTAGCATTCACTTTGTAATGTATTATTAACGTACCAATTAATTAATTGTTTTAGATAGGATATTTTAACCATTTTGAAAGAAGTTAGGTTAAATACATTAGATTGTTTATAAATCTTTACGAAACATTAAACAAATCTTTCTAACATTACTTAAAATATAAAAGACGTGTGGAACTACAAATATTTCAAGATATTTTAAAAAATTAAAAAATGATAAATAGGACAGGAGGGCAGCATAGACGGGATGGAAATTCCAGTGACATAACAGCGAGAGGGTAAATCACTATTTCAACCCTATTCTGTATTAGGCCTGGGATTATTCGAATATTTTACAAGTATTCAAATGCTGCGAATAAACTTCAAATATTTCAATATTCAATAATCTTTATCGACACTTATAACTTCCGAACTCATGATCGTAGACAACTTTTCATGCGGGTTTTGGAAAGCTAAGGAAGTTTCCTTTCAAAACGTTTAATTGTCAATTTAAGCTATTTTTTTTAAATCGTATTAAATACATTTTAAAATGATCCCAAAAATTGACAAAAATGTTTTGAGTACAATAATTTGGCCACCCTCTGTATATTAAATTCCAAAACAAACAGTCTGGATAGAACGTCAATAGTTTCTAAGCTTCCAAGGCATAAATAAATTAAAGACACTCCGATTGTAATTAAAGAGTTAATAGGAAGGATTCCTATACTATGTAGACTGTCAGAGAGCTTGAGTATTTATTATATAGAAAATAAAGTAAGAGCATCTAAGGAATAAAAAGGAATACATAAGTATCATAATTGCGGAAATTCGAAAGAATTTCCTTTATCCCATAATAGCTGTTCACAAAATATTGGTTTTCGTAATATAAAATGAATATTTCCTGTATATTCGGAAAACATATTTATATCTTAATCTAAAATAAATATTATATTTATATTTAAATATTAAAAATAGATTCAATCTTTTTTAATACATAAAATAAATTCAATTTCTTTTTAATATTTAAATGAGATTCAGGCTCTTTTTAATATTTAAATATACATACAATATTTATTCCAGATTAAGAAACAAATATTTTTTCCCGAATACCCATTCGAATTGAATCTCTTTTAATATTTATGAATATATTCTATGCTACTACGGATATCCCTATTGTTGTTTCAAGCTTACGATAAAGTGCAAAGGATATGCATTACTCATGTCTATGAAAAGTGAAGCTAAATATTTCCTTTAGGTCTCAGCGAGAGACTGAAAAATGTGGGTGAGTGTGATATCACCTGTGCACACGCATACGTGTAGATAGTATTTTCATGTGCTGATTAAGAACGATTCAGCGCATCTGGGCTAGAGATTGATATTTTTGCGTCGCTTTTGAAGGGTCGGCGGACAGAAGTGTCCCACTTTTCGAGACACCCTTCAGTGGCCGTACCTTCGATCGAGTCGCTTCGCCTCTCTCCAAGCAAAAATAAACAACAAAATAGAGAGTAACCATATGTTGCACGTCTGATACTTAACGAGACCGTGAAATCAAGATTGTTCACTGCACAGTACTTGAGTCCACGTGGCACGCCCCCGCTCACAGGGTGAGACAAAACAGCTATGCTGACTAACTTACAATTATTACTCGAGAAACACGCGTAGATAACGTTTCGTATCACGGAATCCCTGCTAATAAAAAGTGAAACGTTGTCTGCTTGTTTGTTTGTCCTTCTTTCGCGCCTAAACGGCTGAACGGATTTCAATGAAATTTTGAATATACGTTACATACGTTCTAGAATAGATTACAGGCTATTTATAAGGAACGTGTGAAACATCGTAAATAATTCCCTTGTGAAGTATTAAATTCTAGTAATGGGTCAGCTTGTTTGCAATAAATATCTACAAGGCATTTTATAACATGCGAGCATAAATTTAAGGATAAATATAGTGAACACGAGTGAAGGATTCAAATTGAACTGGTGTAAGAAGTTCGATTTTTACGAACTTTTACAAGACGGTGACGTGCAGGTGCCTGTAGTTATCAGTAAGGTGGTAGACGTAAACGTACTAATACAGCTATAAACAGGCCTTACGATATGTGCTGTGAATATACAATGTCTCGTCACTACTCCACCTGTTGAATTTCACTTGCAGCACATCGCCGCCTTCTTCATCATTTCCGGGAACACCTCTCAACGAGCAATACTTCGCTGCCTTGCAGCCACTGAACGGTAACCAAGAGCGGCGAGGCTTGTGTGTTAGCCGAGTCATCACTAATGAAAAAAAAAAAAAATACAATTTTTATGTTTGATTAAATTTTTATGAGAGTGTTGCTGATAGATTAGCCAGGCTTTGCCGATGCAACGAAGTGTAAACGCGACCTCATTCGGAGTATTTTTAATTATACATAATTCGAATCACTTCTTAATTCCGTAGACTAATTAATTGTGCATCACGCATGATTCAAATTAGCACGAGTGAGATCGAGTTCGGACTCATTTTCATCGGGGGAATCTTTTCAGTCTACTGACGAGACTTTCTAGGAGATCCAATAGAAAATATAGAATTTAATATTTCCGTATTTTTTGATAGTAAACAATGGGGGACTCTTGTACAATACTTTCCATGTTTCCTGAAGAATATCGACGTGAAAACGTGCGAAACTGTGCAGCGGGTGGAAATTATTCGGCGTGAAATTACGCTGACATCACTAAAATTTTGTTATTGTAAATTGCATCATTTATTTTTTACTGTTCTAATCTCAGTAAAAGAGAAATACTTATTTACAGTAAAAACTCTGTAATAACAATACTCTTTCCTTAAAATGGTTCCAAAACTCCTTATGTCATTTACACAGGAAATATTAGCAAGGTTCTGAAAGGCACACTACTTAAATAGATACAATAAATTCAGTAGAAGTTGGCACAACAATATCTATTTGAGGAACATGACAATTACGGAGAATAATAGCAGAGGAGACCTCTCATATAGAAAGCAATCAATAATCAATGCTAAAAGCAATTTAATGTGTACGAAGGTATAAAGAATATAGTAATATAGTAGTATAGTAGAATTAAATACTAAATGATATATCTCGTAGCATTAGAAGTCTTCTCAATAACATAGCGTTTGTATTTATTTGTCAGGGAAATTTAAGGCACCATTTTTACGAAGATATAATAAAAAATAGAAAACTCGGAAATTTCAGTAGAGCATGAGTCATCCCGAGCACCGAGCTTTATTCTCGGGCGCTGAGAATTTTAGTGCGGTGGGTCTCGAGACCTGTATAAACAAAAAATGTGGGGGAGTTGATCCGCGAGCCCTAAACCAGGAAGTGCTGTATATGTTTCACAAGTATGAAACATGTGTGATATGGAGGGAACAAATATTTTCTGCGGCATTCACCTATTAACTATACTGTCTCAATATTATCTACCTTTAACGTCTAATCTAATGAAACGATCAGGTTTTCGCAAGCCTTAATTTGTTTTACATTTCCTTGTCTTTATCTTATTTCTTTACTCGACATGTCCTTTAGTAGGTGCCTAAGTGAAATAAGTATGTTTAAAATTTATTTCTATAGGCACCCTTATTATACATATCCCTGTTGCTTTCATTGAAAGTTTGTTTTATTGGAAACTGCTTAGAAGGGAACACATCCCGAACCCAAAAATTCAAAAAATTCTGAAACTTTGTGGATATGTAGGGGATTTCCTTCTGATTACAACGCATTTTTTTTGCTGCCCAAAATCACTCTAAGGGGTGAAATTAACCCCTGAAAATCTGGCTATTTTCCGATTTTGTGTTATAACTCGTGAAATGTAATTTTTTACCAAATGAGAGATCTAATTAAAAGAAGTAACTTTTGTCTCGAAACTTTTTTTCTATCTCTTACAGTTCGCGAGTTATAACAGAAAATCGAAAAATAGCCGAAACTTGAGGGGTTAATTTCACCCCCCTAGAGTGATTTTGGGCAGCAAAAAAAATGCGTTGTAATCAGAAGGAAATCCCCTACATATCCACAAAGTTTCAGAATTTTTTGAATTTTCGGGTTCAGGATGTTCCGTTGTTAGTTCTTAGAATGAAGAGATTCTTGTTTACACGAATTTCAATGAATCTCACGAATCATAAAATTTGAACGAATTATATATTATTGAATGAATCATAAAATTGAATTCCTTCAATCGGTTGTGACAATGGTAATTGATAAAGAAATATATTTTTATAAAAAATGAGTCGTGCAGGAAATTCCAGATCGCAGATTCTGATATTCTTCACGGGTTCACGTAGTTCACGCTGTGACATAAGAACGTAAACCGTGCATACATCACAAAGCGAGGCATCACCCGTGATGCATTTTTCCTTTTATCCCTTCGGAAGAATTTATAAAGGCTGGTCGTTAGTTAGTTGCTCGATAAATCTGAACCATGAAAATTATTACTGGAGGTAGAAAGGTAGGTAAATATTGCAGAGGTTATAATATAATAGTGAATTAACGAACACATAAGGGATCAAAGGGCGCGAGAATTGTTCGCGGTGTCGATCGATTCCTACACGTGTGTGATGATGGATATTATGTAAGTAGGAAAAGCGTGTGGGCACTGTAATCTTTTACCCATACCGCGTGTTACTCCTGTTCCCTGTTGCGTGGCCGGTGTGGAGAACCACAGCAGTGAATATCTCTTGCATTTTATACAGTATAAAATTACAGGTCATGAAAGCTTGGACTTTAAAGTCGGTTTCCTCAATTCGCATTTTTTCTCATACAAGGCAAGAAAAGATTATAACTATTTTGTACAAGTTTTAATTTTCGAGGGACTCAACTTTGAAAATGTGTCAACCAGGCGCGCAAATTCTTAACTAGTTAAAGTATTGGTAAACCGCATTTTTTATAACAATGATATCTTTTATCTATCATGATAATATAATAAATAGAAAATTCAAAGTAATACTAGAATGGATTACAACAAGGCACAGTATTCCCCAATTTTGTTCAGTTTACTTTTCTCAGACAATCTAAAATTATTTTATATGAGTTCAACTACTGTATGTAATTTGTTGCCAATCCGATAATTTAGGTTTCTTACAAGAAATCCTATCAATCAGAAAAACTCTTCAAAGAACGTTCAATAAGAGCCATAGGTTTCGTACAAATTGATGTGGACGAACATGATACAATCTACGTATATTACTTTCCACGAAAAATTGAATTGCTATCACTTTCATTCAAGATATATGAAAGAGGAATTCAAACGCTCACCTTATTATATGCTTGCCCGATTGAGTATAATGTAAAACCATATATCCTGAAAAAATTATAGCGTTTCGAAAGAAAAACATCCCTTAACGTATTTAAAGGGTCATTCCTTTGTGAAGTCGTGAAAAATTGTCACTTCTAGGATTTTTTTTTTTTAGTAAAGAAATGTTCAACGTAAATAATATTTTGTCTACTTATTAATAAACTTATTGGCAGTATAAAAAAAAATCTGTTTTAAATTTTTAACAGTATTTTTTAAATATTCTCGATTGCAAAGTAAGTAGAATAATAATACTAATAACCGATGGTTGTTTTCGTTTCAAAATTTATAAGTTTACGAATGATAACGTTCCAAATTTATCTTTTGAAAAACAAATAATTGTAAAGGCCAATATGAAAAGAATTTCACGATAAAGTGTGAAGAAATATTTCATGTTCAGATTCCTATTCGGTACAATTCGAAATTCAATTACTTCGAATATTCGAATACTCCTAATTATGTATTCGAATTTTCGTTGCAGCCCTAATATGGATCACTTTACGTTATAAATATTAGATTTCCAGTCAACTGTATGCTTTTAAAACATCAAAAAATTAAAAAAACAAAATAGCACCAGTTGTGACCCGAATACAGGAACTTGGTACGCCACCAATTCTACCAACTCAGAATTTGCTACGCCAGTTTTCACAAAAATTAATTACAGAGAATTTTTTTGAACTTATAAGGCGTTGACGTTAAATAACTCTCTAAATAAGATGCATGGGTATAAATGTTTGCATACGTGTCCACTCTCTTCTTCTAGATTCCCCAGAAAATGTTTTGTTGAAATCGGTGATCCAACAGCTGTGACCTCTCCTTGTTAGTGTCTGTTCACGTGCGTATCAGCTAGGTTGCTTCTCCCTCTATCCCTCTCCACGTCTTCTTCCAAGGTAAATGGAAAAGGCCGAGGGTGGATGTTTCGCGCTATTTATAATGTTTATAGCAGCGGACGCGTTAAATGAAGAGGAACCATTTTGTATTATTTACTGGTTACTTAATTACAGGTTACCACATTCGCATGTAGGCGTGGTAATTGATCGCGATTCCGTGGCTAGTAAAAATCGGTTGCTTTGATGGAAAAAGGGTGTAACCAGGGTCGCACGAGCGAATTATCGTGGGGGTGCGGTAGGAAATAATTTTGCAATGAAAACACGTCGTTTCTCCCCTCATCCGCATTCCTTATTCTTAACGATCTTAATTACTGGGATATGTAAAGTGAATATCATTCTAAATCCGTTTGATACTGGGTCACTTTCGCACGATTCGTGGATAAATATCACAAAACAATTTATCACATTTCATAGCGAAAATCGAGAAAGAGGGGAGACAATACAAAACCTATCAAAGAGCACTGTCTAAAAACGTTTTATATGTTTTATATCGTGTATTAGAGTAAACACTTTACGATCGATATGGTGTAGTATCGTACATATAATTTCATTTCTACCAAAATCCTCGTTTATTTTGTGTAAAAACGGTGCCGGGAGTATCAATCGTATTAACTTAGGTTTCGATATTATCTGCGTAACGCATTCTCTTATTGAGAATATTTTATAAACTCATACTTTGGCGATCAGTTTGTCGAATGCCGAATATTCGATATTCGAATTCATGGAATGCCGAATATTCGATATTCGAATTCATGGAACGCCGAATATTCGATATTCGAATTCATGGAACGCCGAATATTCGATATTCGAATTCATGGAACGCCGAATATTCGATATTCGAATTCATGGAACGCCGAATATTCGATATTCGAATTCATGGAACGCCGAATATTCGATATTCGAATTCATGGAACGCCGAATATTCGATATTCGAATTCATGGAACGCCGAATATTCGATATTCGAATTCATGGAATGCCGAATATTCGATATTCGAATTCATGGAATGCCGAATATTCGATATTCGAATTCATGGAATGCCGAATATTCGATATTCGAATTCATGGAATGCCGAATATTCGATATTCGAATTCATGGAACGCCGAATATTCGATATTCGAATTCATGGAATGCCGAATATTCGATATTCGAATTCAGCGAATGCCGAATATTCGATATTCGAATTCATGGAATGCCGAATATTCGATATTCGAATTCATGGAATGCCGAATATTCGATATTCGAATTCATGGAATGCCGAATATTCGATATTCGAATTCAGCGAATGCCGAATATTCGATATTCGAATTCAGCGAATGCCGAATATTCGATATTCGAATTCATGGAATGCCGAATATTCGATATTCGAATTCATGGATTGCCGAGTATTCGATATTCGAATTCATGGAATGCCGAATATTCGATATTCGAATTCATGGAACGCGGAATATTCGATATTCGAATTCAGCGAATGCCGAATATTCGATATTCGAATTCAGCGAATGCGGAATAACGAATGTTCGTCCATCGGCGAGCAGCTACATGTATGGATCTAGCGAGGACGACGTAGGCAAATGCAGGCAATTGCGTTCCCTATTCGCCGATTGTCAAATGTTTGCGCGAGCCTCTGTACGAATGTTCGCAGTTTCCGATCACGAGTCGAAACGCTCGTCACTTGCCGAATAAGCGCATAGTGGTATAGTTTATAAAGCGATTTATGGAAAAAAATTTGTTTCCATTTTTCGTTCGATTTATACGATCTTCTCTTCTTAACGCAAATACGCGAGAGAAAATGACATTTCAAATGGTTGACATGCGTTTTATGGGTTCTTCTTCAATATTTCGTGAATATAGTCTTTCAATGAGCAAGGACGCTTTCGGTTGCTCGCGAACAGAGTCAAGAGCGACTGACGTCAGGAGCCATAAAACAGGGTGTTCGGCAGGTCTAATCACAGGGATCTTATTGGCGCTGGGGCGTATTGAATCGACCTACAATTATAATTCGACCTATTATTGTAACTTTCCTACAATTATTGTACTTTTTACACGTGTATGTTATCTATAAAGGGAACCAACAATATCTTATCTCATTTGTATAATCTGGATTAAGATCATTAGATAATTTAATTACCGTCAAATAATTAAATTATCCACATTAATTTTTTTATTTTTAACATAATTTTAGCAATAATTATTTTCATTAACACATATTTCTAATTTTATCACCCTCTAATAATTAAATCATCGACATTAATTTTCGTATGTTTAACATAATTTTAGTAATAATTAATTTCATTAACACATATTTCTAATTTAATCACCCTCTAATAATTAAATCATCCACATTAATTGCTGTATCGCAAACACAGTGCAGTGTATTTTTCCAAAATTATACACAGTCCTCACAATTGCGCGTACAAAAATTCACCACTCGATTCTGGAGATAATGTTGAACCAAAAATGTCACACGTGACTTGGGTGGCGTAACTCGATGGATTGTACCTTGTACATCTTTTCTAAGCTTATTAATAGCTTTAAGAGGTCTGTGTCTCTACACTTACGAACAGTTCCCACCACGGAACTGTTGCTCTCGAAGGAGTGGGCTGTGTGCCCTGAAACGTTCTCTGCTCTTCCTCGCCGAAAAATGCCCCGAAAGGGAAATGAATTGATCGGGTCTGTTCCAGAACAAACTCATGCCACCGGCTTTTCTTTAGACCATATTCACGAAACGTTGTCGAGGTGGTCATGAAACGAATGTCAAGTCAACTATGTGAAGTTTGGCCACTCTCCACCTCGCATCTGTGTCGGGGGTGTATACCTACAGAAGAACAGAGTCCCGAGTCGAACACCACTTGAAAACCTCATAATGATGAGTTCTTACGCGTGAAACGCACGTTTCCATTTATTTTCATCGGTTTAGGCAGAGTTCCGTAATAAAATGCGCAGGTACATTCCAACCGATGTATGTTTGGCGACTAATTGGAGATGATTTCAAATCACGGATTCAACGAAATTTGACATACGATAGGTTGTCACGTCTGCGAAGAAACTGTCGTATGTCAAGTCGCTAAAATTACCTTCTCCAACTTGTCGCAAGGAAAATCGTAACGACTGTGTCAACTCTATCAACGCCAAACGAAATCATTGCCAAAAGTAAAAAGAAATTGTTTCTATTTTATAAATCTGCGCATTGTACTTGACTTATGAAATATCAGAGCCTGTTTTTTTTTGTTAGGGAAAATCAATTTTTAATCGGCAATTCTCTAAGAGATATGCGGCTTCAAATTTAATAGCATTAGAAAATGGATTTTTTCAGGTAAAACTAGAAGTTATGTTACGATTTACTGTCAATGTAAAAATATAATCTGTAAAATGTTGGTATTATCTAATATGCTCAATATTCGTATTTACATTAATTGTATTATTTTTTAAATATTTCTATAGCTGTGATAGATAAAAATACAAGACCTACATATGTTTTTCTTTCTTTGAGCGAACAGTGGTGTATGAAACTTTGATTTCTTTTTTAATGTAGAGTTTAAAGATCACAGAAGAAGTTCTGATTGAAATTAGCTGCGACAATCGATGACTTTACCAGATATCGTTATTTGTAAATAGTGATTTTGTCCACAATTTTCAATTCTGTAATTAAAAAGGAATTGGTATGTTATTGCATATATTCAACATTGTATTATAACAGTTATTATTTACGGTTAAATATCAAGTAGAATGTGTGTTTTATCTGTATTCTATATTATAAAAGTACCTATACATAATTCAAAAATTTTCATTAAGAAGTACATGATTATTTTTCTAGAATCGTGTTATAGTAATTTATTTCAACAATTTAACTTAGAAGGGAAGATCTCGAACCCGGAAATTCAAAATATTCCAGTTATTTCCCGATTTTGTGTTATAATAACTGGTGAACGGTAAAATATTTTTTTTACCAAATGATAGATCTAATTAAAAGAAGTAACTTTTGTCTAGAATCGTTTTTTATAGTTCGCGAGTTATAACAAAATTGGAAAATAGCCGATTTTTCAGGGATTAATTTCACCCCCCTCGAGTGAATTTGGGCAGCAAACAAAAATTGCGTTGCAATCAGTAGGAGACCCCTACATATTCACAAATATTCAGAAAATTTTTAATTTCCGGGCTCGGGATCTTCCCTTGTTAGATTTGAAGATCTTATATTTGGCCACGATTTCGGATAAATTCGCCACTGTGCGTCCCATTAGATATTTTAGCTATTAAGCCTTGGCTGACGTATCGTTTTCTCAACTCAAGTAATAACCAAACTGAAAGTCATCGATCACTGCATATTCGAAATAATCAGCCAAGCGTTATCACGAGCCCGTCGATCTTTTGTGTATCCGTTCTTGGTCGTGAGACTCTTTAACGTTTTGATCATCGGTATATTTTTGAGAGCAGAGAGATCGTGACGAACGAAGTGGTCTGTCCCTTTCCTCTGGCGGAACCACGGTTAGTCTGTAATTGCTCCACGTCACTGTCGTTACGTTCACCCGCGCGCGACATAGAATGCGCAGGTACATGCACGCGTGCATCCGTCACGAAACACGCGCGTCTCCCGCGTACCAATTGTCATCGTCCTCGGGGAAAAAAATCATTTTTCAAGCATGCACGGTTCTACAGCTCTCGTCGACATTTTAATACCAAACATCTATTCTGTTGACATGATGAATGGGAAACGATGAGGATATGTGCCCATAATTATGAAAATGGTCTAATTGTAAGTCAAAATTTTAAAAAAGTTGAGTTTATCAATTAATTCACACCACATTATTTTAAACTAAATTAATTCAATGCAATATTGACTTAGACCACTTTCATAATTATGGGCAGATATAATCAAACACCTTATTTGTATTTCTTCTGTTCGTAAATGCACCGTATTAAACAAGAATTTTATTTTATATCCTCTCAGTTTATGTTGACGACTTGCCAGTTGAAGTTCTCATTGTTGTTGTGGAATCGAATGAACGAGTGCTTCTGTGCACGATGAGATAATCTCGATTCAAGTGTCCCGGGACAAGTTTTATTAAATAATACTTATGTAGATATCTAACAAGGGAAGGCCCCGACATCTGGGACACGGATATTGATGAATCTCATATAGGTATTTTGTAGTGTGGGTATAGTACACCGACATACGTCTCAATGTTGGGTCCAACACTCAAGCGTTTTCAAAATATTAATAATCAAATTATGCTATTTTTTGTATTTTTCATTGTTTTATTTCTTAAAAGATAAATACTACTTTTTACATTATAATATGAAGGATAAGGGGAAAAGACAATGAATGTCACAAAACAGCTTTATCGAGAAGGTTTAATACTTTATTTCACCAGTGAAGAACCTTACAAGGTATGTTAGGCAATCGAAAAATTCAGAAAATCATGCAACTTTGTGTGCAAGTCGAGTAGTTCATTCGTTACACAAATCTATTTTTTATTGGTGCGGTTTTGTGGGGTGAAATCACCATTTGAATACAATGTAAAAATTTATTTTTCGTGGAATATCTTGAGAGCAGTGAGAGATATTGAAAAGAAGTTTAAACAAAAGTTGCATCTTTTTTTATATCTACAAAACTGCGTGACGAGAATGATCGAATTAGGGTTGGTAACTTGATAGGTAATGGATTTTTTTATATGGATTATTTCCATACACCTGTTATTACATATTAGGTTTAGTACAAATAAAGCTTAATACTTTCTCATAGAAAATTGACTGCTCTTTTAAATTTCATACTTTAGAAGTTACTTGGGGTGAACAAGTTATGTGGCTCACCCTGTATATACTTAAACTGATGAAATTTTAAACTTCTATATTTTTTATTAGATCTTCAAGGGTGTACTACCAATAGATGGATTAACAATAAGATCTTCCGATGACATTTGATCCAAATACGATATTATTCGGATCATTCTTGATTAAACGTAATTCGAATCACTTCTAAATTCCGTAGACTGATAATTGAGGGCTCGGATGCAATAAAAATACGAAAAAGTATTGTCCAAACGCTAAGAAATATTGAAAAATTAAATGTTACATCATTATGGTACATCACGTACGTTTGAAAATAGCACGATCGAAATCCAATTTTCATTTTCATTGGGAGAGTCTCGCCAATCTGTTGGAGATACTCTGGGGAAAATTTAGTAAAAAATATAGAAATTTCAATTTGCTCCGAGCTGGCTTTGATTTTCAAATACATAAATAAGTATTCGAGGAGTCTTGGGCAATATCTTTAATGCATTCGATAAAATATGGACGTGAAAACACGTCAGAGCCAGACAGCAGCTGGCAGCCTTTCGACGTGAAAACACGTTGAAGACATGCAATGCCTGGAATCATTCCAGCGCGAACAAACGTCCACGCCACTCAAAGTGTTACATTCGCTTGTATGAGAAAATCCTTTAAAAAATTACTTTCCTTTTTGTATTAAGTTCCGCCTTCATTTCTGAATATTGGCATATATACATCTTGTGTATTTACAATTTTACAACTAGAAAAGTTCTAGAGAATGCTGTACTTTTAACTATTCCTATCGTAATTTAAAAAAAAAAACATAAAATGCAAAACGCGTATAACCCAGTAAATGACCGCATACTTTTAATAAGAATTGTACTTATTAATGTTTGATTAATAGACGTAACTAAAAATATGGGATATTAAAAGTGCAACTACCCTCCATTTATAAACATATAATATTTTTGAATTTATAATTGAAATTTCTTTGCCTAATGGTCATTCACTGGTATGCGGTCAATTACTGGTGGAAAACACCGGTTCTTGTTAGATCATCGAAGTTAAGCATCACGGGGCGGGTACTGGGGAAAGATGGGAGACCCACCTTTCTCCCGGTGCACCGCTGCTGCTGGGACCCCGAAGGAGAGAGAGGAGAGAAAAAAGAATATATGACTTATAGTTCGTTGGGCAATATAAGTGGATAAGCTTGAAACGCCGGAGAAACAATATACAATACAATAATTTAAAATTGAATGAAAACGCGAACGCAAGTATCACTTGTTTATTGTCTTTGTTGCAGATATACCAGACATTCCCGAGAACATTAAGAATTTACGGGCACTTCAGGTGGCAGACTTCAGCAGCAATCCAATTCCAAGGTTTGACAAATTATTCTATCCTCTCCTTTCATAACGCAGTTAATTATTATTCTTCTACTCAGGAGAAATAAGTTCCTCGTACATTTTTCCAGGCTCCCAGCAGGTTTTGTGCAATTAAGAAATTTAACTGTGCTAGGACTTAATGATATGTCCCTTACGAATTTACCGCCAGATTTTGGAAGGTAACAAGAACCCTTTACTGCCGGTTAAATCGACATTGTTTCGATACTGATCAGCTTATTTTAATTGCTCCTAGTCTGGAAGCGTTGCAGTCACTGGAATTGAGAGAAAACTTGCTCAAATCATTGCCGGAATCACTTTCTCAGCTTTATAAATTGGAGCGGTTGGATCTTGGTGACAATGACATTGAAGAATTGGTAAAGTAAAATTATCATTGAAAGATGGGAACGATTGGAACGTTGGCGTTTAGTCGTTGAAAAAAAAAACACCTCACGTTTCTCTTTCAGCCAGCCCACATAGGAAAATTGCCAGCGTTACAAGAATTATGGCTGGATCATAACCAGCTGCAACATTTGCCACCCGAGATCGGAGAGTTGAAAACGTTAGTGTGCCTAGACGTGTCTGAAAATCGTTTGGAAGACCTCCCCGAAGAAATCGGCGGTTTAGAATCCCTGACGGACTTGCATTTATCGCAGAATGTTATCGAAAAATTGCCGGACGGGCTTGGGGAACTTCGAAAGCTTACGATTCTCAAAGTCGATCAAAATAGACTTTCTACCTTAAACTTAATTATAGGCAGGTAAGATTCGAATTCTTCTATCCCCTTTCCCAACAGATTTAACGCATTCGTTTCTTTTCAGGTGCGAGAATCTGCAAGAATTAATTCTTACGGAAAATTTTCTCCTCGAACTGCCTGTAACTATAGGCAACCTTCTTAACCTAAACAATTTAAATGTGGATAGAAATAGTTTGCAGTCACTTCCTACCGAAATTGGTAAGTTTATCGCGGCTCCATCGAAACGGCAGAATCTACAATACCGATATTAACAACGATTTCTGTTAAACGTCCGATTGTTCTTCCACAGGAAATTTGAAAAAATTGGGCGTACTGTCTTTAAGATATAATAAATTGCAATATCTTCCATCCGAAGTTGGACAGTGTAGCGCGCTTCATGTTTTGGACGTATCCGGGAACCGGTGTGTAATTATCAACATCGAAGCTTCTCTTCCCCTATGTTCAAGAATTTTCTAATATCGCTATTCGTTCTCCAGATTACACTACTTGCCATATTCCTTGATTAATCTGAACTTGAAGGCAGTGTGGCTAAGCGAAAATCAAGCGCAGCCAATGCTTACCTTCCAAACCGATATTGACGAAGAAACCGAACAAGAAGTATTAACCTGCTTCCTTCTGCCGCAATTAGAGATCCATGCCGATGGTCAGTGCGTTTATTCCCTCGGATTTATGATTAAACATAAGCAACGCGCGACGCAAAACTTTACTTAACCTTTTATTTAGATTCGGGAAGACTTGGCATGCTTGTCGGAATGAGAAATACTGTTCAAGGTGGCGAAGTACGCGAGCTTGGCAGCAGCGACGACGAGGGCTGGCAAGAAAGGGAAGCATCGCGAACGCATTCAGTGAAATTCACAGACGAGCCTCTAGAAAGCGATAAGGAGGTGAGCAAGTTGTACAGAGCAAATCCTCCTAGTGTCTTTAGATTCACGTTTTTAACGCTATCAAAGTATCTCATGTGTTGGAAGCGTTCTCATTCTTATGACTCTTTGTGCGAAAATTATATCAACTGAAAATGAACCAGAAATGTCTTTTTCTTTCCTGACCACTTCTCTCTCTCTCTCTCTCTCTTTTTTTTTATGACACATATCCAAGAATTTATATTTATTTTAGACACCGTTTGTACGCCAAAATACGCCACATCCAAAAGAATTGAAAGCCAAAGCTCATAAATTGTTTAGTAAGGGGAAAAACGACAGTCGATCGGCGTCTACAGAGGAGCAGGTAATTATAATCTTAAATTCTTCTATGAATTTAGGTCCTACAGATATATGCAACACTTCACTTACCGTATTTCTAAATGTGGATATTAACAATATTCTTTCAGGATGTTTCGCAAACATTCGGTTTAGATAAAACAGACACTGTCGATATACCAACGAAACCCAGCGACTTGGCGCTAGATAATACAGAGCAGAGCGTAGAGAAATCTGAATTCGTAGAAGACGAGGAAAAGCAAACCGTACCTGGAATATTGACTGATAACACGGATCTTCGATTCAACAATGAGCCACAAGTGGTTTGCAATCAATATGTTACAGAATCTAATACTGTAAGTCGATTAGTATAAGTAATAGTTTATTAATTTATTTATTAATTCTTTCTTAATCTCTTGTAGGACATGGGAACTGAAAGTTTAGTATCCGAATCGAAGAATAGGAATGACAAGGAGGATGAAGAATCTGAGACTGAAGAAGCACAAAGGCACGTAGAATTTTCTATAGATGGTGCTGAGTACGAAGGCGACAGCGATTCAAATAGGCCAAATAGACTTCATCGTAGAGACACTCCGCATCACTTAAAGAATAAACGTATCCATGCGTCGATGGATAAAGAAAAAGTAGCTTCCATTATAGCGCAAGTAAGTTCTCTACTTATCTGCAACATAGATTTCAAACAATTTTATAAAATAATAAATAAGTAGATCTACGCATCTATTTATAATCGAGTAAAGGAAATTTTATACAGCTTTCCATGTATACAGGCACTTATGAAGAAAACTGACGAAACTCCTGCGCCCACATCGGCAGCCACAGAATTCACAGAGAATTTCGACGCTCAGAGCCAAGGTAATATAATCACATCACTCGTTCCTTATATTAATCGCTTAAAGATATTTTTTATACAACTCGCACACTAAATTTAGAATAAACTAGTTTTATACTTGAACGTTATCCTGGTAATTGCATTAAATGGCGAATGCCCGAGGCTCTTTAACGCGATTGCATCGTAATCACTGGCAGCAAACAGAAAGACCATGATAAGATATTCGTTTTTCCTCGACTATCTTATCTCTTATCCAGTTATCAATTTGGTTAGTTTAGTGTAGCGAATCTACTTGCGTGTTGGGAAAATTACAAAGCGGAATACGAATGAAACTTGCTATTATTCGTTAAAATAACAATTAAAAATGCCAAAGAAATATAGATGTTTTGTGAAAAAAAGAAGAAGTAATGGTAAAGTTTAGTAAGTCACGATACAAGTAGTATTTGATGCTAATCCAGTCTACAACTGCATAGGTGCGATATCTGATGCTGAGCCAACGATAGAAGTTCGGGAGGAACAATATGAAATTCATATTGAGAGAACGACAGGTGGGCTTGGTTTATCAATAGCTGGCGGTATTGGCTCCACTCCATTTAAGGGCGATGATGAAGGCATTTTTATTTCCAGAGTTACCGAAGGTAAACACAACAGAATTTAACTACGTACAACGACGCGGAATAAAAATTATGTAATTTTAAATCGTAATTATTCATATTACAGGTGGCCCTGCGGATTTGGCAGGTTTAAAAGTAGAAGATAAAGTATTATCCGTAAATGGGGTTTCAGTAGTAAACGTAGGCCATTACGATGCTGTAGAAGTTCTGAAAGCATGCGGACGAGTTCTCGTGCTGGTAATTCAAAGAGAAGTTACGCGAATAGTACCACCATACGAGCAGGTAATACATTACTAAATTTGTTAGCTGTGACATAATTAATACCGTTTCTAATATTCAGCAGGCATCTTCGAGGAAAGATTCCGTATGCTCCAGTCTGAGTACAAGTAGAGCTCCAAGTGCAACGTCTCACGTATCATCTACAGGTTTATTGCATAATTTAGAAAATGGTGACGCTTCTTTGCCTCACGAAGCTATTAAGGTACTTCAATTATTTATTTCAATAATTAAACATTTCGATCTATAGATTCTTAGGAAATATATAAAATTTAAAGATATATTCGTTATGTTAAATAGACTAAGAAAATTCCGGAACCTATACCCTCGATAAAAGAAGGGAACGAACCAATGGTATCTGTTCTTGTTCACACGACATTAATACGGGACCAAAATGGACTTGGATTTAGTATCGCTGGTGGAGAAGGTTCTCCATCATTTAAGGACAGCAGTGATGTAAGACACAACATCTTTAACATTATCTCCTATACACATACAATGCTCGGATGTTCTTATTTCCCTTCAAACACAATTTCAGGCAATATACATTTCAAGAATAACCGACGGTGGTGTGGCACAGAAAGACGGTAAATTATTAGTCGGGGACAAAGTGATATCCGTAAGTTTATTTTTAACGATGTAATGGCACATACTGTGTTATGATTTTGCGCGCATTCGATCTAAAATATTATAATATCACCTTCTAGATTAATGGAGTTGAAATGAGAGGAGCTAAGCACGAGCAAGCAGTCGGTCTACTAACGGGTTTGGAAAGATTCGTCCGACTAGTAGTCGAACGTGAAATCCCTGTTTCGCAAGCGAACGCGGCCACGGTCGTGACACCATCAGAAAAGTCACCGCGCGTAATCGGTGCACCTAGACCGTACACAGGATTATATAACGCCAATAGTTACATAGCGAATAGACCAGGTTATACTGGATATCGACGTTCCGTCGACGCCGACAGAACTTTATCGCCGAGCCCAACCGCAAAGACACCTCCGCCTATGAAAATCGAAACTACAGAGGTGCCAAAAATGAACGGTGTTACAGAATCGGGAGGTATTAAGAACGTTCCTTCGATATCGCCAAGTCCGACAAATAGCCAACCACATCCACAACCTGCCCCGAGGCATAGCATTTCACAGCCGACGATTACACCCACTGCAACTGCAAGCTCGACGCCCACATCTTCTACAGAGCCTAGGTCGACCTCACCCCAGGAGGATATACAGGTACCCAAGCCTATCACCAACGAAGAATTTCAGGCTATGATTCCCGCTCATTTCCTTCGCCCTCCTACTTCCTCCCCGTCGCCAACATCCCACCAAGGCCCTATCGTGACAGTGACAATAAAGCAGCCTGATAATCTACCCGGAGATGTGAATTTTCCTCCGGCCCCCACTACACTTGGTAAAGTTACTGAGACCATCACAAAGAGCACTCTCACCGAGACCGTCGTGACTCGAGTGACAGAAAATGAATTGGTACAGCCAGTGATCATTGAGGTATGTGCGCTTGGTAGTTAGAATGCATGAATTATACCGTACGCGCAGTTTAAGGAAGGTTATCTGTCAAAGACTTGGGTTGAGATAATCTTGTTCAATTTTCACTTTCGAATAGACCAAAAATATTTGCATTGAAAGCACTAAAATTATATTCATATAACATCCGAATGAGAAGGTATGCTTTATAATCTTTACACATTATTCAATTATACGATTGACTTCTTTTAAATGCGAACTCTTCAAATACTAGGTATTAAAATACTTTAAGTAAAATTCAAACGCTAATATTCGTTATTTATTAACTTATTTCCATGCTTGGGTGATAATCACAATACTGATCAGTGTTATTTGACTAAATTGCTACTCCTGAATTTTAACAATTCGCAACGCGACAGTGACGTTACAATTGTTCGAGAAACATATTTTATTACGGTTAGCTACTTGTCCTGAATAATTGAGAAAATGGTGGTACAGTGGTCTCCCTTTTGCATGCTTAATAAAGAAAATAATGTTTTCATAAATTGTGATCTTACATTATTTTATATAACAAAGCTTGGTAGAATTTTTTATTAAAAACAATTGACTTCCATTCCGGAGAGAACAACGATATACAAATTGTTATAAATGTTGTTCGTATATGTGTTTACTTTTATTCGTATAAATTATATTGTAATTTACTGCATGCTTCTAAATTCTAAAACGATTGCTGTTACTTTGATCCAACGTTTGAACATAATTATTTTCCTTATGCAAGATGATTCTAAAGAATAGATCGGGCTGTAGTCCTTCAAATGAAAATAGAGAAACTTAGTAGAAGGAAATATTGCATAGTTTGGTATCTTTTCTTTTCCCCAGAAACTGCAAATATGCTTCTGTATTTTTTTTTAAATATAATAGCGATTAAAAGTGTGAGATTATCTGATAACAGTCGGCCATAAAGATGTCCATTTAAATGTAACAAAGACAGTTTGCAAGTTATACGTGCATTTCTGCATCTTTTGTAAAAAGAAAGAAACTGATTATAGGATATCACTAAACTCAGCCGAAGCGTGCAATATTTCCCCCCGGACTAAATTTCTCTATCTTCGATTAGAAAAGAACTATAGTCCAAACCAGTTTCTAGAATCTCTCTCTTCACTACATGTATTGCCAAAGCATATTTGAAATACTGTTAGAAATTTGGTTATATGGGATTATTCGATACATTGGGTGCTTATCTTCTGGCATGGAAATAGGTAAGTAGTATAAACTAAGTACATTTTCCTCTTCTAGTTCTTACAAAACTGAACCAGTGCATATGTAAAAGCGACCCATAAATTTACGATTAAAAATTATACATAAAAATGATTTTCTTCACTTACGTCTTATTTGTCTTATATATTTCTATTAACCAAATATATATATATTGTTAATGTTATAGGACGTAGTTCTTGTAAAAGAAGGGTCCTTAGGATTCAGTATCATTGGAGGTACGGATCATTCTTGCACTCCGTTTGGTGCAAAAGAACCTGGAATTTTTATATCTCATGTAAGTTTCTACACCATTTTCTAAGATTTTGTTTAATATCACTAACAACAATCCTTAACGATAAGTACACTAAAATTCATCCTTTCTACAGTGTATGTGCAAGTTTTATTCAAATATGTATATTTATACGTAATTTGTAATTTTAAGAATTATGACTACGAAATTGTGTTACAAGTTTTTTATTAATATTAAGGTCGTGCCTGGTGGTATAGCTGCGAAGTCTGGTAAACTCAGAATGGGTGACAGGATATTGAAGGTAAACGGTACAGATGTAACAAAAGCTACGCATCAAGAGGCTGTGATGGAACTTCTGCGACCAGGAGATCAAATTGTGCTTACTGTTCAACACGATCCATTGCCGGAGAACTATCAGGTAAATCTTTCATAATTTATTTATTTACTGCCTGCTAATTATTGCAAGATTCTTGTCTCTTAATTGCGAGATAGCTGCTTAGCTCAAAGATCTCTGCCAAAATGCAACTTTTCAAAGTGCAAGTTTACAGTGAATATATTAACGCACCTCAGCTTTTATAATCCTTCATCTTCAGATACTTAAAAACTTCTTGAGTAAATAGAGAATTTCACGTTGCACTGTAACGCGTAAAGCAATCAACCCTTCTCGGAAACACGCGCATTCTTTTAGTTTAATAGATAAAATAAAATAGAATAGAAGTTTTTTTATATGTATGTATTTGTGGTTTAGCAGACTATCGAGAAACTTTTTTTATCCCATTACATTTATCAATTAATGCTTACTTACTATCTGCAAACAACGGCATTTGGTGCTTTGCTTATAATGATTTCCTCACCTTAATGCCGTTATTTATAATTTGTCCTACAAGCTGGTCGAAACAGAGTACATCCCTGTGACAGTAAGTACTCAATCTATTTGACCTGCTATTTTAATTATTTGGATCTCATGCTTATCCCTCTATCAAGGCTGCAAACAAGCTCAGCACCACGTCATAAACAGTTGCTTTCTTGCCTATGCTAGGATTATACACAGTTTTAAAATTGTCTTCTCCATTGCTTCTCAGGCTTCGTGTTATGTTAAAGAAAATTAACAATACAATACTCATCCTATCGTATGTTTGTAAATTTCTGGTTAAAATTCTATTCGGTATGTTATATGCAAAAATGAATATAAAATTTTCATGTGTTATTTGATATCCGAAAATAAATGGAATAGAGATGAAGATTGATATTTTGTAGAATTGTCGATATTAAACATCAGGAAGAATATAATTGAAATTCATCTTCATCGTTTGTTTGCATTTTAGGAATTGATGATTACGAAAGAGCCAGGTGAAAAGCTAGGCATGCACATTAAGGGTGGACTTAGAGGACAAAAGGGAAATCCCCTTGATCATACAGACGAAGGAGTTTTTATATCCAAGATTAATTCTGGTGGCGCGGCCAAAAGGGATGGAAGACTGAAGGTAATTATTCTTTACAATCGGTGTTACAGTTTTATGTAACAGCATACTAATAAGTATTTCGTGTAATTCAATAATTTAGGTGGGCATGAGACTTTTAGAAGTTAATGGTACTTCATTGCTCGGCGCCACTCACCAAGAAGCAGTGAACATACTAAGATGTTCAGGAAATACAATTACATTGGTAGTTTGCAAAGGGTATGACAAAAGTGAAGTTGAGCCAATATTGCCAGTATCTGACGGTAGAGATTCTAAAGAATCTAGATCGTCGAAGGAATTCAAGGATGCCACGACAGATGGGACTAAGTCTCTGTCACAGAGTGTATCTAGCTTGGATCGTGACGACGAGGAAGCAGCAACACTGAGACAAGAACAAGAAATGAAAGCTGAACTTGTAGCGTGGGAGCAAGAAGAAAGAGAACGAGCTTTGATCGAGCATAGAGAAAAATCAACCCCTGAAAAAGTAAGATATATGACTGTAGTATAATCGAGAAGGCTGTCCTTCATGCACAAATAAATAGAAATGTACAATAAAATTTTTTGGCAGTAGAAGATCTGTTGGGGGATACGAGTGCCAGTCTCGATTTAACGAATTTTGGTACAAACTGTATTTAATTAGAATAGGTTTCGTGAAGGATAATACACTTTCTAAAATCAGTTTTATTTAAAAACAGATCGTTGGCTTTAATTCTTCAATTTCTCTATTATCGCACGTATTCTCAGACATCTTCAAAGTTGTTTTTCTTGATAATAATGAAAGGTTGTACAAGACTTCGGTTGTACTATTCTTATATCTCTTTATTGGATCAAATGAGAATTTGTATTATGAGTGTTGTAGTATAATATTATTTTTAACACTGAAATTTTGATGTCCCTCAGGTATTAGACGTAGTAAGAGCAGCTGAATCATTAGTAAGCAAATCAAATAGCCCTGTCGATATGACGGTTGCGCCACCGAAATCGCCAGGTGGTACAAAAGATCTTAAAACAACCACTATCGTGATGAGCAAACACACTTTAGCTCCACAAAATACAAATGTAAGTACTTTTTGCTTTTCTAAACTTTTAGTAGAAAAAATGAATACACTTGCATGTTCTTCAAAATATTTATTGATTTGCTAGCAGTAGTCGATTTTACCAACAACACTTTACTTACGCGAATATGGCAACTAATTTATATCACATAAATCACGTGTAAAAGAAATCATTTAAATTGGATGCACAAGTTAAATCGCATTTTCATCAATAATTTATTAATCTAACTGGAGGGTGTTGATATTTGTGCATACGTAGACGCTTAATTTATTTACAGACTATCATGTAATGCTATGAACTCCTTTTATTTTTGTGGGTTGCATTTTTCTAATTTAATTACTGTATACACGATATTATTGCTTTTTATATTTTACGTTTCGTGTACGAGGTAATGCATGATTTTAACATGGGCTTTATTGATAATTAAAAGCCTAATATTTCGTTATGCTAATGTACTTACCTGAGCGTGTGCGTGTATGTGTGTTTCTATACACATAGATGTATAATTTATTAACAGAAATATTACATGGTTTATAAATGGTATTGGAACAAAAGGAGAGCGACGTTTAAACATTCCAATGTATTAATAATAAAAGTATAGAGGAAAAAGCAATTTTTCACTACTTTGAAAATAGAAAAATTATTATGGTACAATGTGGTGCTAATAAAGAATCGTAGCTCTTTCCGAATAATATAATCGACGTTACAAAAACATCAATTCTATACAATCGGATGGTAAATTATGCATTTGTGTACATCCTTATACGTTTGCATAAGCATGAAAAATAGTTTTCATCTAAATGTATTTTTTTGTTTTCACCGCCGAAAATTAGGAATGCGTTAGTCTAGAATTCATCTATAGTAAACATCGAAAAAAGGAATATTAATACAGTACACTGCTCCAAAGAGGAACAAAAATTATAATTGGTAATGAATCACTAATTCTTAACTATTATCGGGAAGAAAGCAATATTGACTCTTTAGTCCATTATACTTTGAATAAGAATTCCTTATTGCTAGAAAGAAATTTTACTTGTCTTTAGCATACACTCATTCTGAATCTCATTACTTATTTTTTAATATGTGACGCATGAAATGTACATTTGTCAGTGTTCTTAGTGTCGCATGCTCTCCTGAGCAGCAAAAACAAGAGATATTTCACGTGTTTACAGAGAGTGGAAGGTGATAGTGCTACTTTGGCTGCCCTCTAACAGGAGTGAGTTGTTCTACCCTCTACTCATTTTCCCTGTGTCTACGTCCATACCTCTGAGTCCGCAGGACTGTGCCATAATAAATTGTTCTAAGGAATTCATGTCGTTAACTCGCATAATCACTGTTTATTGCGTTTCATGGGTATAATTGTTACACAACTAACTATCGTTACTCCATTTGTTACTGATACTGCCACTATAATATTAAGTGTATTATTGCGAATATGCTGACTGGCTGGATTGATTTTGTGATTGGTTTCTCGCTTTGGTTTGAATGGGGTTAAGACTTTAATCCTCACGGAAGCGTGATATTTTCCTTAGCTACAGACTCTCGTGTACATATTCATCACTCCTTTGTTCATAAATATTGGTTGAATCATGAAAAATGAAAATGAAAATATATTTCTGTGATAGGTAGATAAAAGTCATAGACGAGAGCTTCCCACGTATTTAGCAGATATTTTTTAGCAATATTTGTACATTAATTCTTAGACTTGTTTCGCAATCTATCATGAAATGTTAGAAATGTATAACTGACTATTGTAATTGATTGGGTTTAAAAACTCGTGTGAATCTGTCTTGGGTATTATATCAGAAATTATGGAAAGTAAGAAGAGATGACCACAATGGCAGTATACAATGCCTATCTTTAATATGAATGCCAAGTTAGAAGTATATTATTATAGAAGGTGGGACATGATCCAAAGTACAACTGAAGAATAGGTGATTCTTTGTGTGAACGTGATTCCGAAATGACCTACATTTTTTCATAAGAAAACGCATTTCGAGAAAATTATTCATTTCTAAACTTCACCGTGTATACATGGACTTGAGTACAACTTAATTAAAGTGCTTGTCTTTTTATTTATTACTCATTATTTCTTCGATTTTAGTATCTGTAAACATTGACAATCGTGAAAGAAAAGTACCCATAGTGTCACAATTCGTAAATCTATATTTTTCCTCAATATGCGGTACAATATAGAAATGAAACGTAAATTAATTTCTGACACTAGTGTTTCCGCGTGTTGCTCGGCATTTATTTTAACTTCTTAGTGGTATGACTCGAATAATACAATAATTCTCCTATATATTCTCGCCTTCAAATATCAGAATCACTCAATCAAGAAGTTAACAATTTTTTTTCAATCACAAACAAATTGTACAAGAATTTGCAAAATCAAAAACGAAGTCCCAGCACATCCCATTCATGCCTCTTCAATTTGTTGAACGATACTCGTATGTGAAGATGGATTTGATATTTTCAGTTCCTTTTAATGTAATAAAAAGCATAATCCGTAAATATATAACAGTATATGTATTACTTAAACCACGTAATTATCAATGTTTACAAACGCTAAGAAATAAGAAAAATAATGAGTAATCGATACTTTAATCGTGTCATAATCAATAACGTACATATCTGATAAATCTTGAATGAATCTTTATCTCACATTTTTTATTGTTGTTGATATGAACAGTCCCCATTCATGTTGTACCGCAAATTATGTATGACTCACCTTGTATTTTTTAAGAGATTTCTATATTAATATACTTAAAACTTACATTCCTAGCAATAAGGAGGTATTACTGTTTTTGATGTTTTCCTTTGTGATACACGACTTGATAACCGAAGGAACGAGAGTCTATATTTATACGTAACAAAGTATTAATAATCTTTGAGGAATAATTTAGTTTAAAATTTTCGTTGCTTGTAGTACATTCAACGTGTTGTTTTCAGTAGCCCTGTTTCTTTAGCATTCTTCTGTTCGCGACATTAACAGAAAGTAAATATCAGTTTTATAAATATTTCTACAAACATTTTGGTATGGTATGTAGTCAATATGCTAGGTGTATCTTTTCTACATTATTAACAGAATAGTTCGTGTAAAGGAGAATAGGATATTTTACTACTTCCAAAAATATAAACATTATTACATAATAGAGGACAGTTTATATGCTATAATTCGTATTTATATCTTCATTTTATATATTTCACCACTCAAAGTGAATGAAAATAATGCGTGTATCACTAGCCAAGGAAATTTATCCTAAAATATCAAGCCCCAATTATTTACTTCGTTATATGGTGTATAGTTGAAGAAGTGATATAAAGAAATATCGTTTCAGACATTAAATATTATTTGACAAGGTACTTATGCGTCTAGCATTTCTTTCTGAGTTACAAATACTACGCGCTCTTGAATGGTTACTGGTGTAGTAAACTCATATCATTATTAAAATATAAATCAGTGTACTGTACTCTACAAATTTTCTATAAATGTTACATGTTGACATAAATCTAATGGACCAGATGTTTATATTACAAAGTATGAAAATAAGATAGTATTTATATCTAATTATTAAAAAAAAAAAAACTGATGTTAATGTTGAAGTTCCAGTTGATTGATATAATAATGAGAGACGTGCAGTGCTTTATTTGAGTGTATCAATGCCCCAGGTTCTTCTGAAAATAATTGTGTTTAATTACTATTAATACTATAAAAAGCAAGGGAATAAAATTTTCATGTTCACGATCGACGATACAGAGACTATAAGTTCCTGTCGATGAGTTCAGTGCGATCCGAGATAAAAGTTAAATAATTTATATTATTTCAGAATACACTTGTGATGCATTGATACGAATGAAAAGATAAAGAATAGGGTACAAACGTGAAGTAACTTTATAAACTCGATTTTAATACAGTTAAAATCATTGGAAGGGTATAAAAAGAAAATTATGCGCAAAGCTGCATGAATTGTTGCAATAATAGTACAATTGATATAATATTGAATGTACAGATGGTAAAAAGATTGAAACGATTGGATGGATAAGTTCAAAACTAATTCCTTTTTAATGCTGATATAGATTTTGTATGAGATGTAGTATTGAAAATAAATCTGTTTTTAAAGTACAAGTACTAGTTTTATGAAAGTAAACATTTTAAACATCAGAAAAATATATCTTTATTTAACGATATAACAGTTAACAGTACATTTATTTCTTGTTATTAAAAATTGTCAGAACATATTGTTTATATTTGGATGTTGCTTTTTTTTCGTACAATTTGTCTATACTACACAGCTATAATTTTATATTTCTTTTGTATTGTAGTTTGCAATAGAGAATTGCATTAATTTTACTAATATAATTCTTCATGTTATTTACTCAGTCGCTAAGGAAAGACAGGGCTGGAACATCAGTGGATTGTCGATCGACCAAGTCTTTAGTCTCCATCCTCGCCCCACCAATGAACTCTGATCACACTATTAATAGGCAAACTCACTCTTCGCCAAAGAACAGAAATTCTACACCAAAACATATCACCTTTGCCGATATTCCTCCGATTACTAACAAAGAATCAATGAACCACACATCTTTGACCACACCGAAGGAAGAACAACCTTCGTACTTGCATGACAAATTCAATTCTGAACCACAAATTGCTCCTTACAAGAATGTCTACCAAAATCCTGCCCATACCACTTACTCTCGTTTCAAACTTCCCCCGACACCATTGACTTCTCCTGAATCCGTGGGGCATCTTGGCACTTCGACTTCTTTTAGCAAACAACAGAACGCACGCTCTGTTGATGGGAATATTCAGGTTGAGGTGGGTTTAAAAAGCATGTTTAACTAATGCTAGTTCACCTAGTCTTAATTAAAACTCTAGTGAGAAAGCTGGTACGTTTAAATTATTGACTTTTGCTGCATAGTACAGAACTCACGTTAACTAAATTCTTTTGCATTACTCAAGTACAAATTAGGGAATGTTGATACAGTGGTGTGCATGTAACAGGCACAAGTGTGCATACAGTAGGACTCCCGAATAGTTTCGCGGCTACGAATCGGCCGCGAACATTTCTGGAGGTTCTGAAGAGCGTCACAACCATCTGGCCCTCGGTTCGAGTGCCAAAGCGTCAACCGTCTGCGGTTTGACATTGACATCGAGGCGTCGAATTCGGGTGCATGATGTGTGATGAGTGTATGATATGTGAAACTGCAAGGCACGAGCCACTAAGCAACAAATATAGTGTATAAAATTAGCTAAGAAATAATTTGACTATAATTGTGTTTCATCTTATTATTATCGCGACAATCACGCCAGTATAGTAAAAGTATTTAAAAGATTAAAAATATAGATACTTCATTTTTACGTAGATTAGTAGCTGTTAAACCCATCAGATTTCTCTCATGGGTACTTAATTTAAGTAGTCTCACGGGTTGGTTGCTTAAGTCAGTCCCAAAGAGTGGTGGGGATAATTCGCGACTTTTACAAAGTACCTGCGAGGAACCTATAGGGGAGTCCTACTGTATTGATAGAATCCTATGAATTATATTTCTGCTAATATTATGAAACAGTGGTGGATTATGATTTATAAGATTTATACATGAATTTCTGTCATTAATTGATTGCATTGTGATAAACAGCACGTGGAATTTCGTTATTAACATAAAGTTTCAAAATACAGCCTTCGCCAACTCCGTCACCCACACCACCTCTGATAAAGATGTCAGTTAGCGACAAGAAAAAGTTGTTTGAAAGTGCCATGGAGGAACATTTAAAACCTTCTCCTAAGACAGGTTGATATTCAAGAACTTTTCTAAAGAAATTCTATCACAACGCGATGTATTACTTTAATATTTCTTTTACTTTTTCTTTTCTTTTCTTAGAAAAAGTATTCAGTTTTCTGAGCCAGGATGAAGTTGAGAAAATGAAACAAGAAGAAGGTAGGTTGCTTATTAATCTCCACTTTGAACCTTATAATGTGTATATAAATAATTTATGCAATTAACTGTGTATTTCTAGAAAAGAAAATCGCCACTTTGACGCGGGATGAACTAAAATCGTGGGCTCAGCTCGATGAAAATGAAGGTCTTGAAGATTTGGAGGAAAGTTTAGAAGATCAGGATAATCGACGACCTAAGTAAGCTAAGTTGTACTCATTCTACACATTTTAAAAGTGTGATGATTAAATTCTCTTTATCTTTTTATTTCTTTCTTTGTTTCCATCTCTTCGCGCCTGCATACCATCAAGCAAAAAGAATAAAATAATAAACGGTAGTCACCAACAATTGCATATGTATATAATAAATTAATTCCTGAAATACGATAATAATTTATTTTTAAAATTTCATTTTACGAAACAGCAATATAATTTTACTTTGACGATTCTTAATTAGCTGTAAATTTTGTATGCAACCTGATTCTTTTACACCCATTTCGCTGAAATTCAATACATATTGGCTCAAGTATGCATTTTTACAAGTTTTCAAACATCGTCCTAGTAGCGCACTAAATTTTAATAGATTACTCATAAAAAGCATAAAAGAATTAAATTAATTTGCATTATCACATACACGAGTATTGTAGAACTTCTTTGCTTAATGCTCGTTCGTAATATAAACACGTTTCTGTACATAGAAATATGAAACACTGTAATTATATAAAATATATTTTCCAGTTGTAAGATGCTGGATATAGCCTTTTGTAATTATACTACATAAGTATTATAGATAGGAGGCAGCTATCTTTTGATTGAAAAAGTACTTATGCTCATATTGATGGTTATAGTTTATATAATTTATAGGTCGGATAGTTCACAAATTAGTATCAAAGAGATTCTTCCTATAGTCATTTCTTAATTCAAAAAGTTATGTGATACCAATTAGCGTTTTGATATTTCATATGGAAATACAAAGGAACGGAATATTGTGTAAATATCAGTATTTTTATATCTACGACAAATGTTTATATGTATATATCTTGTAATAGATGCTTCTTGTTTTGACTACTATATGTTACTATATTGTGCATGCTTATTAGAACCAGCGTATAAGCAATTTTGTTATATGTTAGCAAGTGCTTTTCATAAAATAACGTATACTTGTGTATACTTATGAATTCACATTTATATTGTATCTAGTGCAGGGTTGAGCATGGGAGGGAACTTACTTTAAAAATCAAGTATGATGTCTTGCTGGGATGTAATGAAGTCGTAAAAGTAGCAGCGGGTGAAGTCGATAACACCTTCTAGTGTGTCGGTGGCAAATCAAGCGCCCAGGTACATATTCAGTATACTCTTTGTACGCTGCACCTCGATGAATCGTTTCTAGCGTCCACGTATATCCGTCATGGTGCCTTTTCCTGGGTGCTTCTAACCAGAAAGAAAGAACCCTGCTTGTGGTTGGAAGGAGCCTAGAAAGAGGCACTTCTGGCGAGTATATCTGGTCGCCCAGAAGAATTCGTCGTGTCGCAGTGTACATTAGTAACCTTAAGATCCTGGGTTGTGTAGAAATGTGATCAAATAAGTGCAGCCCCATAATAAGTGATGAAGAACACATTTGATCGTTAATGAAAGTATCATTTCTTGAATTTAGTTGATAGTGAAAACATCCAGATTCAAAGATTTGCAGAAACAACATTGTTCTAAACACAAGATGTCCTCCATTTTCTGCAATGCACTGTTGAAGTCACTTGACAGAAATTGTCTTCGAGTTTCTGCGAAATTACTTGCGAGTGGCCTCCAATTTTTCTCGGATACAAACCTTTAGTTCTCCAATCAATTAACTTGAAAATACGAGTCTCGTAGCAAGTAAAAACTATTAAAAGTAATTCAGCTCTTGCACATGATACATCTATTCTTTTCAATAAACTTCTCTTCCTTTTTCCGACGCACGGTCTTGTTTGTGGTAGTTTTGTAAGAATAATAATGTCAAGGAAAAGAAAGTATTGTGAAGTTGATTCTCTTAGCGATTGCGTAATGATCTTTCAGAAAGTGGAAATAGTGTATCAGAATAGTAGAAAGGGTAGTGTTGTGTTTCCTTCAAGATCAAAACGACGAGGATCATTATCTGTATAAGACAAGAAGAAATTATTTTGTTATGCATTACAATCGAAAAGTATTAGTGCTCTTATACGAACCACAAACTTTAAAGTTAAAGGAACGCTTGTGTTCTGCGCGGCCGTAGATTAAGTACCAATCTGAGCGGATACTTGTGTCGACAAAGCGAGACACCGGTTTTTCTTTCAAATAACCCCAGCGCAAAAAGTCAGCACGACATCTTGCTAACCGTGGCATATCAACGCGTCGAGAGATTAAGTGCTTTGCTATTTAATGTTTAGTGTATTTAGCGTTCGGCAGCATTAGTTCAGCAAGATTGCTCCATCTCTCGATTCAGTGATATAACGTGGGATCTTCTGATCTGTCTCCCGCTGACTGTTTCTCTAGGGTTACAGTAAAGAAAGGAGTTGTCTTGCTTCGTCAACACCATTAAATGACTAAAGGTTTGTATCCGAGAAGAACTAAAGTCTCACAAGAAATGTTGCAGACGGTATAAGACAGTTCTGTCAAATTGCTTCAACACAGCATTACAGAAAATGGAGAACATATTGTCTTTGAAACTAGTTAATGTAAAACGCTGAATTAGAATGTTTATACTTATAATTAAATTAGAGAAATAAAAACTTTTGGTCATGAATGATTGAGTTCCCTCATTTTTAAAGTAAGTACCTTCCTACGCCCGATCCTGTTTTCAAGGTTGTGGTTATGCTTACATAGGCATTTAATACACAATAAAATTACATATCTCATTTAATAAGGCGATGTCATAGGTGTATGAAAATTGCGTTTATTGTAATATAACTTCCAAAAACGAAGACACATGCTTCAGCACATATTCATTACATGCACCGCAAGCAAGCGCATATTAAAGATTCTAAAGAATATAATAGTTACTATTTATTTAACATTTAACATTATTTAACATTTATCTATGGTTTTATTTATACAGAACTTTCATTCTTATTCAAACAGTAATGCAAGCATAATTATTTTGTAAAATCTCTTAGCACCGATCCATATATTACTCGTAGATTTAATTGTCGTGTAGTGTAGCCTAATTTTGTATTTTTACTGTTTTTATATGAGTTATGTAACGTCCCCTCTGCCCTTGTACTGAAGATCGCTTTTGTATCTCTTTTTATAACAAATAAACATTAAATTTTTGGCACATGTATATGATTTGTTAGTGTGCATGCTCGTTACCTTGCAGTAGCCGACTGAGCTCGCGAAGTTCGATCCCTCTTCTGCAGAACCTCCCAAGCAGTGTGAGGACAGCAAAAGCAGAACGTCGTTTGAAGGAGAAATTAGTGCAGGAGGTATTGACTTTATTAAATCTCTTCAATCATTACAATTAATTATTTGTTCGGATAAATAACATTGACTCCAAACTGTTCTGAAAGAAATTCGACAGTTTCGAGGATTAAAAAATATTCCGCATACGTTTCTTGAGAGTTGTTGAATCAGGAGTCACGGAATGTGAACCCACTTCGACACTGTTCTAATTTATAATAATTGAAATTATCTGATAAACTTATACCGTTCGTCTAATGTCTCTCTATATTCGTAGGGTATAATTTCGGATGAAGATGAAGAAAGCCGCTTAAGTCCGGCTGAACAGAGAACGCTAAGAGCAGAGAAACGTGCCGCATGGAGACAAGCGCGTTTAAAGTCACTCGAGCAGGTAAAGTATTAATCTCTCTGTTCAATGCCCTTTCTTTTGTATCACGAAACTTCTAAATAATATCTGGATTAATGAGACTTCGCCCAGTACCTCGGTTAACTTATGTATATGAAATATTTAGGATGCTCTTCAAGCACAGATAGTAATAAAAAAAATGAGTGAAATGATGGATACAACGAGTAAAGTAGATACAATGCAGGATTCTACAGATGTCATTGCAGTTCTTGAGCCAGAAAAGACAGCTGATGTAAGCATTCATGAAATACTATCGCATCGACCATACTATCACTAACTATGCAATCTAACAATGTACCCGATACAAATTAACCAGCATCGTTTATTATATCGATTTAACCACAATTATTTACTAATTACTTCTTTGCTTGTGGCTCCGATTTAGTGTTTGTGAATTACAATGTAACTACAATGGTGCTCTATTTGTCTGTCTTACTATCATAGTTCACTACGTTACGGCCGTCTAGTGCAGATTTTCCTAAACTTGCTGTACGCAGCAAGTTGGGTCCCCCTAAAGAGATACGCGAATCTGAGAAAGTAGTGGACGAGAAGGTCACTCGACGTACCGAGGAATATGTGGATGAGGTGACGGGTGAACGTCGTGTGCGAACGGTCGAATACGTCGAGAAGCTCATTGAGCGACAGGTACTATAGATTCTAGAATTTGCACAGAATTTACGCACCAAATATCTTCTGATTACATCGCAGATTAGAATCGTTTCGAGTGAAAAATATAAGCTTCGCCTCAGGAGAGGACAGATATTTCCAATCTATAATACTGAAACTTAAGAAATGTTTAATTAATGATTCATTCGTATTAAATTTATTTTATAGTTACTGCCCCATTAGCGCCTCTATTTTTCAGTGTTACAGTCACGTTTACTTCAAATAACAGTCGGAACAGATTATTCGATAACTATAATTTAATATTCTAATGATTCAAACATAATGAAAGATTACAGAAATTCAAGTACTTGTGTCAAACTGTACTACAGTTGTAAGTCATCTGGGGCCACATTGTTAAGTCTGGAAACTTTGGAGTAAATAATATAAATGCTAGAGACTCGTTGAAATAATTCAAAAGTATGATACACATATGTTTGCAATGAAGAGAATTTTTCAGGTTTATACCCGTATTGTTTTCCGCAATTCATAGATATCTATTGCTTATGAAAACTGAAATAATCTTGTGTGCATGTCTTTGCATGCTTACCCTAAAGATATTTTCCTTTAATGCACAAAATGTGTTGGAGACATTAGTCCAATGGTTCTGTTTGTTGTTTCAAGAATCCAACACTCACCATGGAAGTGCGACCTCCACCACCTTGAGCAATTGATTTCATTTCCACTGATCACTAACAAATTCTTCTCACACTGTTGGTAATTCTACTATTAATTTTTTTAATCTAATAATTTTTTCCACATGTATATACAAGTATACTCTTCTCAAGTTATTACTTTACTGTAGTTATATTGGTGGTAATGGTACACGTTAGACGTTGCGTGGGTAACATTATTATTTTTACACTCAAAACTCATCCACTCATACGTATATGTATTGTATATTTATGTTGTGTGAATTAGGATTTGTGCATATCGATGCAAAAGTTTCTCTTTTCTACTTTAGCTCTGCGCGGAGCTTTTCTTGCTTCTGCAATGTTTACATTTGTGTCGCTAGGTTGAGACTTTGAGAGAGAAAATTATCTCGCTGGAATTAAGTAATGCCGAAGATGAAGTTGAAAGTATTACTGGCACAGGGGCGAGCGACGCTGAAAGCGAAAGCGAAGAAACAACTGGGCAATTTTCTACTGTGAGTACTCTGCAAGAGGAAACCAAAACAATTATATCCACGAGTACCACTGACGGTACCGCTCCTAAAATTAGTGCAAGTACTGTGGCTTCGAAGAAGAAGAAGCGAAAACGTTCAAAGCGGGGTCGACATTAACTTCAGTATTAGTGCAAAATGAAAAAAAAAATGATATGTACAAGAAGATTAGCAAATATTCTTTGTTAAGGTATCCGTGAAAGTATGTTCGTTCTGTTTTAATGGAAATTATGTTTAATTATCAATGTAATTGTCATACTTTACACACTTCAGATCCCAGCTATATTGGTGCATGTAGATAGGTATTAAAAGTCTCTCATTGTGCATTGCTTTTCGGAAACGCGTATGCATACTCATAAGATACATCATTATATCTATGATTTAATGTAATTCACATCAGGTGCAGTCAAAACTATGTTTATTTTTCACACAGAGCGTGCTATATTTTTGGTATTAACATACTGTTTTAAATACTATAATACAACATTCAATAATATTAGTATATCATATTTTCCTTGGAGTGGTGCAGCATAGCAATTAATAATCAGTTCTTATATTTCGCATTTTGTAGACCGTGTATTAACTTGTTTCGTAAAATTGAACTGTTAACACATAACAAAATATTTCAATTTTAAAGATATTATTACCTGACGCAAAATTTTCGAAACGGTATTTCCGCTATCATTAATATTATCATAGTTATTTTACGAATTATATTTATTTAAAGTCATGTCTCGAGGTAAGTTCATGTGATTTAACACTTACATTAGTATATGAAAAACGGTACACATTCCCTTTTACAATTTTGATTGTGTAAGTTGAGTGCAGTCAACTTTTTTTATCATTTATTATATATTATATATATATATGATATTGCAATTTGTTTGAAATGCAGAAAAAATACTTTGGTCACCAGATGGGAATAATGTGCAGATAAAAATTGTATCTAAATTGTGACATAATTGGCTTCAAATATATATAAAGTAACATTTATAATAAATAAGTATAGAAATGACAAGTAATGTAAGCCATGTCTAACTATTGTGGCTTGTAAAGTTTATTTATTTTCATTTAGATGTAAGTAAATTAATATATCTGTTACATAGAATTGTTTTAAGCCACTTCGAGATTCTTTTTAAAAAGCACGTGTATTTAATGTCATTGTTGAATATCAACACTTTTAATGCTTTAATCATCAACTTTTGAAGACATGTATTTAAAGTTATCATGAACTTGAAAATCAATGTTGTCACTAATGTAATGAATATGAATATTAAGCTTTTAAATTGTTTTAAATACAATAATAATCATAAATTTGTTTTTGGATTTTATTTGTATTAATTTATTTATGCCAACGATCGTTGTATTTTTTCGTTGGCAGTTTTTATTTACATTAAGGTATAGCTTAAGTTTATAATTAAACGTCCAATGTCTCATATACATTTCTGAAGTATGCGTTCGATGCGCATTAAAGAACTCGCCAATATATAACGAACTGAATCGGAAGCAGTGAAAGTTGCATTGCATGTATGCTGTTCCTTTGTAGCCGAATATAATAACACTTAGTACATACAAATGAAATTGTAAAGTATACGATTTGCATTCAAATTTTTGATAATGTAACGTAGCCACTTAGATTAAAAAGCCGATAGAATGTTAATTTAGCAACATCAACAAATAGTATTTACAACCTCACGCATACCTAAAAAAAGTACGTGTCTACTTTGATATTACAATATACCAAGTAAAAAAGAAATAAAAATAAAAAATACTTTTATTATTGTGAATAGTAAAAAAAATGACCTTAGCCTTTTGACAGTGCATTACGAAAGAAGTATGTATGTACCTACTGTTAAAAAAAATGTGAATTTTTCTACGTTCCAAGTGAATAGATATTGTAAAGAATTGACTATAATGTTTTACAGTGTAGGCCCACATCACTGGGGACATTTTTCAGATGCATTAAACTGTTGAAGGGTTCCAACATAAATTTATTTCTACTTAAACATCAAATCATCATTTCATTTACATCGTATACATGTTTTAATACAATAAATTATATTTTTAATACTAACTGACATGAATATTATACATAAGTGTATAACTATGTAACACATAACACAAATACATATTTAACAGAAGTATAGTTAGTGATAGATATATATTGTAAAGTTGTAAAATCAGCCAGTTGTAAAGGGAAACATGGAGAGAAGACTCAAGCCTCGCTCGCTTAATTCAACTCCGCCTAAACTGCCAAATTTGTGACTTCGCTATATCTCTCCCACTGACGATACTTCCACCATTACATATATGTATATGTATGTACAGAGTCCGCCGAGAAGTTCTCATTATCATTCATGAAGCAATTCGTATTCCGAGGCATAATAATTTGATGTGCACTTGTGCATCACCAATCGCGTCAAACAGAATGCGCCTAAGAGGTGCTCCTTTCTCTGCCGAATATTTATGGGTAGTTGGTACGATATATTTATGATTGCTCTACCGTGTAAAGTGCGATTAAAGGAATGGGACCAATCTATTAACCTTGGGACGCTTGGTACAGGCTCCATTTTGACTTATAATTTCATTCGCATACTTCTCCCGATAAACTTTTATATTAGAATTTGATCTTACGATTTTTAATTCGTATTTTCTTAAAGAAGTGATACTATTCAGTAATAAGTAGTATAAGTAGTTCGATATGTAGGCCTAATCTAACTAAACCCTGTATCCGCCAAACGAGAAATAACCGTTTCACTGTCCATGCCCCACATATATGTATAAGTCACGCGCGAGTCCTGTAACAGGCTACGATAGCCGCATGTGGGACACTAACACTTTTACTGGCGTCGGCGTGTATTTACGTCTTGCCATTTGCATTCTGTACAGTGTACTTACACGGTTTTGACAAAGAGTAGAGTATAATAAGAGGCGACAGTAAAACGAAGATATTCAGCTGCCTATACATACAACCAATTTAAAGGGACAAACTTACAGAGCGGCTTCAAAAGTGCACCACCGCGTTGCTTCTTACTATTACCCTCTCTTTGGTTCTCGCGTGATTTCATGCAGATAATTTTTTAAAAGTGTGAAAAATTGTCCGAAGGTCCCATAACGTTTCGTTTTGAAAACAAACCGAATTCGGACTTCGGTTTATATATTCCTGCCGCCTCAGGGACCCCGTTGCTTGCAGGAAGTCGCATGATAAAGCCTGCGTGTGGATGAGTCTGACCACCTCGAAGGGGCTGGCCGCCTTGAAGGGGCAATTTTCAAAACCCTGCGCCAGTTAGAGTGCTAATGTATTTTCGGTGCAGTAGCTCGAACGTAATGGAAATGATAGAGAGTAGGTATTTAGGAAAAAATAGCCCGAAGTTAGTTAATATTTATATGTGAAATACATATTTTTTAACTATTGCTATAGTGATACTAACATTAATATACAAAATTAAATTGAACTTTCCACATTCTTTAAAAACGAAAACTCATTAATGGCTTTCTCTATCTGTTCACTTGGAAAATACACAGCCATCCCACATTTCTATGTACACCGAGTGAATTTGAATCCCTCACGAGGAAACATTCCTCGACATATTAAGTAAATATTGGTACTAATCTCTGAAGGGGGGAAGGCGGGCTCCCTATATCTCTTGAAATGCGCAAGGACTCCTTCACTCAAATTCACTCGACGTATATATATCTACATTGATTTTCACTGAAAAAATAATCATTAAGTAGTTTTATATTTTCGAGAAGAGCGTGTAAGTATCGCGCTCCTGAAACGCCTAGCTAGACAGTAAAACGGTTAAGTACATTATGAGTAAGATTATACGAGAACAACACATGCGTCATTCTTTTAATGATAAAGAAAACCTACTTCAGTGTTGCCCCGTTATAAGTACGAGTCCCCTGTTTCGTTAAGAGTGCATTTCTATCCCCACTACTTATTTTGTAGTCGCCGCGGTGAGAGCGAGGGCAAGAGACTGAGAATGAACCAGAGGGCACGCGACAGCGACAAGCATCGTTTTACTAAAAGAACACAGCAAAGAACAAAGGCGAGCTGAGCATACTATTTTGATTAGCGTCGTACTCATAACGAGACAAAACTGTACATGTTATTTTATATATCTTATGAGCATTACAGTGTCAATGATAATACTAATAAGGGTACTGTTTGTCAAAATTATGAGAAAATTCTAAAGTGCCAATAATAATCATATCGTCATAGCCATAATATAAAAAACTCTTATTTTAAAAGAATTTTTTTATAATTGAAATTTGAAAAATCTATTTGCGACAAGGATCTCTGTTGCATGCAAAATGTAACGTCGCCTTTAACGCGGTTATGGACTTACGATCGAAAATAGAATCAGTTTTGTAAGAGAAAATGTTCTGAAAAATATTAATTTCAAATCAATTTTGTGTGGACTTACAAAATTGTATTACTGTACTTTCTCACTGATTCAACCAATGAAGTATATACAATTTATATGTAATGTATGGAGGAAAAATTAAAAACATTTTGATACTATAACTACATATGTATAGAGAAATTACGTGGCTTGTATTATTTTGCAGTTTCAAGTTTTTATCTTCATATGCAAAATAGAAACGCAATTGTAAACACTTTTATTTTGAGGTATTTTACACGGAATCTGTATGTAGTAATAATAATAATAATTTATATGTACTTTTGAAACCCTTGTATTCATTTTTACTGAAATAATAAATTATAAGGAAAATAATATATAATCTTGCACAAGGTGTTCCACATATTGTTGCTGGAAAATAGGATTCCTGGCTGGCTTTTGGATAAAGCGTTTGCAGAACGAAAGTTCACTCGGAAGAGAAATATCCCGATCCGTTGTATCGAATACGGGTATATCGTTTACCTCGCTTGATCTATTTCAAGTAAGTCCTCGAGGCGAGAATGTTATACGTATATAAATACAAAGTTGTAATTGTAAAATGTGTACATTTGCGAAAATTTTATACTTCATTCTGATTACAGGTAATACGTAAAATGAAAATACAACATTTAACATTTTATACGAACATTATTACTGCATTAAAGTCAGAAAACTGTAATAAATATTTATGTAATTTAATATACATTTTCTTCCTTTTTTATTACAGATTTTATGGTAGACTTTTTCTTACATATTAGTTATATAATCATCTTATCTCTTTGGTGCAATAATACCTTCTAACTGTGTCTGAAACAATTAATTTAATCAATACGTACATTTTCTACATTTTAAGTACATCAAATAAAATAGTCCTTTCAAAAGTTTGTCTAAAATGAATATAACATTTTAATATATAAACATTTACCTTCAACTGTTGATTTGTTTTCTTGAGAAATTGTATTTCTTCCATATGTTTCTTTTCTTCAGCTTCTCTCAATTCAGCTGCTCTTTTCTCAGCCTGTTCAAACTTTTGCTTCAATTCAGCATTAGTTTTTTCTAATTCGGCTTTCTGCAATTGTAGTTCATCTGCAGCGGCAATTAGATCTTCTTTCCCTTGTTCCGCCTATAAAAGTGTTTGAAGAGACTTAAGATTTTTTTTTTATTCATTACGAAATAGATACATACTTGGAGAGCTTTGCGCATTCCAAAAGCAATACTACTTTGATACAATATCTGATATGCAGCCAATGTCATTTTCAGTTCATCTCGAACTCTAAGTAAAAGTAAACCACGTTCAGCGCAATTTACCGTAACTTGGCGTATTATCTCGTCTACAAAATATTATTCTGTAATTTCAGTTTGAGGAATATAAAAAAATATTACAACGTAATCACACAAGATGAAAGAAGCTATTACCAAAACACTGTGTATAAAGTTCTCTGCGAACTGGACAAATACCAGTTTCTCTTGCCTGTCTTTGCTGCAATTTCATATCAAGTTGCTCTTGCAAATTAATCACGTCTAGCCTTGTTGCTGGTGTACTCGATACCTATTTACATTAATAAATTTAATAAAGCGGTTACGCTTTTCTTTAAACATGAAAGGCTTTTTACAAGGAGCAAAGTGTCTTACTTGCTGAGTCCACTTTTGACCCTCTTCTTCCCACTGTTTAGGTGGCAAAATTCTATTCAATATATCAATAGTTTCGCGTCGTGTATCAACCGTCGGAGGAGTGACTTGAACTTTACAAACTGTTCCACCAATTTTTGGCGCTGTGTCCTTAGCTACCTGTCTTAATCACAAAATGTTTTAAAATTAAAATTATGACACTCTCTACGTACTTTGATATTGCTGTTTGTGTATTTTATTAATAACAAATCGAACCTTTTCTGGACGAATTGTATCTAAAACTGGATTGTCGTATTTCACCAGAGTGTCCATATTAGGAATAACACGATCTTTTATTGCTGTTGCCATTTTTACTGTAATATATATATATATTTATATAACGCAAAGTGTAACTGAACTATTGAAATTTACTTTGCAGTAATTAATATATTAAAGAAATAGATGTATTTGTATCCGTTTAGCTGTCTACGCTACAGACCGGATTTGAAACTGTTAGCAATTGCCATAGCAATATTGATGTGTCATATGTTACTAAGTAACACTATATCAGGAAACATTAATAAGAACTGCTCATAGTACATAAACGTTATTTTTTTTAATACAAATTTTTACAAATATTTCGTATAAATATCATATAAAATAATATTTCCATTTGTTAACTTGGATATATGTAAATCTTTATCTATATTTCTATTAACAATATATTTTTACTTAAATTGATTACGGTATTTTCAATATGTGTTAAAGTTCGGAGTGTCTTTGCATAATTTTTGTTTCAATATCCATATGAAGTTTCTCGACTGTTCTAGCATGCTTCTTTATGTGTTGCTGCATTGTAGAGTTATCTAAATCATGAGATTTTCCCAGTCGTGCTGCTTCCAAAGCAGCCTCCGTGTGTAGGTGACGTAACTTGAGCAATCTTCCTTCATAATGCAGAAGTTCCTCCTATATAATAAAATGCAGTATAAAAAAAAATATTCTTTACATAATTATATAATCCTTAAATTTTAGTAAATGTGGTAGTTAAGAGTGTTCCAGATTAATATTTCTAAACCTAAGTAAGATTTAACATAATTTTACCTTCAAAGAAGCACGTTCTTCTGGAGAAAACGAAGCTTCCAGTACAAATCGCCACAAACCTTGTACTTTAGGTTCCACAAATTCTTTATGATTTGGACCTTTAGCGGTTAATGTATCCAGACGGTCGTATCCATTCCTAAGTTCCAAGTGCTTTTCTCTAAAATGATATGTCATATTTATGAAACCGAGCGATAAATTAATAATAATTGTATGTACTTATATATGTATGTACATACCGAAGCAAAGATGCCTTTTTTAAATAATCATCTTCGTGTGTAGGGACATTATTAGAGACTTCCTCTTCCCCTGGTATTACATTCGAACTTTCTGGTTTATGATATAGGCTATCTATAAAACATTCAACATTTTAAATTTACTTTTTTAAGTGATATTATATTGAACGAGTGCTGCAAACAAATTTTTTTAAACCACTACACACTTCACGTTCTTTCTACATTCGTTTTTAATCTTTTAACTAATAATCCATATAATTAATTGCTGCTTTATACACCAATTAAATATCTATAAAAAACAACTGATGTACGAACATTGTGATTACAATACTGATTCAAGATTATTATAGCACGGTTTTGCACAGGGCGAATTTTGTACAGTTCCTTTTTTTTGCTTAATATATCTATTCATATTCTTTTAGCAAGCTTCGTTTACATTTTTCCTAATCTTCTCTCCCAACTAAGTTTTTGCGATCTTTACATGTTCCCCCTTTTTCAAGTTATTAATCCTAAATTACCTAAAGTTTCTCTTGTAGCCTTTGCGCATACAGCCATGCTCATTCCACCCACTTAACCAACATCCATTAAAAATTTTAAATACTATTTTATACCGTAGCATTGTATTACTAACTTTTATGTATGTCTGGATCTCCAGCATCCACATCTTTCAAAATGCTCATGTATTCATCTACTTTATCCTGGTGATGCTGAAACTCTTCCTTCAAAGTTTGCAATTCGTCATCTATTGAACACAGATGAAAAATAGGCAAGTCAATATTTAGCTTTATGCATTTCAAATTCTCCATTTAAAGAGTAAAATGATTCTTAAGATGCACTTACGTGTAAAACCTGCTAATTCAGCTTTCACCCACAAGTTGTTCAACCTTTTATCTTTAAACACATCTTTGGCAATGTAGTTACTCCCATCGTTTAATGCTTTATGCCGTTTAAGTAATTCCTTATCCTCTGTATCACTAAAATGTTCCAATATTCCATATGTGCTCATAATCCCTAGAAATGAAAAGTAATTTTTCAATTAAGGAGCAATGTAAACAAATAATTCGAAACATATTAAAATGCAATAAGTGCTGTATTAAGCAAAATTAATTACAATAGAGATAAAAGATTTTGGATGTTGAAGGCCATTATCTGACTATCTCTGTCATATGTTTGAGCTACCTTCAACTTCATTTTTGATCTCCTCACTGTTTTGAAAAAGTAAAAAAGCGAAGCGGAACACAGTTTTCGTTATAATACAGATAGAATATTTTAAAGAATAGAAGCAAGACTGTCATAGACATTTATTCCCAAGGAAAATTGATCTTGAGTAGCCAAAGTTTTTATCTTCGCTATATAATTTTTGCATTCAAAAAACCTGGTAAGTAATAATTATGTATGTGTTTATCTTAAATTACCAATGAGTTTCTTTCTTAGACGTGCCTCTTCTTCGCCATTTGGGTCTTTCCCATCAGATTTGAAATGCTTGTATGCAAGTTCTTCTTTATCATGAATTTTTAAATCGCTGAATATTGACTGCAGCTTCGAGTCGGTCAAACGCTGTTAGAAAATTAATTGCTAAGTATCTTTTTCGGCGCGTGTATATGGTTGTATTTTCGTAACGCTAATGCGCACCTAACACCATTGTTAATACTCACGTTTTTCGCTTTAACCCAGAGCACGTTTAATTTTGACATTCGATACGGTTTGTCCAACTCGCGAAGAGAGGTTGGGAATTGCAAAGGATCTGCATACTGTGGTTTATTTGCCTCAGCAGAATATTTATTTGCAGCAACATCCGTATGAAATAAAAATGCGCAGAAACCTATTGTTAAATAGGTACTAACCAGGAATGTCATTATTATTCCTTCTAAATCCTTTTGTCAATTCTCAGACGAATCACTATGTCACACTATGCGAAGGAATTTGATGGATCCACCATCCACCTCTCATTTCTCATGTGACCACATGTGACATTGGATATGTCTCTGATTCAGGGATCGGTGCGGCCGGGAGGACTCCGATTCTCGCTGATGGAGGGGGAACACCTACAGGAGCGGTGGTAATGTGTGCGTGAATTGACGCCAGCGCGAAGCCAACCAAGTGGCGACAACGCGAAGCGAATGTGACGTCACGGATGTACCGATGCCAGCGCCAAGCCAAGACAAATGACGCCACGGGCGCCGACAGGTACTAACTACTGTGTTTTTGTGTGCTGTTGCAGACGTCACGTGCCACGTTTATAAATTGTGCCTTTGATTAGAATCGCACAGTGTTTTATTAAAGTTGCAGAATGAGTACGGAATCAGGTAGACAAATACTTGACACTTTTTGCAGCAACAGTATTGTAGAAATGATATTTTTTTTATATATACTACGCATTATATTGATTTAGTACGTATCGTTATATTAGAAATGTACTAATAATGGATATTTTATACATAGGCAGCAATGCCAGCAGTGCTGGACCTAGCAGACGTAGAAGCTCAGATGTAGAGACCTATTCAAGTAAGATACACCTTTTTAATGTTTAATACATCACTAATATGTCTGAAATCATAGCATTATAAATGGAAGCAGTTTTTTGTGCAATGACTATTTTCGTGACATTGCTTTTGAATATTGTGTGAAGCTTGGCCTGCAGAACCCATCTTTGAAATCGTGGCTAAAACAAGATGACGACCCGCACAAAGCGAAGTGCACAGCTTGCACCAAATTATTAACAACACACAAAAGTTACCTAGAGGAACATGCTAAAAGTGACATACATATCAGGAACATGATATGCCAAACAGAGCCAGGCTAAGTGCCACAGAAAGGACTTTTGCTGACGAGGTAAAGGCAGCAGAAATAAGAATATGCATGAATGCAATAGACCATGGTAGAACGTTTCATTCATACTGTCATTTTGTTAAAATGGTACAGGAATTAATGACAAACCCAAATGTACTCCCATATCTGTCTACAGAACGGACTAAAATGACAGCAATTGCGAAAAACGCGATAAATAAGTCCGTTATTGTAGAAAGTTTGGAGATACTACGTGGCAAATTCTTTTTTGTTCTCATCGACGAAACGACAGACATATCCGAAACAAAGATTTTATGCCTTTTAGTTCGATATTCGGAGAAAGGGCACATATGCACATATTTATATACATGTTTTCTACATTCGTTCAAAATGGCCTTAAATTTTATATGCAACAACTATTAAAGAAGACTGGTAAACCACAGGGAAAAAGGTATAATGAGGAAGAGAAGTTAATGTGTCTGGCATTATACAAAGCATCGGGATCTGCATACCGTATCCTATCAAAATGGTTCGACCTCCCTTCCCCACGGACAATATCAAGAATTCTCCAGAAAATACCAATGGAACCAGGAGTCAGTAACTTTCTTTTCGAACAATTGCAAAAAAGTGTTAATAAAATGACACCAAAGCAGGCCCGGATTAAGGGGGGGGGGAGGGGGGGCGCGTTTTAAGCGATTTTAACCATTGAATCTGAATTATTAAGATCTGTCGACTGTGAAGACTTAATAAAAGAATTTGCAAAATTAAAGATAAGAACAACATTTGAACTAAAACTTAATTGTACAATGTATTTTTTACCCGATTATGGACCTCCGTCCTTAAATAATTTCATTACGACAATACAAGGTTTCATCACAGTAACAGAAAAGATATTTTCATTGAATTTTAACCAGTATTACGCACGCAAACTAAATCAAGATGCAGTAGAAATTTTTTTTTCACAATTACGGCAGCACGGGGGGCGATTAATTAATCCCACTTGCATTGTACAAATATGTATATTAAATTTCTGCAAAGCCACTAATAACATTATAAGGCAAAAAGTTAATGTACCGTATCGGCCGGGTATGAGTAACATTAGTGGAAGCAATTAATATTCGGAATAAAAAAGAATAGTGTAACTAAAGAAAATGTGTATTGTTTCATTCCTTTCTTTGAGAAACAAACGACTAACAATAAGATGCAACTTTTACATGACTACAAACTTTTAAATTGTATATAGAATGCATAAAATATGATTATGTGTAGCCATACGGAAATTGTATCTCAGTCGTTTCTGAAATTCAATGAATTTAATAGCAAATTTGGCAGGTACGCACTGGCACTGCACTGGTGCCAGAAATTATCATACATGACTGTAATTGGTTGTTTCTGATAGATACGAAAATAGCTCTATAAGATTCAACCAATCAAAGTTAAGCACTATAATTTCTGACACCAGTGCAGTGCCAGTGTGTGACTGCTGCTTAATGTAATGAAATACAAGGTACTTCATTCCCTGGCGGGGTAGCACAATGTACAAGGGAAAATGTACATTTTGTGACATATATATTACAGCAAAGAAATATAATTTACAGCAACATGTAGAGAGCAAAATACATATGAAGTATGGAAAAACATCAGTACCAGGTGAAGGAACAAGGAGTTTTTCATACGAGTTAAAGGAGGTATGCACTGATGCAATAGAACATAATAGACCCTTTAACTCATTCAACTATTATATTAAACTCTCATAGGAGGCATACAAAAATGATGCATTAGAACATAACAGACCCTTCAACTCATTCAATCATTATGCTAAACTGTCACAAGAGGCATACAAAAATCCCAATGTACTGAAATGCATGTCTCTAAGTCTGAAGAAAATGAAGGCTATTAGTTTAAATGTCATAAACAAATCCATTGCTGCAAAAACTGGAAAAAATGTACAAGGCAAATTTTTTCAGTTTTGATTGACGAAACGACAGATGTATCAAATATGAAACTTCTTTGCTTCTTAATACGTTACATTCACAAACGTTTATATATATATATATATATATAATATATATATGTACTGTACTATATATGTACTTATAGTACAGCAAGAAAATGTAATTTACAACAGCATGTAAAGAGCGAAAAAAAATTCTTGATATATATATTCCTGTACAAGGGATATCCCTTGTACAGGTTGTGCTGAACTGGATGCAGCCACGGTTTAAAGGCTGGGTCCTCCAGCCAAACTTGGCACAATGCTTGCCTCCGTGTTTTTATGTTACTTGTAGCGGGGACGGTGAAGTTGCTATCACTGCCTATTCATAAAATACTACTTTTTCCCACACAATATTAAAAAGCAATTTCACGAAAATAATCATTGCCCAAAAAACAATATTCCATTTATAATGCTATGATTTCAGACACATTAGTGATGTATTAAAAACATGTATCTTACTTGAATAGGTCTCTACGTCTGAGCTTCTACATCAGCTAGGTCTGGCATCACTGCCTATGTATAAAATATCCATTATTAGTACATTCCTGCTAATATATAAAAGTGAAACATTGTCTGTTTGTTTGTCCTTCTTTCACGCCTAAACAGCTGAACGGATTTCAATGAAATTTTGAATATACATTACATACGTCCTAGATTAGATGATAGGCTATTTATTTTTTTTTTCTTAGGCTTTTTTATTTCATCATAAATAATTCCCGGCTGAAACCGGGTAACGGGAGAGCTAGGGTGGTATTCATAAACGTGTTTTATTCTTAACCTTCAGGAGGTCGCAGTCCCGAAAATTCTCCTGGAGGTCGCGGTGTATCTGAGAGATACAATAACATAGAATCCCTGCTTCAGTGATAATTTCCGTTGTTGCCGAACAAGAGCGATCTGGAGATAGCAATTTAGACCCGAGCGATGGATATTTAACGAGTGAATTTGTTGAACAACAGCTACCCTTCGTCGGTAAGGGCTGTAATTTCCCTGTTTAAAAATATTCAGGAAAAGATATACATATGTATCTGTCAGATCAACCGCGACCTCCGGAGGGTTAAGCAAATGCTGAAGCATGCGGCATCCTCTACTAACCATACATACTTTATAATTCAATATAATACATAGTATATATAAAAAACTTCATTTCTACAATTCTGTTGATGCAAAAGTATTAAGTATTTGTCTTACCTGATTCCTTATTCATATTGTAACTTCAATCACTGAATGAAAAACTATAAAAATTTTCTCGAATCACTGTGTGTCTCTCGCGTGGCGTCTACAAAAGCAACAAAAGCACATGAGCAGTAGTACCTGTACGCGTCCATGGCGCATTTGGCTTGGTTTGGCGCTGGCATCGGTACATCCGTGACGTCACATTCGCTTCGCGTTGTCGCCACTAGCCTGGCTTCGCGCTGGCGTCAATTCACGCACACATTACCACCGCTTCTGTAGGTGTTCCCCCTCCAGCAGCGGGAACCGGAGTCCCCCGATCCCTGCTTTCATTTGATGACTACGGCGTTATTTGACTGTTAGCCTCCCCCTCCCCCGCAAACCTTTGGCTATGTGCATTGTCAGCAGCCAGATGTGTGTACGTATCTTACATCGTGTCGTAAATGTAGGTAGTACGTATAATATGTCGTTTTTAAATTAGCCGCTGTAGTTTTGGTATTAACTGTTGAATTTTTCCAACAGTTCGTAATATTCCATCTCGATGTTCATATTTCCTTATTAGAATACTAGTTTTACTACTCGGCTTTGCTCGAGTTTTGGATTCTGACTTTACAAAAAAAATTTTTTTAGTTTTCTTTTTTGAAAATAGTCACGTTCATCTGGATTAGTCAAGCGTATAATGAGCTGAGGTACATTTTGTGATCCCAGAGTTTATCGTTCGAAAGTTTTTATGCGACACACGAGCACACAAACATATAGAAACTTTCTGCTTTATATATAAGTAGAATATATCACTCTATTAATAATTAATACTCTAGTGTAGGGAGTGATGACACAAGCGAAAATAGAACGAAAATCAAGAGTGACGAAATGGTGGTAAAGGCTTCGTTTTCGAGAAAATTCACTTTGAATTTCACCGAAATATGTGCACCTGAGGGGCACGCTTTTACCGCAATTTCGTCACTCTTAATTTTCATACTATTTTCGCGTGTATAATCACCCCTTAGAGTATTGACTATTAGTAGAGTAACACCCACTATACATTCGATACAGTGCTGTATCGAAGAGACCGCGTCTGCTGTCTTGATCTGATGTAGCAGATAATATTATAATAATAATAGACGATACCAGTTAATTATTAATAGGTAATTGTTAGATTATTGATCCTTTTGTGAGAATTTCTGATAAATTAAAGAATTAAAACAGGGTTAATGCGACATATGTTTTAATTATTTCAATCTCCAATAATTTATTTTCAGCACGTCTCATCTCCTGCTGCAATCTTATTTGCATAATTGCTTATTTGATTGTGTCATTAATATATGTAAATCCCAGATTTTTGCGAATAAGTAGAATGACTTATGAAATGTATTAACATACTACATTACAAAAAATAAGTTTTAAATAATTGTAAGAAAACTGCGATTTTCTCGTCTTTCTATTTCTTGGATTTAAGACGTTTTGGAAAAAAGCTCTTCAATTATGAATAAAGTTTTGTGCTAAAATATTATTAATGTATAAAGTTGTACATATATCTACAAATGCAAAAAAGGTTACAACGCATAACAATAATTTGTGATTGCAATTTGTAAGTATTATAATCACTAATATATTATGTTACAAAATATATTTATAAACTGTGGGAGCATTGTATATTTAAATCTTTCCTTTTCATGAAGCATTATTTAAAGCTTAACATATATCACGCATTGATACGTCTTGTATCAAAATTCAACTGCATGAAATATAAACAACAATTAAGTTTTTCAATATTATTCTTCACTGTTTGATATCCAGACACTTTCAAATGCTTTGGAATATATTTCATCTTAACTTTCGCAGTATTATTGCAGATAAGCTTTTCCTTCCTAATTTCGCAAAATCGAGTGGTTACATTTGTAATCACAGTGTAGAAAAGATGTTATCAACTTGTTAGAATGGATTGTGTCCTGCAGGGGGAGGAGGAGGATTGCCACCATAACGTGGCAAAGTCGCAAATCCACCATAATTCGGAACTACACCTTGATACGGATTGTAAGCCCCTAAAAATATAAATTAATAAATATAACATTCATTTTATTTAATATTCCCTCTATATAAGCTCAATGATCAGGTCCATTGCACGACCAATAGAAAGGACGTTGCCTATCCAGAACTTCATGATCACATGGTTGGTTAGATCTTCGGTTAAATCATTCGACGTGACAATCGCCGATTTTAACGAAACTAACGTGAAAAGTAATTCTCACACAAATATTTTGTCTATATTGAAGGGATGAAAAACAGTTGGCCGAAGAGCTCGGAACTATTAGAGCTAGAAAAACGATTTACATGTCATAGTTGTGCATTTTAGATAAGGAATTCAGATACGTAGTTCTCGAAAAAATTATTTGTTTAAATAATACACTAAGAAATAGCACTTTTTTCTTCAAATGTTAATCTATTTTCCTTCGTATTTATGTATGAAAACTATATACCTAAATAAAATAGTCTGTCGCGAGCATATAATGCGAGTCGCTTATTCAGCGTCAGCAAAAAGTAGGGAGTACGGATAACTCACAAGCAGACAACGCGGGTGAACACCGAACCTATACAAAGGGAATGCAGTAGCTAGTTCAGGAGTGCTAACGCATTTTTAAGTTACCTTGCGTGGGATAAGGCATCGTTGCGTACGGATTATACGTTGTAGGCATGGGAGGAGGAACATATGTAGGATACGGTGTAGTGGGACCAGCTCCGTACGGCACAGGCATTGCACCTTGAAATTGTGTAGGGTATGGCAATTGCGATGGCCCACTTTGCTCCATTCTAGCTTGACTGACCCCTGGTGGTCCTAAATATATATATATATTTTTTTAAAGTAAATATACGAGACACACATTAATTATGAAATAGTACTCGTACCACCGTGATGAGACGGAATGTTGGGAGTTGTCGCTGGACCAGTGTGACTCAGATTTGTTGTTAAATCTTTCAGTAGTTCCTCTTTCTCGGTTTTTCGAGCAAAACAGAAATCTGATATTTTGTTTTGAAATAATACCAGCAACTGCGAACAGAAAATTGCTCAATGCCAACGTAATATAATTTATGATGATATCATCATCGATACTTTACCTGTGTTAAATCATTGTAAAACTTCACGCCCTCGTTTAAATTGCTTTTTAATTCTTTAAACGCGTCATGAGCAGCTGCCAGTTTACATAACACCGCCTCTCGTGAACTTCCACTGCCAGATTGTTCGGCTGTAAACGCTGCGTGACACCTCTGCAATTATTTTTTTTATCAGCATCATCGAAACTGTACATATCGTGTTTGTATATTAAAAAAAAATCTATGTACTTGAATTTCAGCAATCAACTGCTCTTGCCGAGCAGCACTGTCTCTCATTTCCTTCTGCACGGGCCCATAAATTTTCCCTATATTTTCTGCGGATAAATTCGGCTCGTCGATGGCACCGTCTTTAGCAAGTGCTGCCAGGAATGTAGCTTTCATATCGGTATTGGCAGACTTTAGTTCGCTTTCTATAGCATCGCGTTCTGCTTTTAACGTTTCGACCTTAAAGAGAAGATTAGTATCAGGCAAAATGGACAGAATTTGTGAATTTATACAAAGCACTTACATCTTCCATGAATTTTCTCAGTTGTGAAACGGTATTACTTTCCTGAACTGCTGACCCAGTTGGCACGGCGGTAATCAGGTCGCTTTCTTGCAAACTTAAAGTTTTCATCCCTTCTTGATGACTTTCGTACTTCTCGCGCACAGCCTGTATAATACAATCTCCATTTGTAAAATACCGTACACATTCCAGTAAAATTACTTTTCCTATGTTTACCTTATCAGCTGTTACAGCATTATTGATGATCTCGCGATATTTCCGTAGATTAACAGTGAATTGCTCTGTCAAGCGAGTGCTAGATATTCTTGTCCAGCGATCCTTGAATTGTTCTCTCAACTGATCGTCAGATTCGCGTTCCTCTTGAAGCATTCTATCGCACTACAGATAGAATAATATTTCAATTTGTATTATACAGCTGTATATACTTGTGTCGCGAAGTAATTATGATTTGTAAATTTATGTACCTCATCCAGAAGTTCCTTATTTCGTTGCAAAAGATCTGGCAATTCTATCATAGCACTTTCCAAAGCTTGTATACCCCCACCATCTCTTACATATCGAGCTTTCTCCAGTAAAGATTGAGGTAACTCGGTTCCACTCGTATCTTCAATTGCCGCTGGCAAGTTCAAGCTTGCCAAAACGCTAAACACGTGATTATTAAATATTAGGTAAGAATTAAGTATTTACGAGAATGTTTAAATGATTACTGTACCTATTTAGCACTTGTGTCATTTCACGTAGCTTTGAAATGTCTGTATTAACCAATTCGTTGCAACGAACTCCGTAAGATGATAAAGCTTGATGCACATTAACAGGCAATAAATCAGCAAACAGGTCTAGAAATATAAAAAGTATATAAACACTGCCAATTAAATTTATATCTTTCTTATATATTTATTGAATATCCAGGAAAATTTATAAATGCACGGCATTATGTGCGTCACGGTATAAATCTATGCACTAGGAACACGTAGAAAATATTATGTGAATGCAGGTCGTGCAGAGCATAGCTTCTTTTACAAATACATATTATTTTTTTTATGAATGGGAAAATTTCTTGGAGTTGCGGCCAAAAAAATTCGTTAACTATAACCAAGTATCACTCTAATATTTATTTTTACGTAGCTTAGTGCGTAAATTCACTGTGTGAAATACTTCCGTGAATTTATTAATTACCCTGTACAACAATGTATTATTATGTATGTGCATCAGACCTTTAAAATTCGAGCTGAAATGCTCGGGTAGCGGTAATAATTTTGCAACATTGGCTTTCCCAATAGGTTCCAAAGATTTTATATCTGGTATTCTCTCATGATAAATAAAATCATTATCTTTTTTCACTTCTGTAAGATTTCTTTGAGCTCTGTTTACATATTCTTGAAATATATTGGGTTTATTTGAGCGCTGTTGTGCTGCTTGGAATAGCTTCACAGCATGCTAAGAACATAATCGAATTATTCTTAAAGTATTGCTTACTGTAACGTCAGTTATACCAATTTGTTTGTGTATTAAATATTGCATACCTCCAATCTAGCAATTTCTTCCCCGACTGCTTTATTATTTTTACACACTAATGACTGATAAAATTCAGTCATTGCCCGATACCCAGCTTGCTTCCCTGCTATCTGTATTAATGCATTAAATATTACTATTCGACATATACAGGGTGGCCAGCTGACCGCCCGAAACATCACTCTTATTTTTAATGATACGCGAAAATGTCCAAGGACGGAACGATAATCTCGATATTTAAAACAGTACGGTCTTGGACTAAATATTTCCTCGAGCTTAATATATGCAAAAATAAATGCAAACCGTAATGTTTCACCCTTATATCTTCGTTACAAATTTTTCTATATCAGTAAAAACAACGAATATATTTCGGGCAGTCGTGTAAGTTATGTGGATTGCATAAGTGCTTCACGTAAATGAAATTTTATATAACATTCTAGTAAAAATTGAAATTGCAGTAAATGTATACACATTCTTGAAGTTTTAACAAAAACCTTCACTACTCAGATTGTGTCATATTCAAGATTACTAGGAAATACATGTAATTATATGTAAGTGTATGCATTTACTGATAAATTATAATAAAAATAAGTTCCCACTTTTATTACAACATATGCATACCAGAGGAATCCATTCCTTATCCCAAAATGCTCTAAATATCTCCTTCTGAAATGCGCTTAATGCATCCGCATATAATTCCTCTGCTTGTGCAGCCAATTTAGCAACAATCCCGTCTTTCATAGCATCGTGAATTGCTTTATATACAAATATTTCCTGAGCTTGAGCAAGCATTAATGCCGATAATGCGGCCAAAGTCTCTGGACTAATATCAGGTGTTGGTTCTTGTTGAATAGCCATCATCACATTTCCTTTAAGGTAATTAAAGATACCAGCGGATTGCTGAAAATTTTATAACATCGAATATATGTTTATAGCTTTGCGCTACATTATTATGCATAATTGAACTTAATTACGTTGAACTACCAACCAACCTGGAATAATTTAGCAGCCAATTTCAATCCTTCATCACTTTCTAATGATTGCGATGCTGCAACTGAACTTTGCAAAGCAGCGATGTTGAATAATACACAAACTTTCTCGTATGCCAGCGTACTAATTGCTAAAAATATGAAATAACATTACGATTATGTTATTTCTATATTATAATAATTTCATAGTACATCTTATGCTATAACTTGTAATATTTTGAAAACAGAAATATTGATGTAATCGGTAATGACTTTATCTTATCTATTACCTACTTATTACTCTTGTCTGTTAAAAATCAAAATTAATCTACATCGCCTCATAGAAATAATTCAAAATAAGACAGTATAAAAAAAATGTATTCATGCGATACATTATGGATCTTACTTAAACTAAGCTTTCCACCAAATATAGTGCGGTCAAATGCGTCTTTCCACTTAAAGGGTATTTGTAATTCATGGGCAGGTATTTTGCTCTCCAATGCACACAACTGATCATAGTAGCTACAAAGACAATTATACATTCTTATTTATTATGTTTTACACTACTTGTAACAGGCTCTACATAGTATAAATATCAATTATAAGAATCATTAACTTTTTGACTAGCATTGAGATATTTGGAAGGTCATTTCAATCTTTCAGGCTTTTCTACATACAGCAGCTACCCATAGAAAAAATGTTTTCAATTTTATAGCCACGCTTGTAATTGGCAGTGATGTTAAAGGGGGAGGCATAGCTAGAAATTTTCGAAAAATCGATTTTTCGATTTTTATATTTTCTCGAAGTACGTCTTGAAAATATTCTCTGAAAGTGTGAAGTTAATTCAACCAAAACTGATAAAGTTATACAGGTGTAAGTAGATAGGTGTTCCTCGGTGTAGCGTTCAGACCCAAAACTTTAAATGCGTTTTCCTCAAAATCATGTTTTCAAAGTCGGTGACGCACATAACTAAAAAATTAATGAACCGATTTACTCAAGGCTTTGCAGGCTTATTTTAGGATTCAAAATCTAAGCGCTATTAGGAGCTTTCCTTTCTTCTGTCTAAATTTTTTTTACACTTGATAGCTGAGCTCTTTTTTGCCATTTTGTTTCAAAATAATTTTTCTAAAATCGGGCCCCATGTATAGCGTCTATATAATTTCATATATTATCTAAAAAAAATTGAATTTTTAATTTGGGATGATCCTGCACCGAGCTACGGTGGTCACCGCAAAATGCCTAAAAAAAAAAGAGGACATCTGGGGCATCGCTTACAACTCACAAACCTTTCAATACTTTTTACCATAAAAAATACTCAAATATTTGTAAGATGTACTCTTTCCAATAGATTAATGATTAATACTAAAAGTTTATCGGTTTTTCTAGAAAAAATTCCCAAAGAAGCATGCTGTTTTGACCGTTCTAGGTAGGCCTCCCCCCTTAAAGAACTTCAAGAGTCATCCGCACAGCGCAAAAAAGGCAAACATTCAGGGTATGAATTTATACTTTCGTTTTACTTTTGAGAAATCATCTCAATATGAAAATATGCTAACACTAGGCAAAGAGTTAACATCATTTTACTCTGCAATCATTAACTCAGAATTCTGTTCTAATCTATTGCAATAAAAGCTGTGGCAATAAACTGAACCTAAAGAACGCTACTAGAATTTAAAACTTTGTAACAATAAAGCAATGTATATAGGATTGTATACTTTTTAAAAAAATTTTGTAATTATCAATAAAATAATACTTACGAGGGAATATCCTAAAGTGAGAGTCACAGATTTTAATGAAATTTGCATGAAAAGTAGTTCTCACTTAAGGACTCTATCTTGCACAAAATACACATATGGAAATTTCAAGTATAACTTTTTTTATAATGCAAAAAGCAAAATTTCAGTTTATCTGTATTTTGTAATTGGATATACAGTTTTCACACACAAATATATAGGAACATACATCGAGTAACGAAAATATTCAACCAATAAATATGTTTGAATAAATCGATCTAAATCCTAATTATTTATGAAGGGAACAAGTTTCTTTTTATACAAAAATATAAAATTTGTTACAGAAATGTATAGCTGTTACATTTGTATAAACATTAAATGATATCGTACCCGATTTCCGCGTTATAAAAATATTCGTGCAGTTAGTGTATTTTCCAGATTGCACCTTCTAAGAAACCAGTAATACGGTAGTACAAGTAATTACGTTAACTACTTTTTGCGTAAATTTCATCAAATTCGGTGACTGTCAGTTCGAGATGTTCTCTCGTTAGATAAAGGTGACTCATACCTGTATATAACCTCCAAAGAACTTTCATACTTCTCGAAAGCTCTCCATAAAGCATTGTTTCTTAGTTTACTAAAATCAGCTATTGCCTCTGTATAATCCTTCGGGTTATCCGCACTATTATAAGTTGATTTAATTACGTTTGTAAGTGGTTTGATGACATCTACATCAGACGGTTTCTTTAATGGTAACGCAATTAGCTCAGCCATTTTGACGTATGAATCAGTACACGGCGGAGTGCAAGCAATTCTCGGACACTAGCAGCCGTCAGCCGCATTCACCGGCACTCACCAGTGGAAGACCGAAGAACCAATCAAAGTAGAGAAACGTCTACAGGCGAATTTACACGGTTTGCTTTGGTTGGCTCTTTCAGTGTGTGAGTAAGTATGAGTGTGTGTATGTGTGTATGTACACTAGGCGGCAAAATCGGCTTCCCTCCGGAAATTTGGCAACGTTGCATGTCGGGTCCCCCTGTGTCGAAGAACCACTGAGTTATGCCTAGTGACAATGGTGACAATTTTACAAATTATTATTTAGTATGCTAAAATGAATTTTGCTTGATAAAACATTACACGTAAGAGGATGATGGGCTCGATTCCTCATCTATTTGGCAAAGAAGTAGCATGTATCGTAGGTAGAAAGTTTTTAGACTGCCAGGCCGAAGTCTAGGTAGACGCACGAAATCCCTATATCGGTGTTCCAGCAACGGAAGGCGAGGGAAGGCGATTTGGCCGCCGCGACCCCGAGATAGCCGCCGCCCGCATAAGACCCTCTCACTTGCACATAAAGCCCTGTCCTTGTTTAGCACCATCCCTGTCTACCGCATGCTCTCCGTCACTCCCCTGCAGCGAATTGCCGCTAAGAGGCTAGTTATTTCTTACGAAGAAGCCATATCGATGGTCCTCACTATCGATAGGTTATTTTCACTATGGATAGTTATCGGTATTGAAAATCGTGGGTTGATATCCGTGCAATTCATAATTGCATAATAATAATCAAAAACATCGAAACCATCGAAGTTTTCCTACTGGATTTCGATGTTTTTGATTGTTATTATGCTAAGTTTAATGCTTTATCAGCTTTAGCAGCAGTTCTTAAGCAAAGCGATTAGAATTGCACGGATATCAACCCACGATTTTCAATACCGATAACTATCCATAGTGAAAATAACCTATCGATAGTGAGGACCATCGATATGGCTTCTTCGTAAGAAATAACTAGCCTCTTAGCGGCAATTCGCTGCACGGGAGTGACGGAGAGCATGCGGTAGACAGGGATGGTGCTAAACAAGGACAGGGCTTTATGTGCAAGTGAGAGGGTCTTATGCGGGCGGCGGCTATCTCGGGGTCGCGGCGGCCAAAACGCCTTCCCTCGCCTTCCCTTGCTGGAACACCGATATAGGGATTTCGTGCGTCTACCTAGACTTCGGCCTGGCAGTCTAAAAACTTTCTACCTACGATACATGCTACTTCTTTGCCAAATAGATGAGGAATCGAGCCCATCATCCTCTTACGTGTAATGTTTTATCAAGCAAAATTCATTTTAGCATACTAAATAATAATTTGTAAAATTGTCACGATTGTCACTAGGCATAACTCAGTGGTCCTTCGACACAGGGGGACCCGACATGCAACGTTGCCAAATTTCCGGAGGGAAGCCGATTTTGCCGCCTAGTGTACATATGCTGTTGCGATCCTCGCTCTTGTGTGTGTGTGTGTGTGGTTATTGCATGAAGGTAGTTATAAGATATCGGGATATCGAGTTTCGAGATAGAGTGTAATTCAGAATGCTTTTGAATGGGAAGATACTTATGGCGCTTTTGAGCAGTCGCACTGAGTCCGAATTTTAGCCAATCGGAAGCGAAAAAGTTCACAGTCCTCGCTTCCGGTTGGCTAAAAGTCGCACTCAGTGCGCCCCAGTGCGACTGCTCGAAAGCGCCATTAGAGCATATAAACATGGAGGAAGCATGCAATAGGCAAAAATGTAGACGGCGATAGAAAGAAAGAGATATACAGGAGGGACACCCCCTCTCTTTCTATCGCCGTCTACATTTTTGCCTATTGCATGCTTCCTCCATGTTTATATGCTCTAAGGCGGTTACTCAACGGTTGACTCAAGGTTGAGTCCGCTGAACGCAGCCACTAATAGTGCTCTGTTCTAACTCCTGGCCGGTTCGAGTGCAGTTCGAGTTAAAATGAGTCAAAACTAATCAGAACCTAAACGTTAAGCATTGAAATATTTATATCGATAAGTGTTTATAAAAAATATTACGCACCGTTACTAAAATTTGTTTAAATTCTTTTCTATATACAATTTAAATACTATGGCCTTAACAGCAGATAGATTGTTTGAAGAAATTATAAACCTTAAATCTGTTCAACAGATGAAAGCCTCTGTTGGTAGTGCAATTAAATATGGAGCTATAGTTGGAGCAACAACAATTATTTCTGGCATCCTTGGTGGACCTATGGGATTTACAGTTGGTAATCATCGCTGGTGTTAACTACTTTGTCATAATGTTTATTTAACTTGTAAAATATACATAATGAAAAAGTTTCTATTTTGAGGCGGTGTGATCAGCAGTTGTGTAGGTGGGTATATGTCACGTGAAACTTTGCAATCTGTGCCATATATACTTTGTGAGACCAAACCAAAAGAGAGAGAAAAACTGATGCAACTTGTACGTGATCTTCTTATATCAAAACATATATATACACTTCGTGATTTCGTTCTTTCTATAAACAGTAATGAACAGTTAATAGAAGCAATAATACAGATAATAATAATGTTTTTGTCTGAGATGGGATATAATTGTTATAAAACATGATTAAAAACAACAAACATGTACATTGTTTAACATTTAAGTACTTTTGCATTAAATATATTATATAATTACAATTTACAAAACTTGCATTACTTGATTTATTTATGTATTAAATATAATTGTATGAAATTACGATGTAGGATGAAGTATATCTGACTATATCCTTGAATATCCTTGTGTTTGAATTCATGAAAAGGTAATAATAAGTAATAAGTACGAAAGATAAAAACATCATACTTCTTAAATGTTAGATGCTGCATATTCATGCGCTTTTGTACCTCACGGCAACTGAAAAGTGTAGTTTTTATGCAACTTGTTTTGTGCAGTTGAAGCGTGCAATTTTTTAAAATGAAATAATGTGGGCTTACATCAAACACATTGTCAAAGAGTCGTATAATACATACCAGTCTGCTATATGTATAATAAATAAACAAAACATATCCGTCACATTCTCAATTTTTAAATGAGATAAAATATAAAATTGGTTTTATTCATATAATTCTTAGTAAATTAAATGACGTTCATTCACAATGTTTAATTCCATTGTGTACACCAAAACAGAAACGACAAAGGATATTTCTTTATACAGAAAGAAAAAGATAATGACAAAAAATAGAACAAATGTATTGATACGCTAAAATGATTTTATTAATCTTTCACTGTTTAAAACGATGCATATTTACTTTTAACCCATTGCGGTTCTATTTATTTTTGCTGTTTCGATCGATCCATGCAACATAAATTGGCCATTACCGTCGGCTACCGGGCACTGGCAGTAACGTGTACTTACATATTTTGCATTCGTTTAATGATTTCAGCATTTAACTAATATAACACCACATTTAATTTAATAAATATATATTAAGTGTGGTAAAAATGTATGAAAATGATTTATTACTATTTGGAATTTATAATTTATATTTCACCAAACACCAATGTTTACTTTTCTAATGGATGCAAACAATTAAGTGTAATTAAGATTCTGAACAACTTTTTCCTATATAATATGTTACCGTCGCTCGGTTTTAGTTTTCGAGATATTCGCAAAAAACTGTGATCGGTAATTGGTTTGGGTGAAATTGTTTAGCACTCCCCTCCACAAGGGAGGCCGCCAAGTTTTGGGAGATTTAAACATTTTTTTTATCATATATCTCTCAAAATTTGGCGGTCCCCGCGTGGGGGACTGCTAAACCATTTAACCCAAACCAACTACCGATCGCAGTTTTTAGCGAATATCTCGAAAACTACAGCCTAGCGACGGTCACATCATGTATAGAGAAAAGTTGCAGTGATGCCAGAATGAGGACGGGTCCTCATTCTGGTGGAAACGCATCCATGCGTGGTGGGGGAAATTCTCGAGAGGACCCGTCCTCATTCTGGCATCACTGAAAAGTTGTTCAGAATGTTGACCTTGACAACATACCTATGTCAAGGTCAATCAACGTCATTAAAGCTGGGTCTCCTTTTGTCAATATTTACCATAATTTCATTTCGGTTAATATCGCTCCTGCGTTTCCATTGGAACAAAAACCAAATTTTGTCCCAAACCGGTTATTTCATTTATAAAAAAAAACTCAAACATATTTTTAACAATTTTATTGCATTTGATAGTTATATTATAAAATATTATATATATTATGTATTATAAAAAATAGAAAGTTTTGAGGCTTTCGGGTGTAAGCCGTGTCCAGGAGGATAAGATTTGCAACCTTTCGCCATCATTGCAGCTAGCTTCGCCAAGCTAGCTGGCGATAAGTTGGGAATCTCACCCTCCTGGACACGGCTTAAATCTGAAATCCTCGAACAATATAAACTGTATAAAAATATAGATTATACAAAATAAAATCCCGAAATCACAGAATGTAGGTACATATCTACTGTTAATATTCAGGTACAGATTCATTATGAAAATGGGGGGCGCGCTAAATATAAAGTTTTTAACATAAAGTGTGCATCGTTATTAACCGAATTTTTTATTTCGGTTATATCGTTTTTACTCCTACAATAGCGTTAAGATTTTCGTTTCGTTTCTTTTCCGTTCCGGCTCCCTCATTATGACTCTTCGAGTTCAATGGGTGGGGGTTCCCCCACGTATTTCCTCACGAAGGAAACATATAAATAAAGTAGGAGCGTAGAGTCATAATGAAAGGAATGGAACCGAGTGTTAATCAGAGGCATAAGGGATTACGAAAAAACTGGTTTTACGTTCCGTGTGTACAAATTGTTACACAGTTGTAAAAATCGCTCAACGCTATTGTAAACATGTTCTTCATTCACCAAATTGCGTACATTCCCCGCTTACTTGCTACTGTAGCAGAGTTGAAAGGCTTTAACTGCTCACGACCATTTCTCCACTGTTTCCTTTCATCTCGCCATGTGCTTCAGTTCTTATTGTACGCGCAACAAAGCTATGTCACTCGGCATATTGGAATATTTATGCTTGCACGAGTGTCTGCATCGTGATGTGATTTTCAATTCTTCCCGCATCATTTGTATCGTTTACTCCTTCCTAGCAGCCGGGAGATAAGGAACAAAGTGGCGTAGCAATCGGATATTACTATGGAGTGGTCGCTTACTAATTTTGCTTATCTAAAATCTTACGATTCTAGTGTACCTAAGTTATCTATTTTTCGTCTTCCTACTTTACTTCATACGTGTCATTTATACGCTTGCGCACACAGACATACACTCTCCTACGTCGATGATCGCCTTTGCGCTGTTGATCTTTACATAATTTCAAGGCATCAGTAAGCATTGTTACTTTGACATTCCATTAATTCATACATCTTATAGCGGTTATTTCGCGCTGTTCCTCTGATACAGAACGAAGAAATGAAACTGTTACTCTGGGCTGCACCTGCCTCATTCGGATGACCACCATCGTATCTTCGTTGGACGTCTTTTTCCGTTTGACAACCTTGCTGCCTGCATTTTTACGACTCCTTATATCATTCGACCTCTGAGCTCCTCAACGTTTTCTTTAAAACTGGCGAATCACTCTTGCCGAATCATTTCTCTCACTGGTAGACACTTCAGCCATATGTGGATTTTAATCCGTAGTTGGAAGCACATCGTCCTGATAGTTCCATCAGGAGTAATATCTAAACATTCCTGAATAAAGTTTTAGTAACGATGTGAGTTGGTTGGTCCAATATCTTCATAAACTTGCTGTACCTTTTCCCTCAATCTCATGAAATATGCATCAGAAAAGTAATGACCATGTCTCTTAAAAATTTTATATCTAATTGTCACAAACAATGCAGTTCCCTTCGAAGTAACACCCCTCGGACATAATACAATTTCCGTCAGCGAGTTTTTCACTCTTCGTAACAGGATCAGAAGTCATCTCTTGGAAAGCTCTCAGGGCCACCTTTACCAATGGGCTAAGTGGCCTACAGCCCAGGGGCGCCCGTGATCCAAGGGCGCTTAAGAATCAAATATGCTGAAATGCTTTTTTCTCTTCAATTTTGGAGACAAAAGTTTCTATTGTTTTTGTTCGTGTTTGTCTTGGTGGAGATCGGGGTTGTGATGTACTGCCATGCACCGATTGCGAAGAAATTGCACCCTTGGGGGCTAGGGCGCCAAAATTTTTTAGCCCCGGTTGCTCAAATTTGTTAAGACGGTCCTGGTGGCTCTTCATAATGTCGGTCACAGGCTCTTGGATATTGTTGTGACTATGAGCATGATAGCCTTGGGCATGTAGTTTCAGTTTCAGGAAGAAGTCACAGAGTGACTGGTCAGGTGAAGTATTGGGCTGCAGTAGCAAAGGAATGAACCTTTTCATGACAAATTCACAAACAATCGCCGAATGTGCAGGCGCAGTTTCGTGATGCATGATCCAATTGCCTGAAATTTCCGGTCAAACTCGAATTACTCTTCTCAAACATGCCAGAACTTCAAGATTAAATTTCTGATTCACTGCTATACCCGGGATCACAAATTTCTTGTGGAGACTGTGCGCCTAGGTCAAGGCTCATCATTTATCATTTTTCGTTCTTTCCAAAATACCTTATGCCAACAAAAGACTTGGGCACGAGGTAAACATCATCACCAAACACCTTTGTAACTTCTTCGTACGATTTGGTGGGATTCTCTTTGAGTTGAAACTTTGAGTTGAAACTCGTTCTGTTGGTAGAGTGGATACGTAGTTACCGGCTCGATGCAATTTTGTTTTTGCAGTGGCCAAATTTTTCAAGTAAAAGACACGATCTCATTACTTTTCTGACGTACCTCGTATGTTCCCTGTCGAACTGAATGCGACAGCATGCATAGGTCCCTCAAAATGATGTCATATTTATATGTATAGTCTATGATGTCTACCAATTGGTCTTCTGCGATGAGTACTCGACAAGTTAGAAGTAGCATCTGACGAAGGTAATCGGTAAAGACTTCAAAGGTTTCTCTCATTGCTTTGCTGGGCTGATGATGAAACGTAACTTGAAGGATTCCTCTATATTCAGATTCCAAACGAAACCATTCTATACCATTTTCCATAACATACTCGTCTAAGAGATTTGCATGGCGATCTCTTAAACGAAGCTGAAGCTCGTTAAAATAGGCCATCAGTTCAGCTACCAGGGTAGTGCTCGATTATGTGAGATAGTCGTTAGTTTGCCAGGCTGGGAAACATTATTATTCTTCATAATGTCTCATGGTTATTCCGTTTTCTAAGGCAGTAGCTGTGCTTCATACTCCGTGGCTACTTTCTTCTCAGGTGAGATGTCTTCGTGCTGTAACGTGGCTTTAATACTCTTGTTGAGATCCGTAACGTGAAGAGAACCGCCAACTCGCAGTTTTGTGTTGTATAGAAACGCTAAATCTATGTAGAAATTGTGTCCCATGCACATACGAATGTGATAGAATCAATGGAGCACTCGAGGATGACAAACGCGGTGCTTACAACATTTCCTTTGATTCCTGACTTGTTAATTAGCTAAATCTCTGCGAACCTGCTCTCTGTCAATCAATTACAATCGCAGTTATGATTACTATAGTTGCTGCGTATCACGAGCAAGTTCTTAAATCGCAGAAATGTTAAATTGTTTTGCTTATTATTATCTGATGCGAACAGTGCCAGACTGTTTGGAGTGAACATTCATGAATGATAATTACGTATGAGTAATTATCATCGTAATGATAATTACTCATGCACAAAAAATCCTTAGAATTAAGACAAACTTATTGCGCGTAGCGACCTAAATTTGTTTGAACGACTTATAATTGCATACTTACAATTCTGTAAGCACTTGCCTTCAAGATTAATACGCAACTAGCCGATAAAATTGTAGTAATACGATCTAACATCTGGATTGTTCAAAATTGAACTGATTTCGCGGTGACTTAACATGATCATGCTGCTGAAATAGAACACATGAATCGAATGCTATTCAACACATTTTCGATATTAAGTGGCTGGTCGAAGTGCACCCATGTCTGATGGACCATCTAAATCATTCTATTGCATGATAAATGTGGATTTAAGAATCTTGAAAACAAATAAAATGTCGGTGTAAAGCGGTACCCTCATTTCACAGTGCTACAAATAAAAATTATAATCCTTAAAATGCTAATTTACTTCTACATAGAAAAATACAATATTCCTTCAGGTACTATTCTAAAAATTTGGCATCATCATTGCAAGGTTTAAATTCGTATAGGTACATAATTTTTATATTTCTGTCTTTTTTAACATTTCTACCAATTTCCTCGCGACGTTCTTGTGTTTATTCGATACAGCAACTTGCAATAACGTATTCCCCTGATCATTACGAGCTCCCGTTGCAGCTAGGAACTCATCAGGATTTACTTCTCTTAGGCTACTGATAATTGCAACATCACCACTTTCTGCATACGCAAACAGTCTTTCAATTAATTTCAGTAAGTTAGTAACATTTTGGTCGCTAGTAACGTTAACAGGTGTTTCATTTTTTTTGTTTTTAATGTTCCAAGTTGCACCATGTCTCAGTAAAGATTTGACAATCTCCAAAGAACCATTTTTAGCTGCTACGTGGAGAGATGTACTACCGCTAGTAGTAGTTTTAGCATTAACGAGAGCGATCAATTTTTCAGGACGCATATGCTGTAACAAAACTTCCATCATTTCTTTGTTACCTTTAGAAACAGCAATGTGTAGCGGTGTATTGCCCTTATTACTAGCTTGAGTAACATCACCTCCGTGTCTTAATAAGATTTTTACATTAATTATATTGTCACTATCAACAGCGTAATGTAGTTTCGTTCTACCATGATTATCCCTAGTATTAACATTTCTCCCTAAATCGATCAAATTCGCTGTGATATTTATGTTAGAATCGTCTGCATCAGTTAATCGATTATTAATTCTCTTTGACAATTCTCCCACAAGATCACGAATTCTTATAGTCTCTAGATTTTCGGACCCGTATAATTGGTTACACTTCGCAAGGACTTCCTGGAAAACTTTTAAGGCTTCATTGTGTTTTCCCAGCTTTAAAAGTAACATCGCTATGTTATTTTTTGTAGCGGTAAGATGGGGATACTCCTTTCCAAAAGTAATTTCTTGAAAATCTGCTACCTCTCTAAAAATTTTCAAAGCTTCGTCATGCTTCCCCTGATCGTGTAATACCAGTGCTATATTATTTTTGGCCTGGAACGTCTGAGGATAATTAGGAAACATCGTTTGTAACACATTAAAAACCTCTTGGAAAATTTGCAAAGCTTTTCCGCCCTCTTCTTTGTTATAAAAAAGCATGCCCATATTATTTTTTGTACCTAAGGTGTCTAAATGATTTTCACCCAAGTTATGTTTTTGAATTCTAAGTATCTCTTCATACTGTTGAATTGCCTTATCGAATTTCCCTTCTCTTGAATATATCACAGCAATGGTATTTCTTAGTTTAATCGTATCAGGGTGGTAATCTCCTAAAATAACTTTCATGCGCTTTAATACATTGTGATAAATTGTTAAAGCATCACGATACTTCATTTGGTTATCAAGTATAATTGCTTTAGTGTATTGTGTTCGTACGATATCAATATTGTCGGGAGCCAAAATATTTATCTGTTTTTCAAAAACATCTTGACATATTTCTAGTGCTCTGTCATATTCCCCTAGCTCTCGCAGTACTTCAGCTATTTGACGACGAGTAGATAAAACTTCAGGATGATTTTCTCCAAAAATACCTTCTTCAGCATTTAGTACACTTTGATAAGTCCCCAGAGCATCAGTATATTTGCCTTGCGAAAAAAGTATTCCAGCTATATTCTTCAGTATATTTACAATAGTAGGATGATTTTTATTCAAAGATTCATTGTATATTTCTTGCAAAATTTGTAAACTTTCATCGTGTCTACTTTGTTGACAAACCACACCAGCAATGGAACCTTTCGTTGCTAAAGTTCTAGAATGATTTGCACCTAATGTGGCCTTTTGAAGAACATATACGTCTTGAAGGATTCGTAAAGCTTCGTTGTGTTCGCCTTTATAATTCAGTATTACAGCTATATCATGTTTCACTGACAGGGTCTCAGGATAATCATTTCCTAACGTGTTTTGCAAAACGTCCAGCACTTCTTGGGAGTACTTTAAAGCTTCGTTATATTTACTTTGTGCAATCAACACCTTAGATATATTACTTTTTGTTATCATCGATTCGCAGCTATTTAGCCCAAAAATATTGTTTTCGAAATTCAAAGCATCTTCAAGAGTTTTCAAGGCAATATCATATTTACCCTGGCTCACAAGCGCCATCCCTATATTGCTTAGTGTCGGGGAAACAGCTTGCAGAGCATTATGCTCTGGTGGTAGTCTATGAATTAACTGTAATATATTTTCTCCAAATAAATACGCCTCCTCGAACCTCGCGTTATCTATAAGTACACTGCTAATGTAACTTGAAAGGGGCAAAAACTCTTTTACTAGTTCGTTATACTTATTTGAATAATTCCAAACGGATATTGCATGATTAATATTTCTCGATGTAATATTAAATCTATTAAATAACTGTAGAGCTTTTATCAATATCTTCTGCTCCCGATTTTGCTTTTGCAAGTGCATTCTTATTACTTGCTGTACCAGCCTATGTACATTAAGCATTGCGTGCTCTGGAGTAACCATGGAATATTGCTTTAGTAATTCAATAGCAGACGCTAATTTTTCTATGTTTTCCATTAAATTGGAAAACGTATCTGTGGGTATACCTTCAGGAGCTAAGTAAGATATGATGTATAAAATCTCTAAAGCATCATTACCCCCTTCTTTATGTTCTATCATATCTAAAGTAATATTCCAAGTTGTAAATGCAGTTCTGGTATAATGATTCTCGCTATCTTCTGGAAACTCGAAATCGAGAACTTCATTGGCCTTTTCATTATACTTCACTAGGTAATCCCTAATTTCGAACTTCTTTCCTACGTGTCTCAATTTTTTGTCAGAAGCTCTTATATAAGCAACAGCTTGTTGCAACGCCAATGGAAGAAAATGTAACCGCCCTACCAGCTCTTTAATATCTTCCTCCTGGGCATTATTTTTTAGGTCGAGAGACATTTTAATGAACTCCATTGCCTCTTCCTGACTAAGTACATCCAATTGTAATACTTTTATATTTTTTGGCCATTTCTGATTACGTGAAGTTATTAAAACATGAGGCCTATGATAAGTGGGTGATAAACTTGGTAAAAATTTATCTATAGCACAATCAAAGTCATTTTGACTTCTGTATGTCTCAGCATTATCAAAAACAAAAAGACACTTTCCACGAGAAATGAACTTGTATACATCTTCAACTATCGAACTCATTTCCTTTTCTTCATTGTTCGCATTTTTCGTACTAATTCTCAATATATCGCAACTTAATCTACGAAAAGATTCTGCGAGATCTTGATAACTTTCAGCATTTATCCATATCACTTTATTATCATAGTCTGCAGCATATTGGTTGCTGTATTTTCTAGCTAACTCAGTTTTACCTACTCCTCCAAGACCAGTTATGGAAACCAGTGGTGAAGTTCCTGCTGTATCTGGACTTTGTAATAGTTTGTGCAAATCATCTAGTTCCCGAGTTCTACCACTAAACGACTTTATGGGATCTTTCATATTAAACCAAATAGGAAAGCCCATTTTTACTTTATCAAAGAACTCTTTCCCTTCTTCGTGAGATATAAATGGACTACTCTTTCTACCTTGCAACCATGACAACATTGTTAAAAAGAACTTATTATATAGATTTTCTGTTGTAATATAATCGAATACTTTACCTATTTCTTCTTTAATAATCTGACCTAACTCTTCTTCATTGGGCTGATTTATCGCAAATACAAGATGATTTAAAAAATCTTTTATCTCATCGTCAGTACATGAGATTTGTTTTTTTGGTAATTCAAGTTCATTATATGTTTGTAATTTTTGCTTTAATAAGATAGCAACGTCCTGATTGAATCTATAACGTACCGGCTGTTTTTCACCACACTCTATATCTAAAATATCATCTTTACCTACTATCCTCTCTACTTTAATCTGTGCCTTTTCCAAGTCATCGTAATTAAAACCTATATTAGTACAAATAATAATATCTTTTATTGTACCATTCTTAAATAACTCTTGTCCCTTAGAATCTTGGTAGGAAAAGAAGTACTTGATTAAACTATAATCACCCTTAGGTTGTACTAATAAATTATTTACTGTTATCTTTTTCGACTCATCTAACTTGTGTTTAGCTTGCAAAAGGCGATACACTTTTTTACCACCTTCAATATATTCAAACACTAAATCATCAAACTTATTTGCTTCCTTTATTTCTGTACCTAAACGAAATGAATATTGCTGGGATATTCCACGCCATAAAAATAGCATCAATATCTTTAACTGGTAAATATTTCCATGAATCGGGTTTGATCGTCTTTCTTCTACGTTTTCCATGTTTGCATTTAGGACAAATTATTCTCTTTTTGTTGAAACTTTATATACATGTAGTTACTGTAATTGTCTATATGTTAAACATATCTTAATAATATACCGACCGAAATATTACGATCTATAATGTTCCGGGCATTTAAATTATATTTCTAACATTTATATTACCTTGTGTGCAATTGAGAGGCTAACTACGTTTTAAAATTTGAGACGTTTGCTCAAATACTGAATACTGGAAGAAGGAATCTGAAGAGGCCCGAAGATAACTGAAGGGGCGGGGCACGGAGCTTCGAGCATATACATGCCTGGAGGAAACGTGACAGCTTGTGACATGTTGTGACAGAACACGTCACGTGAAGCCGCGTGACTCGGGAAATGCATGGGTCAAAAAGACGCTCAGACGTTGACACCAATGGCAGTGTTCAGCGGACTCAACCGTTGAGTAGCCGCTCAGTAGCACTCGCCAAGGATTGGCGGAAATTTCTTGCGTATTATTTTGTCAGTTGCGTAATAGCACCCTCTACACAGAAGTAATCGAACTAAATGGCCGAAGGCGGTAAATTCGAAACTAGGATTAAAGCCATCTATTCTTGTGCGCGCGGGTTCTGATTGTGAGTTAAATAACCATATTTTATGCATCGTATATACAGTTTGAAATTGTGTGTAGTCGTACAGAGGTAGTAGATATAACCAAAGTTTACACTACCCTTTTAACAATTAGTTGTTGAAATATTGGATCATTTAGTAATTGAAATTTGGGAATATTAGTTGAAAATTACAAGTGAGAATTTAATATGTCATAGGCATAATGCGTTTATTCAAATGTTGTAAAGCAATTTCAAACTTCCTCCTTTGATAGAAAATAATATCTTTATTTTCTGAACTCGAGTAACCATTCCTCGCTTCCATAAATTTACTATTCTGACAACCATAATATCACGTCAAGACATTAAAAATGTTCAATAAAGTAAGGAACACCATATAAAATAAGATAATGACAACTGATTGTTGTCACTTCGCATTTACCTTGTCACTCGCTGTCATCGCTGTCATCCGCTGCACGGCTATTTACATCAAGCAATTGACGGCATAATAGTTTCATGCGCATCCAGTCTACGCATCGCCTGAGTCGGAACGTGGGTAGGTAGGAAGGGGTTCCTCTCCCTGTGTGCATTTGTAGTAGTTGGAGCGATGTTTTATCCGAGTGAACGTAAAAACACGTCAATGCCAGTCAACCACAGTCAACAAGCTGATGAAATTTATGTTATAGTTAGCACTCACCTGAAATGTTTCTAGAATTTACCGTGCTCGTTGAATCATACCCGTTGGTCAATATTTTCTCTACCGTCGAGACGTGAAAACACTTTAATGCCAGGCAACGAATGGAATCACTTGAACGTGAAAACACGCCGATGCCAGTTAAAGAGAAGTATTGTCGCACACACAAACACACGCATCACACATATTGTAATGTTCTATAGAAAGAGTCATGGAATAATATTGTCGTTCCCTTAAAACTGTTTTAATTTCGTCAAATATAAACGTGAAGTGTATTTTAAATAGATATATCGCGTGGTGGATATTTTGCTTCGAAACTACTAAAGCAGAACGAGCTTTACAGGTATGTGTGCGCATGTTTTCATTGCTATGAACTATTTAGTTCACACACGTCGCTGTCTGTCACAAACTATCTGCGTCATCTTTAGATATCGAAGATGAGATTTTTCTGTTTTTAATGAAGCTTTATTTTGTTCTGTTACAATTCATATAAATCAAGGTGAGAATAGTAACGAAAGATTATAAAGAAAGCAAACGAAGGTTGTGACGATCTGAATTTTAATTTACAACGCGGCGACAAATACGTAGAATTATTATCTGTGCGAATCTCGAACCGTGTAAATAATACAATTCTCATTTTCTACTGGAAACGCCGGAAAAGTAATATAAATGTATTCCGATCGTGTAAAGATTTATTCATCGTATTTTCGAGCTGCATTTCGGAATTTATGTAGAAAAAACACTGTGGATTACATTTTAAAGTTACAGAAACAAAATCAAGATTATTCCTACCTTATTTGTTAATAATACATATCGGCAAAGTCTTTAACGTAGAAACAGTATTACCATTTTCCACTGTCAGTTAATAAATTGAATTACGTCAAATATAAATGACCTATGATTGCGATTGATGTGATTGACAAATATAAACTGTGTTCGATATATCGTCGATTAACATAAAACATATGCGAACAGTTGCATATCTTATCGTTTGCAATAGAATTAATGTCTGTTCTCTTCCACTTTCCACTCTTATTTCCATCGTTTACGCAAGTTAATTCCACATTATAGAAATGACTCTTATCGAGGGTGTTGGAGATGAAGTCACAGATTTTTTCATTGTCGTGGTTGTCCTCTTAGTAGGCTGGCTTGCCTGGTGTTCTACGAGTATTATAGATCAGCCATTTAGACGCACAGTACTTATATTGCAAAGTCGAACAGTCCTACGCCTCGACGAACTCCGACCGATCCATCAAAATGTGAGTTCTTTCAATCGACGTCCGAACTCGGAGACGTCGGTCGAGGAATCTATAGAACCAGTCGTCGACGATAACAATGACAATTCACAGAGCTGTCCGGAGTCTTCTGTCGCAGGTGATAAATCCTATTTATCCGATACTCGCTTAGAAACATAACAGAGAAATATTATAACTATCTATTGTCCGTTGCGATAGACGCAGACAGAGGAATCTCTTCGGAAATACATAGAACGCCTGAAGCGACTGCTACGGAGGAAGTACTTATTCAAGCCATGGACTCGTTCAATAGCGATAACACGATGTCTTTACAAAGCCAAACCAAAATAGACGCGACCAAGGAAACGAGTATATCGCCGTGTACCGACACCGTAGATTGCGAACCGGAGAATCTTTCGATAAGTGATACTAACGAGATTAGTATAAAGCTTAAATTTATAAACGACGATCAGAAAGTGGTTGCTGGCAGCCTTCAAGAGCTGCTTGGAGATTTCAAAAGGTTATTCACTATCCACTACTGTATATTAAACGAAACGTTGCGACGAATAAAGATACAGTAAAACTTTATGTATTTGTAGGAGACATTTCCAAATAGAACTGGAGGCACAGAAATTGGTACGTTTAGTTTTTAAAGGTAGGGTGTTACAGCCCGATAGTCAAACGTTAGAGCGATGCGGCTTATACAACAACTGTGTTGTTCATTGTTTGGTACACCAACCTCAACCGAACCCTGTGCCCACTCAGGCGTCGACATTAGACAATTCATCATTAATTAATTTTAATCCTCAGACATATTCAGATATACCTGCTGGTACAGGAATTAGTTCAGTGCATAACGAGTGGGATTTGAGTAGACTCTTAGTGAGCATATTGACTCTTATGTTAGGCATCGCTTGGTATTCTCGTTATCATTATGCTCAACTTTTTACTGCAACCACCACGCTTGCATTGTGTGCTCTCACTGCAATCTTCACTGTCTCCTTATTCAGTAACTTTTTTCCCGATCAAGAGAATATCAGAAACATCGAGTAAATTTGAAGTTTGGTAATGTCGAGAAGTACTTTAAGATATTATTTTAAAACATGATTTTTGTAACATTAACATCAACTATCCTTGATGTTAATGGAAAATACAAAGGGCTCTTCAGTGTACGATTTAAATTCATTGATTTCGATGCAAAGTTCAGATGCCATTGAGATATATTATCTAGGTTGCATTTTAATTGAAATGGATTCTTATGCATTACGATGAAAATTTTACTTTCCGCGTTTACAGATACTTTCTAGAGTTAACGCAATGCTATTATTGAATAAGAAACACGAGTACGTTGTTCTGTTAAATTTCCGTCAAGAGATGAATACTTTAAACTAAGTAGACGACATTTGTTCAGTTAAATATATGTCTGTGAAATTAATCTTTGATAAATATTATTCAACTGTTGAATTAGTTATAATAAATACTATAAACTATGGTTACAATGGTGCTGTATTATATTATTTTCAAGAAACTGTTATATATTTACATGTTTGTAATTTGTTTTTATTGATTTTAAAAGTTATAATGCACATGTGACTTAAATTCTTCAATAAGCTATATACGATTATGAATTTATAAGTTGCAGTTACCATTACAATAAAATACGTTTAATTTCAATGCAAAGTAATGATACTTTTATAAACATTCGAAACTTATCGAGCTAGAATGAGAGGTATGTATTAGGATAATTTAAACAATATTATATTCATTATTGCAGAGAGATATAATTAAAATCGACGAGTGTGCACATAACTCGCAATATGTACATATATTAAATAATTTACTATAGAATAAACGCTGTATTGTTTCGAGAAATCGATATCTCCTATCTGATAAATGCTATTGATTTGCAAAAAATTTAATCACGAAGTACCACTACGATTATTTTATTGAATGTGATCCAATGTCTGTTTATTTAATGCTTCCTTGCATTACAATATCTTTAGCCTGCTAATCGAATTATATATATGAATTTATTTTTCACTCAATGTAGCGAAAGTGGAGTACAAATACGATGATACAAAAATATAGGTATCTATAAATATTATATAATTTAAAGTTATTTATTTCTCGATAGTACAAAATGATTGTAGTTACATTTGCAAAAAAAAAATTAACAACTTATAAAGCTTGTTACATAAATTAAATAGATAAATTACTCTGCGAGGACAATCAGCACTCTCAGGTTCATATTTAAATACACAACCTATGGTTTATAAGATGATAGAATTCTGATTTAAATGGAGCTGTTCAATTATGAAAAATATTTGAGTGGGGCGAATATGATCGAATAAATAATGAACAAAAATAGGTCATTAACTTAATTGCAATGTCTTCCCATGTAATTTAGTTAACATTGTAGGTAAAGATTCAGCAATGTTTGCTTCGTTAAAGAAACAATGTAGCCGTTGTTTTAACATTGCATGATCTAAATTAAAGTTTCCTTTTGGGTTTTCTAAAAGAATAGTACCTTTTCCCATGGTACCATTGATATTAACAAATTTACAAACTGGATGCTTTGATGGTGCAGACGTTTGGGTGATAGCTGCACCAGCTTTTGTTACTTTTATCGTTTGTGCATGTAACGACGATACATCAAGCATCTTCGACATTAATTTATCGTCCTTGTACAAGTTGTAAGGATATCCATGAATACCAAATATTAATTCAATCTCCTGCTTCAATTGTTCGTAAGAAATAGGGACTAACGACTTGGGAGCTTCTAATAAAACAGTTCCTACTGTACTGGTCGCCCCAAATCGTGGCTTTATGTCGACAAGTTCAACATTCACATATTTTAATAAAGGCTCGTCGCCTGCTTCCGTATTTTCAGCTTGGTGGATACTTTTCACCAAAGCAAGTTTCATATCAATGCCTTTAATTTTTTGCATCTCCTCTATAATTACACTGGCATTCTTTGGCATTTTCGACATATCTTCTTGTGGCGTTTTAGTCGCAGTTTCAATAAAATCTTTATGGCTAACAATTACTTCTGCTAATTTACTATTTTGATCCTGGATTTTGTAATAAGCAATTGCCCCATCGGACGGTACCAATTGAGCTTTCTTTCTCAATTTCTGAATTCTATTGATAACTTCCCTCGCTACTCCTTCGTTGTGCATATTCTCGTCGGGAGTAACATCCAACAAAATCAAAACATTCCCTTCGCTATGGGCTTCGTATTGCGTAGACAATTGTTCGGCAGCTGGGCCCGTGAAGCTGAACATTAAACGCAAATCTTGCTCTCCCAACTTGTGACCTTGTACAACAATTTCTTTCGTCGCAACAAACGTCTGCAATTGTTCATCGGTTAGCTCTTTAATAGCTTGAGTAATCGATTTAAATTCAGCTTTAAAACGTGCTCCAAGTATTTTGTGATCGGGCTCTGCTCTCAACGTGACACCATACTTTTGTTTGTCGGTGGTAACTGTCAATTCTTTTACATTAAGCTCTTCAAGAATATACGATTTCAAGGAGATTATATTTTCCAGTACTTTAGCGTCTTGATGAATTATTACAACTTCCGGCAATGGATACTTCACAGGGATGGTTTTCCTATCTCTCACAACACGTCCCAAATCAATTACAGTTTGCATGTACGATACAGCCTTCTCAATATTCTCGTTGATTAATTGTGGACAGGACTCTGGTATCATTTGATAGTGAACACTGTCCATATTAGTTTTCGACGATGGAAGTAATTTCACCAAACGTTGAAACATAAATTCCGTTAAGAACGGCGTGAACGGTGCGTTTATACATACCATTGTGTAAAGAACAGAGAATAAAGTATTTAATGCTTGCTGACAATCGGTTACGCCGCTTTCACCTTTTATACGCTTCCTGTTCATTCTCACATACCAATTAGTGAGATTGTCTATATACTTAATCAAATGTGGCACTACGGTGTACAATTTGTAACTTTGCATTTCTCGCTTAAAAAATTGCAATAATGTTTGCGTAAATGATACAATCCATTTGTCCATTATATTGTCAGAACAAATGTCTTTACTATTATCGTATATAAAAGTGATTTTCTCTTCTCTCTCGAATCTCTCGATATTTTGCATCAGAAATCTGAATGCGTTATACCAAGGCAGGAATACATCTTTTATAACGTCCCTGACTCCTTCTTCCTTAAACCGTAGATTTTCAGCCCTTACGACGGGAGAATTAATTAAGTACAAACGTAGAGCGTCTGCTCCGTATTTATTAACAACTTCCACTGGATCTGGATAGTTCTTCTTGCGTTTAGACATTTTCTGCCCATCAGAGGCGAGTATCAAACCATTAGCAACGAGATTCTTAAACGGAGCTTTTCCAAACAGAGCAGTCGATATAACTAAAAGAGTGTAGAACCACCCGCGGGTTTGATCGATACCTTCGCCAATAAAATCAGCTGGGAAGCTTTCCTCAAATTCTTTTCGATTCTCGAAAGGATAGTGCATCTGCGCGTACGGCATTGAGCCAGACTCAAACCAGCAGTCGAAGACTTCGGGTACACGTTTCAAGGGTGGATATCCCGGTCGTTTCGACGGTATCGTTAAATGATCTATACTTTCCCTATGAATGTCCGTTACTTTCGTGTTCGTCAGTTGTTCTAATTCAGCGATACTTCCCACGCATACAATTTCTTGCCCATCTTCCGAAGTCCATAGAGGAATCGGATTACCCCAGTAACGATTTCTACTAATAGCCCAATCATGAGCGTCTCGTAACCAGTTGCCAAATCGTTTGTCTTTCACATAATCCGGTACCCAGTAAGTTTTGCTATTCGCTGCTATAAGTTTATCTTTTATAGCCTCGACTCTGACGAACCACGAAGGTACAGCTTTATAAATTAACGGAGTGTCAGATCTCCAGCAGAATGGATAACTGTGTTTAGTAGTGCTGCTGTGAATTAATCTTTTATTCGTTTGTAGATACTTGACGATTTCCTTGTCAGCATCTTTTACATACTTCCCGGCGAATTCGTGAACCGGCTCGACGAAATGTCCGCAGCTATCGATAGGGCATATAATTTCCTGATCCCTCGTTATGATACCGGCTTCTAAGCAACATCGATAATCATCCTCTCCAAAATAAGGAGCTTGATGCACTATGCCTGTGCCAGTCTCCGCAGTAACGTATGCATCGTTCAATACTACGAAAGCACCTTTCGCTCTTAGATTTTGAAAATACGGGAAAGGAGGATTATATACTTTTCCCTTTAAATCGGATCCCTTTCGTTTACCTTGGATGGTATAGAGATCTTTAGATTTATATATAAGATCTAATCTTGATTCTAACATAATATAAGTGTTATCAGAAGAATGATCTTTAACTTCGACGTATTCGAAATTGGGATTGCAACAAAGCGCCATATTGCTGGGTAGAGTCCACGGAGTAGTGGTCCAAGCGAGAAGAGCGACTCCTGGCTCGTCCACTAGAGGGAATGATACGACTATCGACGGGTCGACGACGTCTTTGTAATTTTGCCCCGATTCGAAATTGGATAACGGCGTATTGCAGCCGGTGGAAAAAGGCATTACTTTAACGCCTTGGTAAACGAGCCCTTTGTTATATAGCTCTTTGAAAATCCACCAGATAGACTCCATGTACCACGGGTACAGTGTCTTGTAATCGTTCTTAAAATCTATCCATCTGCCGATCCTACCGACTATCGTTTCCCATTCTGCTGCATATTTCATTACAATTTTTCTACACTCGTTGTTGTAGTTTGTTATTCCTATTTTAAGAACATCGTCGGGGCCCTTTATGCCTAAAGCCTTGTCTATTTCGAATTCGACGGGTAGACCGTGGGTGTCCCAACCGAATCTTCTTTCGACGTGATGGCAAGTTTGATGAGCGTACCTCGTTAGAATGTCTTTTATCGTTCCGGCAAGTATGTGTCCGTAATGAGGTAATCCCGTAGCGAAAGGTGGGCCATCGTAGAACGCATATGTCGGCTTCCCTTTCGACTGTTTCAGGCAGTTTTGAAAAATATCGCATTTCTTCCACAATTCCAAAATAATCTCCTCCTCTCTTGGAAAGTTTATTGTTTCCGGAAGCTTCTCCTTCATTTCTCACGAAACTTGCGAACTATTTCGCGAACTATTCGAGACCGGCTGGTGCACTGATGCAATTGCCAGATTCAAGATTACGTATCAAAGACACGTTATCGAATCGCTCGCAACTAAATCTCGCGGAGGTTAGCGCTACGTGCCGCAGCACGTGTTTCTGGAAAGGTGAGAGTCGTCGAGTTTACGCTCAAGTTGAGAACCTCAAGCATACGTTGACTCTATTTACAAATAATTTTTACTGCACGAAGCAAACACGTGCAGGGTTCAAAAGTTTATATCGATGGGAAGATTGAAAAACGCATACACTTCGTTAAATGATTTTATTCAACTACAAACTCATTTGATTAAAAACTTTTTTATTTCTTTTTGTGCAGTTAGTAAATAAAACAATATAAATATATATAAAGCTATGTAATAAACATTTCAATTGAAAACAATTCCGCGAAATATGTATACTGTTGTTCATTTGGTCTATTCTTCATTAAATTCTAGATGTCTAAAATATTTAGCATAGAAATAATATCTACTCACATGAAAAACTTTCTGTATATATATAAAAAATAAAAAGCATATAGTGGGAGGGAAAATAATGCTGATGAATTTTAAGAAGTGGTAGAGGGAATAGAAACTAGCATTTTGAGAAAGGAAACTGTGGTTCGGAAATGCGTAATTGTGTGACTAAATTGATTTCGAATTGGTGGAATTTCTGAATTCCACAAATTCATTTTGCATGCCACATAGTTAAAAGTAGTTCGTATATTTTCATGTTTATGGGTCCGATTTAGTGCTACGAAGTATTAGTGTTATTATATCGACGCGCGTTACGAAAAGTAGCACGTTTCATTTCTCAAAGGTAGCATGTACATTTCTGATCCATAGTTTCCTATCTCAAAATACCCTTCTTGATCTCTTCTACATCTAAAAATTTATCAATATTATTTTCCCGAATTCTGTATAACGTAAGAAAAATAAGCAGACCCGGCTGGTTGCGTGTGCAAAGTGCGAGATACGCACAGGCGCCGCAAGAGGAGAAGCTCCTAAAAGACCTAAAAAAAATATGAGATAAATTTTTAAGCAAGCCAAATTTGTATGAGCAGATCTAAGGCATAAGTAAGATCATATTGTACAGAGGTTCTCAATTGATTTTCATTTGCTGTTCTTTTTATTCGCAATTAATCTGAAAAAAAAAAAATTGAAAAGGCGCTGGACATCACGCATTTATCGCACACGCGAGAAAAGCACCTCGCGCCGGGTCTGGAAATAAGCATTCATGACTAGAAATTTCATAATATGTATATAGCACTTCCGCTTATGTGTATATAAATAAAACGTTTATGATTGTTGCGTGATCTGCTGTATCCTTTGCCGCGGTCCGCCTATGTAAATAACTTGTCTTTGTTCTTCCGGATGAATTAGCTCGTCCGTATGTTTCCAGCGCCACTTTTTCTCACTTTCTCTAACACGTCTGTGATCAATGTAGCTAATAACACAACTTGTTGGAATCCATATGATGGCAGTAATAATTATAACAGCTCCGACTATATTATCTTTCAAGAACCTCATGACCTTATTAATATTTATGTCTTCGATAATGTCCCAGAATCTTTCCACCACGTCCTGAATCGTTTTCTCACAAATACCCTGCAAGCATTGTTTAACTTTCATTATCTGTATACAAACTGTACGATGAAATTCTTTAAGCAATGTTACCTTATTGCAGAAACCCTGGATGCAAGGTGTTCCATCGGGTAAAATGTCTTGCGGATCTATAGGAAAGCACGTTTCATTTAAGCTCATTCGACAACATCTTTTACAGGCATCTCCAACTGTAAATAAAAATCCGGTATGAAGGCATTCATTGCGCTATGTACAACGAAGGTACAATAAATAACAAGCATACTTGTGTCACACATGCAACTTTGTAAGCCTTGCGTCTCGCAATACGGTACACATTTTCCAAGTCTACATTGACCTCTCTCGAGGCAACCTGTACCATCTTTCATCGGTGGAGATCTAGGACATTCGCTAGATGCTCCTGTACAGCGCGATTCTTGCTCGCAAGTAGCGTACTGTGCATCTCGGCATTTCACGCCTAATGGCATAAATGCGCAACCTTGGCAGCAAGGTGAATTTTTGTCGCTGCGAAATTCGTTACGTTAGATAACGTCGGGAGGGATTTAAATACGTAAGTAGATAATTACCTGCAAACTGCTCCTTGATTTCTACGAAGTTTACAATTTTTATCACAGCAAGCATCGTTATCCTCTGTTCCCAATAACCCTGCGTCACACTCTTCGTCTCCTTCGACCCGCAGATTACCGCAAAATGATTCCTCCGGTTCGGAAAAACAGCGACCCGACTTTGCTAGTAAAACTTTCCTGATGGATCTTAAACTACATGGCGAAAAGCGCTGATCCATAAATAATTCATAATTAATATCTTCTCAGCATTACTTCGTACGTTATTTACAATAACTAAACACACCTTATTATTCACGTCATACCCGCTAACACTGTAAGTGTACATTAAGTACGAGCCTCCTTGACTAGCGCTCGGACTGCATTCCTGTTAACAAATTCGACTTGCTAAAGAACAAGGTCTGACAAGAAATGAATAAAAATTAGAAAATTACTGTTATATCTGGATCATGCTCGGAGCCCCAGTTATGTCCAAATTCGTGAGCAGTGACTAGATCAGCTTCCCTTGTAATCACCCTTTGTCCATAATGATTCCTGCTAGAACTCAGCCCCGAGTTCAGATACAATGTATAGCCGTTCTTGAAGTACTCTAACACATAAAACCATTAAATAAAATTTTACTTCCTTCATAATTTACGCGCGACAAATTAACGGAAAATTCTTTAATGTACCTGGCGTGCAGATCCCACCTACTGAATTCCTACGAGGTGATCCAACATACGCTAATCCCAATATACCGCCTTCAAATTTAAGATCAGTAAATAAATGTGCTAAACAAAAATCCTTGTGACTATATTCTCGACTGAACACCTAAATACCAGTTTGATAAAATTTTAAAACCACACTGCCGTCATTAAAATCGTAAGAGTATTTCGAATAAAGATGACAAAGATGTTATTATACCTCCAGTAACGTGCGTACATCCCATTTTTCCCTAACCATATTGTAATGTGTTTCGCCACCTCTCACACGAGTCGGTTCGCTATGGACGACTATTTTTTTAATAACGAAACCCATTCCCTTGAATCCATCTTCTTCTTGCTGCTCCAGCCATAAAGTGTCATTATAAATTTTATGTACTCTATCGATTAAACTAATCTGTAAAGCGTAAACAATTTGTTACTCGATAACGCCAACTCGTCATGTTTTCCATTAACCGATACGGTTGCTTACCAAATAATTAATGGTGGTTTTTGTACTGCTAGCACCCATTTCTTGATAGAAACGGTAGTCGGCAACTAATAATAAAGGACATCTCGTTTTCGTTGGCGTGTATTCGTAAGTTTCTGTTTGCCTTTTGGTTCTGGAATGTCGATCTGATTTCAGATCAGTTTCTCTTTCGTCGTTTATTGGAATGTCTGTAGTACAGGTCTCGTGTGAATATCTAATTCAACGCTGCGTAAGTGTTTATAGAGGTCACAAACCTAATTCTTCTTTCACGTATCCACAAGTTTTTGGGGCACCGTGGGTATGACCTTCTCCGTTTTGGAAATGTTCCCAACTCAATTGAACGTCTGATGTTTTATAAATAATCATTGTTTCGTTCCCCAAGTGAGGTAAGTGCCTCCAAGATGGCTGAAACGGATAGAACGCTTTACAATTAATACAAAAACATGAATTGTATAACGTTACCGTGTTATTTAAACAATTCGATGCGTACCTCGATGTGAAATGTTTCGTCGGAAATCGTAATACTGGCTGTAAGAACTCCGTTGTCGATATGTATCTGTGCCTGAGAATCAATTTCACCGAACACACGTCCATGATAAAAGCTCTCGTGGTCTAAAAATGAAAAATAGATTACGAGTATATTAATGAAAAATTACATTGAATAGGAGAATAATTGATCTGTATCGATATTATTTTACCTAAATGTATAGTTCTCTCCTTCCCGTCTCCATTGATTTCGTACGCTTTAAACTTCGAATGAATAACTTCTCTTCTTGGTGTTAAAATTAAACGAAAATATCTATCGATAGAAAACACACGTTAATGTTTTCCAAAAAAATAAGGAAAAAGACATTGTCATAATAATATTTTATATAATTAAATGTCTTACCGTCCATGGGAATAAAACTCTAATTCGTTTATTTTATTATAAGGGTGATAGCTATGTTGAATACCTCGTTTTATAATTTTGTGTTGAATATGGGACGCATGAAGTGTTTCATAATACTTTAAATTTCTATGAATTCCATCTATAATAACATATTGGCGAAATGAATTAATAAGCTGAAAATTAGTTGCGTTTATTGTACGGTAAAATAATTTGAAAACTCACAACTGTTTTGTACAATAAGAAATATATAGTACGTTAAAAATGAATTTCGAATGTCCATGTTTACTCAAAATATCTCATATTAATAACATGTTCTTTCGTATTATACTTCGAAGGTTATGCTTCATATTATATGAAGTTTTTCCTTTCCTCTATAATCTTTCCAAGAAAAGGTGACAGGTGTAAACTGTCTTCCGGCAGATAAAAAGTATATCAATTATCAACACATTGCTTTACTGAACGTGTGAAGTATGTTTGTACTACATACATATATATGTATGTACAGACGGCTCAAACGATTGTGGCCCATTGATAGCAGATTCGGCCATTGAGCTCTATACTAACTGGAGTGTGAACAGCAGTTGGAAGAAGTAGAGGCGACAGCGATCAGAGAGAGAGGGGAAAATAGTGTGTCCATGCATCCTTCTTCTTCCTACTATCCCTCTCTATATCTCTACTATCCTGTAGTAAATTTGCGTGTGGTGGGGGTATAGACTGTATAGACCGGTAAAGACGCCGCGCGGGACAGAGGCAGCTCTACCCACTAATTTGTGTACCTTGTCTGATCGGCCGCCATTGCTCTGTTCTCTCTCCAGTTAGTATAGAGCTCAATGGATTCGGCAACCTGCACTAGTGCGCACCGAGTGCGAGTTTCCTCACTTCCAATTGGCTAAAAGTCGCACTCAGTGCGCACCAGTGCGACCGTTCGAATTCGTTATGAGATTCGATTGTGGGGCAGTTTACCATGCTTGGCTTTTTTTCATCGCTAACATTCTACAGTATTTCATGAACATGGTGAGGGCACTGCCGAGCCACAGGTTCCCGTCTAGAACACTTCTAATTCATGTTGAAACACCACTGTGGCGCCATCTGTCTATGATTGTCATAATTATATAAATCTGCGCGATCGGCTCTGTTCGCGATGCTGTAGCGTAAATGACACCAAGAATACGCGAATCACGTGACTTTTATTGCAATGAACCTCAAGAAAAATCATAATAATTTTGACACTATAAACGATAAACTGGTAATGTCCAAAGTAAATAAACGCAATGATGGCATTATCTTCTGCTAGCGTAGTATTCCACGCGCCCGTATTAAATTTACGTAAGTCAACCAGACTTTCCTCACCCATATTCTTAAACCGGTGGACGTACCTTCTCACTGTCCGCGCTGGAATTTGAAGCTGCTCAGCAATAGACAAACCGGTGAGTTCGCTTTGAAAGAGCGCCGCCACTTCGCCTTGTCTGAATGCTTGCTGTTCCTTTGCGGACTGCATCTTGGACCATGGCGATTTGTTTCAAAACCAAAAGTAATGAAGTCTACAAAAACAATTGAAAGCTACAGCGGACAAAGTCGCCGCTTTTTCAAACATATTTGGCTTAAACGTAATATTTCAAGATGGCAACCCCCATTCGTAGCACATTCGCAGAACTCGATCTATTGGGAGTTTAGAGAAGCTCATTCAAAATCATCCTGACGGAATTTGGTATGCCGAGCTCCCACAGCAGTTCCCACACAGCACACGACGTCCCGAGGACGTCTGTTTTAGGTCCCTTCTAGGTCTGTAGGTCTGAATGTCCCGGTTTGTAACAAGACGTCCGTGGGACGTCTATAGACGGCTTTGGGACGTCTACAGACGGACTCGGGACGCTTTTGGGACGTCGTGTAACTACAGTGGCGCCATCTATACAAAGTCCTGAGGACGTCTTGGGGATGCGTTTGGGACGCGTTTGGGACTTGTTAAATACGTCTTTGGGACGGCCTTGGGACGGCCTTGGGACGGTTTTAAGACGTCGTGTGATAATTCCTCAAGCTCCACTAGAGGGCGACGCGGCTCGAGAGTTTCTCACCGGTGATCATAGACCCAGTTAGTATATATACAATGGGTCCCGCCAATTAATTCTTTCTGAGTCCACTGGCGGACCCGGGACGAAACGCTATTCCTTCTTTCCTTTTCTAAGGTGGTGACCCACTGCATAGACGGTTCAGTCAGATCGCCTACAGTGGTAGTCAAATTTTAAATAACTAAATATAGTAAAGAGAAATAAATTTTGATTTCATTTTGACAACCCTTTGTTTCATCAAATTTATATTATAATTAATCGGTATCGATAACTATCTTAAATACGCCCTACTTGCGGTTTTTAAGACGTCCCAAAGACGTCGTTTAAACGCTTGTTCAGTCCGAATCCAGGCGCTTTAAAAGACGTACCCGGGACGACTTTTTTTGTAACATTCGTCCTTCAGAGGACGTATATCAGCCGTTCGTGGGAAATTCAGGACGTCCCTGGGACGACCGGTACGACTGGGGCGGACGTCCCTGGGACGCCTTTAGGACGGCTGTGTGCTGTGTGGGTTCTTGGAAGAATATAAGTAAAGTTTCTTCGAATAACACGGAACTAAGTGGACCAAGAAAATTGTCCATATTACATAAGTACTTTTACATGTTCCAGTAATGTGTGCGTATTGTCAACAATTTTAGTGTAAGAAATAACTGTTAAATAAACTTTTATACTGGTGGTAAGAATTTTCCGTTTTTGTAATCAAATAAATATTATAAATTGTATGTTCTCGCGGTGGTAGTTTTCTTTGCCAATACAGCTATTCCGCCGCTCTGGACCAAAATGATCTTTACCGCCCTTTATATTTAATTATAAATTTTTATACTAAATTCTAGCATGTATTACCTATTTTTTTACCGCTTCTTCAAACAATGTTACTTTCTTATTGGTTTTTATTGATTTTAATTTTCTCTTCGTACCAAATTTGCCGCTCCGGGTAGTTGCCCTGCTTACGCCCCCCTAAAATCGGGCCCCGAACATTTATAGGCATTCTATAACGTTATTTATCTATAGTTTATGAATAGGTATCGTTCTTAATATTACATTTGCATTAGCGTAAAAGTCGAAGAAATTATGTTAGAACAGAATTGAAAAATTCAAACGAGTCGACGACGGCAGTGTGGCGCTGTGATCCGCGCCACAAAATCTCGCTTCATAGATGGGAATGCCGTCTTTCGTGGCTCTTTCAGTGTGTGAGTGCAAAAGTTGTTCGAGAATTATTTTCAGTCCGTGTATGCATGATACGTCATGGGTGTGTGTATGTACAACATGCCGCATTTAGAAGGCAGCTTAACATTCTCTAGAACATGCTAGAAGTTTCCTGGAACCGTGGAACAGAACTGAGCAGAACGCTGCAGTCAGTACTCATCAGTACTGGTCAGTGCTTACTAGTTAAGGCGAGTTACGGTACGGTTGCTCCTTTGTGAAGTTGACATAGCCGTGTTTATACACAACACGTGTCATTAAACTAATTTAAGGTAGATAAAAATGTCGCAGGAGGCAACGTTGTTGCATTGCTACCACCGTGGGTGTGGGAAAAAGTTCGATCCAACTGATAATAAGGAAGGTTCGTTATCCAGTTACACGTCGAAGAACTTTTAAAGATATAATGATACGAAATAATAGTGAAAGAAATTTAATCGTTCTTCCTCCAATCCTCTAATACTTAGGAAACTACACAATCACAGAAAGGTTGTTTTATGATTACCTTTTTAGGAGATTGTATCCATCATCCTGGTCATCCAGTGTTTCACGACGCTTATAAAGGCTGGTCCTGTTGTAACAAAAAATGTACAGACTTCACCGAGTTTTTAAATATCAAGGGCTGTACAAAATCATGTCATTCGAACGTGAAGCCACCGGAATCAGAGAAACCTGCCGTTGACAAATCTAAAACTAACGAGATAATTGAAGTGAATGCTAAGCGTCTTAATAATGGACCTTCTTTAAAAAGACCACCTTTCGATACGCCGCAAGTCACTCTAACGCCGACCATATCGCCTACTTTATTACAACAAATTAAAGGATTAACCGCTTCTGCACAAAGCAATATACTGGAAACAAAAGTTCAAGTTGGTCAAGGCTGCAAAAATAATTCGTGTAAAGCTGTATACCACGGCGTTACGTCCGATGAAGAAACGTGTAATCATCATCCCGGTGTTCCCATTTTCCATGAAGGGATGAAATATTGGTCCTGTTGCCAAAAGAGAACTACAGACTTCTCTACGTTCTTGGAACAACCAGGGTGTACGCAAGGAAAACATACATGGATTTCTAAGGTATATTATAGCCATATTAACATTATAAGAATTGTTTATTCAAGGTCAAGAAAGATGATCACGTAATAATTTTTTCACTCGTTATTTACTGATTCGTTTACAAATAGTTTTATATGAAATGTACTGTATTTATAGTTTCTGAGATATCAAGATGACCTTAAGCTTTATGAATGCCACAGGATATTTTTATTAGTACTGCATTGTAGTAGATAAAAGGACGAATTCAATAACCTATAGTAAAGTGACTTTGACCTGACCTTCAACGATTTAAAAACTTCATTTCAGATAGCAGTTCTTATTGTTTTCCCTGTATGCTATGAGCATACATTTCAGTTAAAAACTTCTGTTGGGCCACATTCTTTTAGGACCCCATTCATTGAAAAAGTGTTCCTACTAGCCGAACTCAGCCGAGCCGAGCTGAGTACTCGAAAAAAGCGAGCGGCTCGAAAGAACCGAGTTACTCGAAGAAAATCGAGAACTCGAATTTTTTCGAGTGGCTCCAAGAGAACTGAGCGGGTTGAAAGAATCGAGCGGGCCGAAATTATCGACCGACCTGCTCGAAGTATTTACATTCAGCCCGCTCGGTTCTCTTTGAGCCGCTCGGAAAAATTCGAGTTCTCGGTTTTCTTCGAGCTACTCAGTTCCTTCGAGCCGCTCGCTTTTTTCGAGTACTCGGCTCGGAAACCGAGTCTCGGCGCGATCCGAATTTCTAGTTACTCGAATATTCGAGTACTCGAAAAGCCCTAGTTCCTACATACTATATTATGCTACTCTCGATATCATATAATTGATCTACAACTAGCTTATTTAATTCTGGCTCCACAAAATATTCTAGAAATCTTTAATAATGTTAAATAATGTGATATTCGTCATGTCTTTTAATCAAATGCGAATTGTATGGTCCAAACTCCGAGCTAGAACCATTATAAATTATTAATTGCCACGGTAGTTAAATATTTCATCGGCTTTACTAATTCAAGAATAATTTCTTACTTTTCAGAATACCGGTAAAAAAACGAAATGCAGAATGGATTGGCATCAAACAGGGACATTTGTTGTAGTCTCTGTTTTTGCAAAACAATATCAACCAGACCAATCGACCATTAAAGTGAATCCTATACGTTTATCCATAGATTTATTCTTCATAGAAGACAATTCAAGATATAATTGTGATTTAGAATTAAGAGGGGTATACATTTGAGATCTTTAAGTGATTCTTAACTAACCGCTCGAGGCGTGTCGTAATCACCGTGTAATATCGTTTAATTATCTGTTTTTATAGGTTGTCGATGTTGCGCAGAGCAGTGTAAGCATGCTTCCTACTAAAGTAGAAATTAAATTGAGAAAAGCCGAACCCGGATCATGGGCGAAACTCTATTTTCATAATGCAACGGACGGGCAAATCGAGGGGAATGCTCGAGACGATGATAACATTAACGTACAAATTCAAGCTGTTGATCTTACCGACCTCTAAACATTCGTATCGGAATGTTTCATTAAAGATACAATTGCAGTACATGTACCTACGTTATTTTTAAAGAAATTGTGTACTTTTATTTGAAGATACAATGGAATATTATTTTCTTAACGTTATCGGAATTGTATTTCCGAGGAAATGTGAATACTCAGTGTTTACTTTGTTATTTTGATAAAGAAAAGCTCTTAAAAAGACTTTTCCCAAGAAAATTCTTCGAAACTAAATATGTTTATATTTATAGATTTCCCGAAATGAATCAATTCTTGTAATTTAAACTGTTTAATATACTTATAAGCTTTAAAATAAATATAATAAATTTACTTTGTTAGATGGAAGTAATATATTCTAGCCTATGTAATTCCTTAATTCTCACAAATATTTGAATTACACACACACTCACACATGACATTTCCTACATCTTACAGATTCTGTATAAAACTAACCTATTGCCATTGCTCTTTATATCTCATGTTACACGAATAAATACAATTAGAAAACTGTTCGACGCAGAGTTTTTACAATTACATACACGCTAATTAAAATTGTTTCTGTTTTGCTTGAAATAACATTAAAAAAATTCACGTGTTCTATATATATTTACATATACTATTAACCTTTACCAAATTCTGCATTTAATACATATATAGAAATAGAATATTTATGTGCCTAGTAGTTGTAATTTATTGTATAAAATCGTTTATTTAGGAAACATCATGACAACAGCTTCTGCTAAATTACGTGTAAGCAAGAATTATATTTATAAATTAATCAAAACATATATAGTATTCTTTATTTCAGATACTTGCAATTCATGGATATGCTCAATCAGATATTATTTTTAACACAAAACTGGGATCATTAAGAAAAGGTTTTAAAAAGGATGTGGAGTTTATATTTATAAGAGCACCGCATCAGGTGCCAATGAAAATTAATTTTGGTGTGGAAGAAGCAGAAGAAGGTATCAGTGCATAAAGTTTACGCTCCGTTAAATAAATAATTAGAAAATCTAGAAATGATTTAACGTTAATAAGCGATGCTAAAATCCTAATATCATTTAATACCGAGTAGTAACGTATGCCATGAATCTTAGGATATGGATGGTGGTTTAATACCGAAGATCGCCTGTTCAAAGCAGTTACACCGAGCGATTTATCTGTAGGATTTAAAGACAGTATAACTTTAGTCGAAAGGACATTCGATGAACTCGGCCCGTTCGACGGTGTCTTAGGTTTTTCACAGGGTGCAGCTTTTGTTACTATACTTTGTTCTATGCAGCAGAAAAAATGTAAGTGTATTAATGAACGTTGCGGTAGCTGTATATAAAAGTGTTTGGATTAAATGTATATTATTCTACAGTATTGCGAATCAAATTTGATTTCACGATTATCATATCAGGATTTAAGTCTTTATGTATGCCTCACGCAATGTATTATGACGAAAAAATAACTATACCTTCCTTGCACGTTTATGGAGAGACTGATCAAGTAATTCCAACAGGTCAGTTTTTAACTCGTTATTCAAAGAAAAATAAGAACCATTACTATTGTTACTCTTGTTTGCAGAAATGGCGGAAGAAGTTAGCGAATTGTTTATAAACAAGACAATATCGAAGCACGAGGGTGGTCACTATGTACCCAGTAAAAAAGAGTTTTATAAAGAATTCATTACGGAAATGTGCTTAAATAAAAAGAAAGATAATAATTAGCATTTACATATTGTACTAGGATATCCAAAGAATAGTGTCACGTATCGCCATCCCATGCTAATCTATAGATACATACATTTCAGAAACTACATACATTAAATTAAAAAACACTACTTTGGAGGCATTTAAAGGAGTTCAACGGGGACATCTGAATGTGTAAAAGAAAACTTGTCGTTATTTTACAATCACATTTTTTTTTTAAATGGCACAGAATATTTCTTCTACAAAGTAACAAACTGTAATGAAATCCGTTGAAGCATGTCAGCTTTGTACGAAGGTTTAAGTCTGTAAGCTAACGGTCAGTGCAGACTACAAGTGTGTATACTAAATAGTGCCTTAGTTTATTCGTAGTTTATTTTCTTCCGGCAAATTATCAGCGTAAAAACACGCCGATGCCAGATAACAATTAGAATTCGGGCGTGGAAACATGACCGACCCAAGCAAATGGTTAAACGCTTAACCCTCGGATAACGGATCGCGCGACACGCGCACAGCGGAGGTCAAACATGGCCCATAATAAAATTACATACATACTTCAGTACCCTTCTCAGACATCATTTTCATACACTGCAGCTAATACAAATATATTATCTAACGTACCGCGAATTTGTAAATGTTATATGGACATTATGTTTTCGAAATTCCCTTAGAAAGGTCTACAATATTGGCATTTAAGTTAACTCAAAGATTCTGTTTTTGGAGACACATTAATTAGTACCTAAATTAACATTTTTATTCTTTACATTGTGTCTAGCTCGGTTCGAGCAATTTAGATGTAATTGAATTTTTACAAACGGAAATCACAACTATAGAGACTACAGTGACAGATTTACTTGAACTGTTTACAATTAATCTAGAATAAAAATATGCAGATACATGTTCAGTGCATTATTCACAGAGATATTTGATGGTAGAATTTAAGAGAATACTTGTCAGATATTTAAGTTTTTAGTAAAAAATGATTCACAATTTCTATTTGAGTCACAAGGAAAGATCCCGAACCCGGAAATTCAAAAGAATCTGAAACTTTGTGAATATGTAGGGGAGTTCCTCCTGATTGCAACGCAATTTTTGTTTTCTGCCCAAATAAGGAGGTGAAATTGACCCCTTAAATTTCGACTATTTTGTGATTTTACTTTGTAACTCGCGAACTGTAAGAATCGTAAGTTACCAAATGATATTTCTAATTAAAAAAAGTAACTTTTGTCTTGAAACTTCTTTTCAGTTACAAAATAAAATCGGAAAATAGCCGAATTTTCAGGGGTCTAATTTCACCTTCTTAGCGTGAATTTGGGCAGCAAACAAAAATTGCGTTGTAATCAGGATGAAATCCCCTACATACTCACAAAGTTTCGGAATTATTTTAAATTTCCAATTTCGGGATCTTCCCTTGTGAGGAAATATTTTGAAGAAATGAATAACTTCTCTTTTTTTAAGCAAGAAGATTTTTGATTTCTAATAAATATGTGTTTAGTAAAGTGGCACTTACAATGAACAATAATATTAAATATCTCTGTAAGATAAACATTTAATTATGCATCTGTTTATTTTCATCACAGACACATTGCAATATGTTTGATTGAAATCGGTGTCTGTACAGCTGCGACTGTTCCTTATCCAAACTGTAATGATTTCAAGCGATGTAATTAGATATAGTAAGATTCTGTGTACTAAATGTTGCACGAATGCAGTTAATATACTCATAAATTGCATAGAACTTCTGCAGGCATAATTCTATGCGATGTATATATGTAACATTTTTTTACAGAAACAGTTGAAAGAATACTTAAATACAGTACGAAGCACTTAACAAAATCTGGTCAATAAGAGTATTATACTTCCTAATCAAAGTGATAGTTAGCCGAACGTATTATACTGACCAAACGTAATAAATATATTAAAATTATATAGTACAGTACACATTATATTTTATCACATTTTGAGATTTCTATTTCGAAACTGTATAAATTAGTAGTGAATATTTTCGCAACGAACAGTTCTGAATTTTGCGGAACGAGTAATAATCGACACTGTTACATATACCATAGAAAATTGAAGGCAATTGATGGAAATTTTATAATTAAATAAGGTACATTGAAATGAGAGATAAATATATTGAAAGTATTACAAAGCATTGTGGGACAAAAGATATAAACTATAATTATAAATTACATGCGACCGAGGTATTTCATCCGTCTCAGCGTTAACAACAAAGTATCGAAATTTTTGTTGCAGCTACAGAAGACTGTAATAAATTTAAAGGATGTATTAGATTGTGAACTTTATTTTTTTATTATCCTCTTCAGTCGGGGAGGTCCAAGTACAAACGGTACTCGATCGTTAATCACAAAATGATAATCTGACGGTCACAAAATTATATCGAATTCAACACCTTATCATCAGCTAGTTCGCAGCGAATTAATATCGCTTTACGGCGACTGATCTTGGCCATTGGTTAACTGAGATTTCATGATCTCCGGTAAATCGGGCGGTACTGAGAATGGAGTCATCTCTAACGGTTCAAATTGACCATCTCTTTGACGTACGGCTAATCCTATTAATGCGGGCGACTGCGGTCTAGCAGTTACAGATGTTAGTCCATAATCAGATAGAAATTTAGTATCTGACATTAGAACATTGTCCTTATTAAACAGCTGTTGATTCGCAGGTGGTATTTTCAATATACCTGCGAAATAACTACCTTTTAAATTCTCGATTTACATTTAACAAGGATCGGTAATAATTGCATGGAAGCTAGTAGAATGAAATTGGAAAGAGATGTTCAATTCTCATTCGAAAATGTCGTTCATGTTTAGTAAACTGACGAGCATATAAATTGCGTATCTCTCACCTTCTATGACTTTCTTAAGTTCAAGAACTACAGTGTTATCCTTCGCATCGGTAAATATCGTCATGTTCTTTCGTCGGATCATTAGAAACACATCCTACGGAAAATCTTCATTGTATTTGAGGTTATCTCACTTCGAAGTAATTCGAACGCCTTACGAGAGGTAAGGAGATACCGGAGAAAAACTTACCATTACGTATATTTAGCTATGTATCTAAAACTGAGGAAAATAACTAGTACGTAGCTTTTTTGGGATCTTCCTTCGATTGTTGTTTACTTGCAAGTTCTCAGGTTAGAGGCGTAGAAGATTAGTAAACATGCACGGACATTATAGTCATATAAAACGTTGCTTGATTGGTTCTTCTTTTTAAACGTAAACTATGTTTGGCGAGTTACCTGTTTCTTTAACCAATCGCAGGCTGGATTCATGTTTTACAGATAAATACAAAATTCTTAAGTTAGAGATGACATTATTTGAATACAACACATATATAAGTAATAAATACAGAAATCTCTTGCTAAAGTTATTCGCGTTTTCTCCTCTCTTTTATTATCAATATATACGGAAACAGCTGTTTTACTGTAAATGTTATACACAAAATATTAGACTTAATATTAATTTGTGCATCATCTGTCTCGAACGTCTTTCAAAACTCGTGTGACAAGCTAATTAAAGCATCGATTGCAAGGTTAGGTACGCGTACTTAAACAAGAATCAAACAACCTGATCTTTTTTATTAACCAATTAAAATTGTTAGTCAGTTGTCTGATACGCGGAAGCAGACGCCGCGGTACTGCGCAAAACTACATAGTCATTGGGGCTACATATATATCGTTCGGAAGCAGAATGTTGATTCTACCAGGGGATTCTATGTAGGTGGCAGTTTTCAAGGGAAGGTCTTCGGCCTTAGCGATGCGGGGGCGTCGAACATTCGTGAATGAATGTTCCTTCCGCAATGACGTCACTGGTAGCCCATCCAGTTTATCCGTGAGAGAAGCGCGATCTATGAAGGGGCGCTTGCGCCTTTCATAAAGACCTGTGCGGCGCTCTTGAGCTTTCCAGTGGAGGCCAGACGAAAGCGTCGCTATCCTTTCGACCATAGCTCGAGTTGCACTGTGACGGGACGAGATGCGACCGTGGCACCCATCCGTGGGACATCTCTTCAGGAAAGTTACACGGTCAAGGAATCGCAGGAACATTTAACGAGCAGTTGCAGCGAGAGGCCAGGCAGCTCTGTCGCGATACATTCTGGTGTGCGGTGAATGTAATCGGGATTTCGAATAATGTACAACGGTTTCTGAGGGAAAGGGACAGAGGCGAAGGAGAGGAGAGGCCCGAACATTTGCGCTGCGGATCACGCTGTCGGTTTTTTTCGCTGCTTTACTTCTGCGTGTACAAAAGCACGGTATTTTTTTTTTTATTTTATTCTTATTGATCGATAAGCGGGAATTAGGTCGGCCACAAGTCGCGCCCCGGACAGTGGCAACATACGCGTAGGAATCGCAGAGGTGAAAATATTTTCATAATTGGTGTTTCGAACGAGCACCAGCCCGGCGTGTTCCACGATCCTTGTATGCTTTGAGCAACGTCCACGTATATGATGAAATTACAGCTGCTCGTAATCGAAACGGATTACTGCTGGAGGAAAGCGTTGCTTAGGTAAGTAGACGACCGCGAATTCTCACCAAGCTGCTTATGCCTTTAGCGCTTGTCAGTACTTAATGTTCAGCTTGTCTAGCGATACATATTCCGTTTATATGTTAATCCCTTTCACCGGCATTGGATCAATCGTAAGGCGATCGGACCATATTCTTATATCACTAATTTCCGACACGTATCTCGCGAACTGCAGATAAGTCTATTCAACTCACTGCCTTGTTTAATCATCAATGAAAATGTCACTTTCATTCCGCAACCTAAAAATCTGTAAATTAAGCTAAGCTGATGGCAATGATCGAATCATAATCATTTTATTTTTAACTAATATAATTTATAAAGTATTTAGTTTGAGGATTTTTTGATTATTAAAATATATTTATGTATATTAGTTACTTTATGTTGCTGGTATTTAATATAAAGAAGGATAATAATCACTATGGTAACGGTGCGATTAGGAGGAATTTGTAGTTTTTAATCGATTCCAATAAGAAATGAAATGCTTGGACGGAGATGTTATTGAAATACTTATTCGAATTTACCGCCAATAAGCAGATCGATAAGGCGAACGATTAGCAACTGCCGATAGCAAACTTCACGCGACTGCATATACACAGTCGCCGCTACGCTATGCGCGTGTCGCTTTAAAGAATCGGATGGCTCGCACGAGAGGAAAGTGTGGCGATGATTCAGAACGTTCGCGTTTCTCGACTTGTCTCGTCCCTCTCGTTCTTCCCATTCGCGGCCCCCTGGCTGACGCCATCTTCAATTTTCTTTTTGTTTAAGTGTCAATTTTCTGGGACTGTACGATACAGTGGAACTCGGGGAAACGTTATGAGTGCGGACAGTGAGTGCAATGAACGACATCGAACCACCGATCTTCCGAATCGAAATGATAAAGTGATCGCGATATGAGTTTGCGTCGTAGATCTAGTCTCCAACCATCGCTGAACGATTACGGACCAGAAAGGAGTCGTTAGCCGTCCCGAGTGTCCATGTAAAAGTCATTCGCTAGAACTCTTCCCCTTTGAAGTATTGTTGGTTAGTTTATGTGTTGTTTGATAAATGTGTGTTTTGGCCGGCTTCCTGTTGCACACCCGCGGAACCGCATTGTCCAAATGGAAAGTCCGGGTCTACATTTGTTGGTTATGTTTCTACTCAAACTGTCTGCCGTAAATCGCACGCTTCTCTAGCCCGTACCGAGTAGTGTGAAACTGGAAAGATATAGTAGTGCGTGTATGTAGAAATAAAATGCACAAGTTAAGATTACCTGTCAAGGTCGAATTGCCCAGTGCTTTAACAAGGTATGGTGATATTTGATCTACAGGTATCGAACACTCTTTTCTCAGTTCCTTCGTTTTCTTCGTTATATCGTAAGAATTCTTTACATTACCGCTTGCTGTTAAGTCACTTGATTCCAGGTTGTAAACAAGTGTGTTATGATTATCGGCAGATCGAAATTAGTTGTTTCTTGGTTATGTTGTGATGGTGTAACACCATTTTCTTCCGAATACGCAGCACGTTCTATTTGTGTATTCTACAGAATGCTGAAATAGTTATGATATTTGTATTCTTTAATGTGAATATAGCATTACGGTTGCATAGTTGTAACAATCTGGAATTCGACATTTTTTTTTGTGAAATTTATCGATACGATATCGTCTAAGTTTATTAACATGTTTCCTTATATTTTGAAACATTATATATCAAGTGACCAGATGCTTTATGTCGGGAAGGCAGGACGTGTTCAAATAAAAAATACAAAAAACCGTTTTACACGTTCGTGAGGACACCAGCTTCTTAGTTTATTTAATTGTGCGTCATTAAAATGCCTTGGATCTATATTTTTATGCATTTATGAATATGAAAACTACAAAAAACGTACTTCTGATAAATTAATAAAAAAGAAATACTTTTTTCGTAACAAAAAATGAACTACATAGAAAATAGCAAACTCGATACAAAAAATGATTACGTAAATCAATATAAAAAATAACTATATAAATATAGGTATCAGTATAAAGAATAATATTAAATAAATAATTGCATTATTTATACACATTTTTCCGCAGAGTGAATATTTTTTAATATATCTTCGTTACTTGAAACATTCTAATAAAATTCCTCACACAAATTGGAAATGTTGCACTTGTAATATTGCTTTCAACGTGAAAACGTTAGAAAAGGTTAGATATCCAATTCAGGACAGATTCCGGGATAGTTCTTAAATTCGGGACAGTCCCGCATGATTCGGAACGTCTGGTCACTTCAATATTATTACACGATATACGACAGATTTTCAAGCTTGCGATGTCAATCGCATATACTAACAGTAGGCACGAAATTAACGCTTACAGAATATCATATATGAAAATATGAAAATCAACAAAATTAGATATACCTTAGCATTCTACCCGTTTCATTTTTTTTCTGGTACGATAAGACAATAATCTTGTAAACTTCAGCGATATAGTCCGTTCGTGTCCCCTGTCACAACATCCCGGGGTTAAATAATTTCGTGTACATTGACTTTACTATTGTGTTTAAATATAGTATTGTGTCACATATAATGCTTTGCTAATAGTATTTGTTACCAAAAAAATAGTTACAAGCATATGGCCCAAAGTGAATATCTTGCTTTTATACAGCGTAAGAAATATCCAGTTCGTAAAAAACATGCATACCTACAAGGATTTATCACGAATAATGGCGTGGTATCGCGTATTATTACAAACGCCAGTGCCCGGGGAGAATATCTGTCGATTTGATTATGATTTAAGAGCTAATTTTATGTTCTTACTCGTGGTAAGAAGCAATAAAAGTAATGGTCGAAATAAAATTCCTACCGGCAGGAATGCGTACAATCGATATGTAGGGACATGACTACCGAAATGAGACTTAATTGACGTAAATCGTTACGTGACGCCTTCGATGCGTATTATCACGAACGGACAAAGCCGAGACACGAACACGCCGAGCGTATCTGCGTTGGCGTTGGCAACAAATTTGAGAACGTAGTGGAGGCGTGACGAGGCGATAATTTCGTCATCGGCGCGATGTTCTCTCAGCCAACGCTTGTTCTTTATTAATTGAGCTACAGTTGTTGAGACGTTCACTCCGCCATTCTTATGGAAAGCAGTTGACCTTGGCAGTCATAAACCTAATGCAAGCTGCAGGGCCCTTCCCATTTCTATGTGACTCTCCTGCCACCCAGTTCCCCGTTTCTTGTGATACACGATACACCGAACCTTTCGAGTCGTTTCGCAGTCGCTTTGCCGGTAAGGCTCAGACGTGTTGCGTTTGTCTTTCGTTTTATGAAAGCAGATCTGTAATTAAGTGTCGTATAAGTTGAAGACTCAGTGTGAATATTTACGAATCTCTACAGTGATAAGAAAAATTAATCATCACGATGATAGAACGTATAAAGTGCTTAGAAGAAACGTGCCCCATTTATTTGGTGAAAAATGTGACAGATCAAAGGTACAAGTGAAATTAGGAAAACTTGAAGCTTGAGATTTAAGTTAAGAGATGAATACATTTTCTGAACGGACGGAAGTCAAATAAAGTCCTGACTTCTACAGAATCGCTTCTCAAAGAAGAAAAATACCATTTAATTGATTATTCCTCCACGTTTGCAAATAAATAAAGAATATACACTGAAGTAGGGGAGACCGGGGCTAAATGTTCCGGGGGTAAGTTGTTCCGACGGTCCTATCTTCAAAATGAAAACGGCGTTGTACTATAAATTATTTTTTCTGTGTAAGTTGATCAAGCCACTCTGTGTAAAAAATAATTTAAAGTACAACGCTCTTTTTCACTTTGAAGATAGAACGGTCGGAATAACTTACCCCCGGAACTTTTAGCCCCGGTCTCGCCTACCCACAATTGTCGAATTGTGGTCGTAAAAACGTAATGGAAATTTCTTCCGCGCCGGCATATCGCAGGTCGGGTGTTCTTCAGAGCCAGTGATCGATCATTTACGGTCGTCCGTCGAAGGGCGACAAAGTACAAGCGGAATCCCCCTGAAACCACCTGTATCCGTCGAGTGCGTGCGCACCCTCGTGTCGTAGTTCCTTCGGTGCACGTGCACCGAGCGTTCCGTGCTGAGAACAACGCGGGTTATTCGACTCAACTGCTCGTCTACGCTACGGTTTCGCAATGTATTTTTGGCGTCGCACCTCGCACTCGATCAGTTTAAACCAAAATCGTGCCGTTTAAGTGTTTATTATTGGAACTTCGATCATTTAAACATCGGCTCTCTTACACACCAATTCAACAGTGGCGCAGGTGTCCCTAATTGTGTAAATTCAGTGACACAGTTGCGTTGTAATTTCATCGATACAGTTTCGAGTACCGTCGGTAATGTAAAGCGTACAGGAACCTTCAAATGTGACCGAGTAACACAGGTAGTTACGCGATTCGGGCAGTTTTACGCGTCGCACCTTTCACGAGACCTTGTGCAGTCCATTCTGACTTCTTGACTTAAAACTTGTGTTGCTGGATACTCGTCACTGCAATTCCGACTACAGTCGAGCACGGCTTCACCCGTAACTGTGCCAGTGGTGAACCAAGTTTGTTTAACAATGTGGATTTAAAGGTCATCGGTACAGTCGTCGAAACATCAAGTACGTCAAGTGTCGTTACAGGATAAATCAACTCACAATCCTCACACACAGTCGAACAATGTGGTCCCAATTGCGCACTTTTAAATGGTTCACCTTCATTCTTTATGCCTCTCTTCCCGTGTCTTTCAGATTCATACTATTCAACATTCACTGACCGTCAACCTGCTAACATTTTTTTCATTATTTACGCTTTAATCGGTTTTGATCTCCCCTGGAATTGTATTTCTCTCGATGTCCAAGCATTTTGTCTTATTGGGCGAGTCAGTCGCGTATACGCGATGGTGCATGTAGGTTGACTGTAGAGTACTGTTTTTATTAGTAATATGGTCACGTTGGTATTTATCAGACTCATTCCACAGCGCAGTCTTTCTTCCTCCCTCTCTTCTCGACTCTGTGCCTGTTTCTGCCTTCTCGGTTTTCCCTTGCCTACTTACCGAGCTGTGCAGTTCATAATATTTACACTGCACGCGAATATCAGGCCGGTGTAAACTATTACCTTACAGGACGTGTTAGCGGACAATATTGGTGGCGGAGTTCATTTTTCTTTCCTTTCTCCGCATCGTTGTCAGCATGTGCTCGCTTAATCATTGCCGATGTTGCTTATTAAGTTTTTTCCACGATGTAATAAACAACAACGTGGAACGTAACGCTTCACTTTTGTGGACGCTTTCGCGTTGCAGCAAAGAACGTTTACTCAGCGATGGCTTACGTAAGCGAGCAATTATTTTCTGTTTACGGTCGAACATGTATGTGCTTTTTCGAGGTTTTTCAGTAGTGCGGGCAAACAAAGCAGGCGTATTGTAATACAGTGCTGTTTTATTTAGTACTTCGACGTTCGAGGCAGTAATTCGTTTATTTGCCGTGTGAGCAACGAAACGCTTCTTCCTTTCCTGTTTAAATTTAGAACAGATTTTAACCAGGTCGTTTCTATTGTTTTTGATCGGAAATCATCTCAACAGAGCCTGCGTGTATCACGTTCGGCTCGAAATAAAATTGTATACCTACAGTGAAGTGTTGAGTCAGCCTGAATAACAGAAATCCGCAGAGCGGAAAGTGCAAAAGTCAGGTTAGAATTGGCGGCTTCAGTGACTAAAATACTTTTTTGAGGATACAAGATTTACCTTCGCGAAATAAGGATTATTTAACAAAAATGTGAACGTTCTGTATTATTCCGTATTCCTTGAGTAGCCTAACTTTCTCACGTTAGAATCTCAGAATCTGCTGAACCATTAAAGGCGGAGTAAATTACTTAGGTACTTAATATTCGACCGAAGAATTAACGGTCGCCTAATTTATTTTGCTCTTTGCGTGACGTCATGGGAACATAACCGTCCATATTTGTTACATCGTTTAATACAATTTCGTGCAATTCTGGAAATTATTAATTTCGATTTGTTTGTCCCTCGCCGACGCCATTTCCTTCTGTTCTAGAATTTGTCAGAAAGTATGTAGTTTCTCCAACAATGCTGCTCGCTCGAAACTAGTATATCTACACAGTATGGAACGAATCAATATTTCCTACAATGTACAGGAAATTGAGGAAAGTCAGGCTTATTATTAATGCAAGAACGAACGAGGTAATGGACGGGCTGCTTTCCTGATATGCGAGTTTATGCTACTTCTTACATCCTGTGCAACATGGTTGACCAGGGTCGGCGGAGAAAACTTTTCCCGAGTGGATTTTGGGAGGGTGTACAAATTAAAAGATCAAATTTCAACAGGCTAAAAAACAGTAGTACGCGAATCAAAAATAAAATTGGTAAAATGCCTTACAAATTCTCGAATGTGGAATTCCACACACAGAAAAATCTCAAAAGTGTAGAGAGTATGTGTGGAGTACCACATATTCCACACAACTCAGGCCACCTCTGTGATTGACTATTCAAATTACAGGGGTATATACACGCTTGTAAACAAGTATGACGGACATTCAACCAATCTTGATATAAATCCAGTAATCTTGAATAAGTCCGTGTAAATGGTGGTGCTCATCGCGCGGGACAAGCTTATCCATGTGTAATTTAAGAATCGTCGAATCGCGATAAACGTTAAGTCAAAGTCGTAACCACCAGTACCGTGATTAACGACATCAGATTTTATGGTCGTAGACCTTCAATCACTTGTCACGATTACTGGCTTTCAGCTTCAGGATAGATTAAAATAATTATACGGATATGGGCCCAGCAATTTCAATGATTTTTTAATATATTCTCAGCATCGTGTTTTTAAACAATTTTTCCCTACACATATGTATAACCGTTGGCTTTAGTTTTCGGGATATTCGTGAAGAAACGTTTGACATTTTTAATTTGATGTGGGATGTGTATTATTTCACTTCCATGGTGAATTTAATCTCAATTAGAGGGATAGTTTCTTGAGATCCTTGAATCCTGGAAGCCCCTCGTAGGGACTACTAGGAGACTGCCGGGGATTCACTAGAAATCTAAGCTACGGTATCCACCGAAGCGAAACTGTGCTATATATACTAACTGTGCTACAAAATTTTGGAACCCCATCCGCCGTGAGTTTGAGAGAAGACCTGTGGCGAGTTTCGAGGAGGATAATTCGGACTCTGAAGTGCTGGTAGAAGCAATAACTCTTTTGCGGTCTGGTAAAAGAAGAAGAGAACATCAGCTCTGAGTACTGGCTCATATAAACCAAAGAGACAATAAAGGAGAGTTCCAGTTACATCTAGAGTTGACTGACAATGAATTCAGGACGTCTTTCAGGATCCCAAGAGATCAGATTCAGTTGATTCTGGAGTCATGCATATGTTACTAGTCGTAACAAGTTAAAACTGGCAGGCAGAAACAGTGGCGTTGCGGTCAAGTGATGGAGACATGGAGGATTAGGGTTGTGGAGAGAGAAATCAGTACCCTGCCATGTTTCCGAAAAATCGCTTGCGAGGGAATCTTTTGCTACGTCGAGCTGATTTGGCTTCCGACAAAACATAGCAGTGTTTAGCTTAGCTTTTGGTGGAAACAAACGCTTCATAAACTTAGCATAGCATAGCATAGCTGCGCTCAAGTTTCTGGTGGATCCCAGAATTCAGATAAAAAAATATGTTTCGAAAAACATATTTTTTCTGCACAGTGTTGTCAGGTTTTTGACAAGAGTCTCGCAAACCGAGTTGTCTAAAGTCGCCCAAAGTTGCAACAGTGCTGACAATCCCAGTGAACAAATATTGAAAGTGTTTTTAACGCAGGAACTTTAAAATTAAGTACTTTTTTTAGTATAATCTATTTAATACGTATATATATTTAATGAACATAATGTATTTAATATTTTTTAAAACGACAGAGATTATAAATCATTAAAAGAAGTGAGGATTTTATGCTTTTGTAAGAATTACTTATTCTTTAACTGCGTTGTATAAATTCCCCTTTCCTCAAAATTCCGAAGAGTGTGTTGGAGATGAATTTACGTGCCACTGATTCTGCAGAAAGAAACTTTTCGCTTCAACTACAGCATTGGTATCTGATATTTTATACTTTCGGTGCTCGAATGATTCATATTTATCTCTATTACTTAATAACGAAGTAGCTTATCAGGGCATGCCAGGCAACCTAATGTATCATATCGGTCTACGATATTCAGATACTTCCAGGCAATTCGGAATTCCGATGACCAATCGTACATTACGTAAAATTAAAAATAGGCTGAAGAGGTTGCGCTTCGACTCATTTTGTCAGAAAATTCTTGTTTATCCATTAGTAATGCCCTTATGAAGAACTAATGAAAGACATAAAAATTTAGATTTTTATTTGTGTCTGTAACGTGTTCAACGCGAGAAGACTTGAAATTGTATTTCGGCAGTCTAGCTGCCAAAGAGATTTTGATTCGAAACGTGAAACTCTTCGTACGGGATTCGACTGCTGATCAAACGATTCGTCGGGCTGGTCGTGACAGTCTGCCAATCGAAGATTTGTCTACTACGCCAATCACTATAAATGGAGTTGTGAATCATTTACACGAGGGACTAGAACATGATTCATGAACGGCAACAGTTTCTTCGTGACGTAAACGTGTCTCATAATGAAAAACGAGTTTCCGCGATTCCCTCTGGTGTTTTCCTCGTTTGCTTAAGAATGCAAAATGGATCTAGAGACGCGGTAGCGTCTCGACGCCAAGTACATGAAAAACACCCTGTATATATCGATGTCGCTACAGTGTATCTTTACTCGTCGCGGAGCCACTTTAACCTAATTCTGACATTTATACATTAATATCTCATCACGCCTGCAATATTTTGTAAATTTAAAGGCATTTTTACGCTGTACGTTTCCCATCTTATCTAATCATATTTCGTTCCCGGATAATCGATTTCTTTAATGTGTGTCCACTTAATTCTTCTATTTATATATTTCGTATCAATACTTACGCGCAATTAGCCGTTCTGTCGTCGTATATTAATTTTAGTTTCTTTTTATATACCAAAGACTACTAATCTCTTCATATAGGTAGTAGATAAGGTAAAGTTGACGGTAGTAAACAGTGGAGTAGAAATACATATGTATGGGTTGCTTCTTATAAAATGTCTGAAGATATACAAAGAGTATTCTCATGTACACGTACACTGTATATCGTACAGTAGATCGTCAATTATCCGAACTACTTGGGACTGGGGTGGTTCGGAAAATCGAATTGTTCGGATAATCGAACAGTTCGGAGAGTGGAGCATGTATGTATAACTATTGGAATTAAATTTAAAATACTGCTGTAATTCGAAGTGTAATGTTATATTACACAAAATATATGTGTACAATACATAATTATTATATACTTCCAAGAAGTGGTGGGGACAGCGATAATGCAACACTGGTTCGAATACTTCGGATAATTGACATTCTACTGTATTTAAATGGATGTATTCATGGTTAACTGCGAAGGCCGAGAAAAAAGGTAAACATTGCGATTTTTAATAATGAAAAAAAAAAACAGTTGCAAAACGTGTTGATAGAATACGTCCGTAACGGTTTATCTGAGATAAAAGTCAAGTGTATTTTTAAACTGAGACTTGTACTTGTTGTAAAACGAGGCGAATTTAAAACAAATTATGATTTTGAATATTAGAAGAAAAACTCCGATTTTCCACTGAGAAATTAACTGTTCCCTTGGGCATAAAAAATATTTTATTTAACTTAACAAAAAATAGTTAATTCACTTAACTAACATTTTTTAACATTCGAGGAAAATGAGGTTTTATAATTTTTTTCTGCCGTCCCAGTTTTCCCTAAATTTTAAAATTTTAATCATTATCTCGTAACAGATTATATAATCTTTTTGTAACATGTGTACGGGTTGCAAATGTAGAATTAGCAAGGCAATTAAGTAAATGTCCCTGATAGGATATTTTAACTTTGTAAAGGAAGTGAGATAGGATAATTTAACACAGAAAACGATTTAAATCGTACCTAATTTCTTTGTGTGTAACATATTGAAAGAAAAAAAATAATTCGTAATTTACTGCTTAAAATAATTATGATTTGAAAATAAAAGATCCGAAATCAAAATATAAAAATCAAAATAAAGTGATTAAATAATTATTATGAACTTAGTTGTAATTAAATAATTAATTTGTAACGAACCACTTAAACATAATCTCATCATCGCCATTATTATTATCAGAAGTAAACTAGCTTAGAATGTCATGCTAAGATAAAATATCGTATCTGTATTTCAAGTGTTAGTCAAGACGACTATCTAGCTTACTAGATGTTACATAGGCACTACAAACTAGTGGAACTATCTCTACAGCAGTTGAGACAAAGAAGTTAGACTGTTTCGTGGCTCTCAAAGCACATAGAGTATTCTAACTTTGCTTAAAAAGTGAAACACGTGTGGAGCTCTAAATGTTTCGAAACACCCTGAAAAATGAAAAATTGGTAGATAGGACATTTCAACTAAGGAGGGCAGTATTATAGTTTTACATCATTTATCAGTGTTTAAGAATTCTGTGTCAGTATAGTGTTGAGTGATGTCGACGCAGTCTTGGAACACAGTTTCAGAAAAAACTCAAAGGATGGGCATCTCAGATATCCCGGTATTTAAGAGCTTCTACCTGAATTTAGAATTCCTACAGCCTCCTTTTAAGGATTTTTTTAATAACAGCCTGGCTGTACTTCGCCTTTTGCGCGTTCTAAATGCTGCGTCCATTTTTTTTTGTTTCTCTCCTCTACCATATGCGCGATAAAGTCGTTAAATAAAACAAAAAAATTAACACTGACATACTATCGTCATTAAAAGTGCACTTGGCAGCGATTTTTATTCCACTTGAAAGCGTTTTCAGTGCAATCTTCTATGCAACTGACAAGGGGACGTCAATTAAAAAAATTCTGAAAATCGTAAACTGTAAAATAATTTTTGAAAATGATAGATCTAATTAAAAGAAGTAACTTTTGTCTTGAAGCTTTTTTCTATCTTTTACAGTTCGCGAGTTATAACACAAAATCGCAAAATAGCCGGAATTTAAGGGGTCAATTTCACCCCCATATAGTGAATTTGGGCAGCAAACACAAATTGTGTTGCAATCAGGAGGAATTCCTCCACATATCCACAAAGTTTCAGAATTTTTTGAATTTTCGGATTTGGGACGTTCCCTTACGAGTGGGTCTGTTTAATTCTTTTTCAAATTTTCATACACAGGCTTAATTATTAAAGACAGCTTATGATTCTATTCGCCATGTTTTCTAAGAGCATCTGTATGTTTGCAACTCCATCGTGAAGTGGAGTTTTGCAATTCATTATCATCATTGACCTTGCCCTGAAGGAAATGCTTCGTCTACCACTTAACTTAGGTATAGAAGAGTAATTCCCTCTACTTTAGGAATACCTACAATTAGTTCATACTACTAATGCGAAGTTAACAACACGTACCTACTTCTTCATTCGGTCTACCACTTTTAAAGACAGCCACCTAAAATTAATTTGTTGAGTGATTAGTATACGCGTACCACGAAGGTTAATCTTGTGCCTTACAACGGCAGGAGAAATGAAAAGACGTACAGCACTCTATCATAATATCAGATTTGGCAAGTAATTGCATTATTGACAGTACGATGATGTCAATTGTTTCTTCGCAGTTCTAAAATAGTTTTTTCAAACTTTGCACTTTCTATACAATAATGAAGGGTAGTTTCTCATTTTAGAATCCATTATCATTAACATATCAAACTGAACCTGTACAATGCTTCACTTCTTAAGTTGCGTCGGCGTTTGTTTGGGTCTCGGGACTTGGAACACTGTGGTATATTTGCATAGAAAATATTAAGGTGCGTCTCCATCAGCGTTCGCGAACTATTCTCTAATGCCGGGTTTACACCAAGGCGAACACGAACAAAACAAATATTGTTCGCGAACGTTTTCCTCTGTTCTTGTCGTGTTCACACCGCCGCAAACAGAACGAAACATTCACATACGATTAATACGCTGAGTTTTGTTCATGTTTTCGGCGGAGTGAACAGACGAAAACGTTCGCAAACACTGTTTTTGTTCGTGTTCGCCTTGGTGTAAACCCGGCATAACAGTATGGGAATTGAATTTCCTAGGAATCGTGTGTTCGCGAACTGTTCGCTAGTGAGAACGCACCTTTATCGAGCTCGAAGTTTGCTTTATACTTCGTACTTTCTGTGCGTCAAAAACTGTATTAGCAGACCAATTAATTCTGTACCTACTACACTGTAAAGAAACTGTTACCAAAATATACGTATCGTATTATATCGACCTCCACGCTTCTTGCCCGGACTCCAAATAAAGGTTTGGCGTCAGAAATAGGATAGTCCTACAATGTGATAGCGTGGAAGCACGCGTGCGGATCAATATGTACTTTTCATGGTACAGTAATTCGTCGTTATTGTCCCGTTTTTACCATGCGTAATAGTCCCGCTCACTATCCCCACCATTTCTTGGAATCCTTCAGTCGAGAGTGGGAGAACCCGAGACGTGCGAGAGAGAACAAAAGAGTCGACACGAAGTTGTCGTCGGCACGAAATAGTGTCCGCATCGCGTTATTGTCCCGCCGCCAGCCCCGTTCGTCGGGATTATTACGACGAATTACTGTATTTGCATTTTGCATTGCACCTTATTGACTCAAAGACGGCCGGAACATTGCATCTTCGAGATTTCAAGTATCGTACACCGAGTTTCCTTGATTCTAGGACACGAATCGCATTCAACAGTGAAAGAGCTGCCACTTCCCAGGCATTCCCTATATCTCTTTCACTGTGTATATTACATCTCGTGTCATCGAATTAGAATAACGTAGTGTTTGGATTCATTTTAATGAAGAAAATCTGAGGACGTCAGAGATACGACTTTCGCGAGGATACAATGAAAAATAAAGAAGGTAATAATTTTAGTAGCTCATGACTCACAATCAGTCCGAGCGCTGGGCTTATCACTCTGGGTTCTTGAGCATCGAAGTCTCGGGTGTGACGAGTCTCTGACCTCTGTAAACAAAAAATCTAGTGGGGAGGGAATAGCTTCCGCGAGCAGAGTTGTGCAGAATTACAATTGAATTACTCCGTGAATTATAATTACAAAATAATTCAATTATATCGTATTCAATTACATTATAATTCGTAATTCAGATCTCGCATTCAATTAAAATACATCGCAATTCGTAATTGCAATGTACTTGCAATTGTAATTAGTAACCAATTTGAGAGGTAATAAGAGGTGGGAAAGAAATATGTAGGTAAAGGTTTCGAACAGAAAAAAATTATTATGAGTGCTGAATATGGTATTATTCATAAATTTATAATATATAAAGAGAAATAAACTCCTTTGTTACATTTTTTCCACTTTTTTCTCACTTCTTCAGAGTTTTGAGGTGTAATTTATTTACATTGTATTTCAATTACATTGTAATTCAATTAGACGCACCATTACAGTAATTAGGAATTGAATTAATTGAAAAGTTTAAATTATGTAATTGAAATACAATGTAATTAAATTACGTAATTAAATTACAGTGTAATTCAATTAGCACAACTGTGCCCGCGAGCTTCTAAACGGACATAATAAACGAGCCCTACTGTAGCTGCGTTCTTCTCTCTGTTAATATTTTCACGAATCGTTGTCTCAAGAGTTATAAGAACGAACGAGTAGCTGCACTTGTGGCGCCTTATTATCTTATTTCTCACCCTAGTCGCATGTTTGGTTCGCACAAACATGTTTCATCTGTTTAAAGAGAAAAAAAAAGAAGAAAAGCGACTTAACTCGCAAATATGTTTAAACCATTATTTCAAGTAATACCTACTGTGACAGTTAATACTGACTTTATCGTTGCACGTTTGTTCTGCTGAAGCAGATAAGCCTGTTACATATATGATACCGTTATAGGTTGTAGTGTCGTGTGTGTATTATTCTTGTTTGAACGGCAGTTTGTATAGAACGTCTTTTAGTCATCCACTGCGAAAATGTTACTCACCTGTTGCAAACCTAGTGGGGACCTCGTGCGCGAAACATGTACTTATATACTGTTTTCATCACCTCGTAGTGAATTAATTGTTACTCTTTGCTGCTGTATTCCGTTGCAAGTGAGTGTATAATCGTAAAAACAGTTTCTTCCGCGATGTGAATTATTTTCAAACATTTCGTTCAATAGGTCGTTTATATAGAAATAGGCTGTGAAAGAGATTGTAGGCATGTGAATAGGTGATGTGGATCGTGAGTGGCTCTTATCATCGTGGAAATGATGTGTTGCAATTGAGACGTTAAATGCAGACTGGTGTAACTGATATTATATGGTTTAAGCAAGATCATATTCTAATGGAAGATAATCACAGACCAAATCCTGATGATACACTCTTGCACTCTGTGAATAATTTATTACTAAAAAAAAAAACCTGGTGTTAGTACTTCTAAGTATATGTATATTGTGAATATGAGCGTTACACAACAGTGACGTCTTAACTTGAAGGCGAAAGAGGCAGTATCCTCAGGGCCCTGGAGTTCAGGGGGCCCCCGAAAAATTGGAAAATTAAAAAAAGGGTTGTAAAAGCTAGAGAAAAATGGAAATGGGACACGAACTGACTCTGTTCCTCGGTGCTAAATTGAAACAGTGGCGTAAGATCGATGGAATGACAAGGTAAACAATTATTTTTCGATATGTTTTTATTCAAATTGATGAGTTAACATTTTCATCTTAGATTTTTCACAACTTTCGCATAAAATAAAACGATGTGCTTGTTTACAAGAACCACAAATAATAGAACAGAATAACTTATTACGGGAAAACTGTGTCAAGTTGACACGAGGGACGGATGAGGGTAAAAATGAGGCCCTTTTTTCGTGGAATGGACCCGTCGTTTAATCTTATTCATTTAATTGTTTTAATACTTATTCATTTCGCGTGTTAGCGCGGTATTTTTGATTTTATTTAATTTAGAATAATTTAGAGGGCCACATATGCCACCCCAAAAACCCGGAAAGAGCCAGTAACTCTTGAGCTTGCGTGTGCGACAATTGTACTCAGAGTTTTGATAATAAACCTTGCACTCTTAATATTAGCGCAATGGCTATGGTCTTTTCTTCGTGTCCGTTACTAGATTACATGGATAATGTGTAATACGCGTGACTGGTCGTAAATTGTTAGGACTGATCCACACGAGCGGCACGTGTCATTCCGCACTCGCGTCAACATGACACTACTGTCACAAAAAATTACGTCACGTGAGAATCTCTCTATATACAGTGGCGTGCAAAAGTATCCGGCCACCCTTTAAAATCGCACAACTTTTTTAAAATTAATCCAAACGACTTGAGATTTTTTGAGAAGCTAGAGGGATTAGTTTGCTAAGTGATGTAATTCGTCGTTTTGAAAAAATGCACTTGGTGGGAATAGCAAAAAAAATTAGTAAAGGTCGTTTCTTAAACTTTTTTTTACATCGATTTTGATGAAATTTTACACACGTATATAACTTACTTAAATCTATAAACGGGTTTTTTGAATTTCCATTACAGGATAACAAAAAAAATTTAAAAAAGGACCTTTACTATTTTTTTTTTGCTATTCCGAGCAAGTGCATTTTTTTCAAAACGACGAATCACATCATTTAGGAAACTAATCCCTCTAGCATCTAAAAAAAACTCAAGTTGTTTGGATTAATTTTAAAAAAGTTATGCGATTTTAAATGGTGTCCGAATATTTTTGCGAGTCACTGGAAGTATTGGGAAACCAAGTGGAGGCGTGGCTTAGATTTCAGCGCTGCGGTGGTAAGTTGGCAAACTATTGCAAGTAGGCCCGGATCCCATCAAACATTCCGAATAAGTATTTATTAATCGAAGAAGTAAAAATTTAGTGTTCAAAAAAATTTAAAAACACTTGTTTTTCACAAAATGCCTATATAAACACTGATGATCGTAGGGACTTCGACGGATTTCGGCCTACTCACAATAGTTTGATTTTCTGTCACTAGGTGGCGTATCGGAATTCTTGGTTTCCCAATAGGTACTACAAAATGAACCGTGCGGTTCGTGTGCACCGGCCCTAAAAGTGTTAGGCTTGCCCACTAGATATACCGAGCAGTTTACATATTACATTATCGTGCCCACGTTATAACGATCAACGTAGATAACAATGTAACGAGCGGTTAAATCGTCGCAGTTCAGTAAGCCTTTTCTAAAGTGGTACATAAACGATAACAATGATCCGCCATTCATATTATAGAGTTGGAAACTATCGTTCAGGGATACATAACTATGTGCAGTGGCGGACTGGGTCTCAAAACATTAGTTGCCAGAAGACAAAGGGGTCCCACCAACAACTATAAGGCTATCACTTAATTTTCATAAGCAATAAATAAAATTTTCAAAAAATATATAGTGGCAAAAAAGTACAATTAAAATTTTTGTGAAATAAATGTATATTTCTTTTGTAATATTTAATAATATTGTCTGACGTTTAAGGGCACTTGCATCGTGTATGACACCCTGGCCAGTCCGCCACTGACTGTATGTGTGCATTTGCGACCAGTGTTGTGTTTAAAAAAGTTTGTACATTTGCGAGATGAAGATTCGTGCATACACTAAGGGCCAAAATCGGCTTCCCTTCGGAAATTTGGCAACGTTGCATGTCACTAGAATTACTGAGTCATGGCTAGTGACATGCAACGTTGCCAAATTTCCGAAGGGATGCCGATTTTGGCCCTTAGTGTACATTCATAGTTGGAGCTTTCATGGTCCAACACGTTACCGTTGCAGGGATTTTGATGTATAAGTCAGTCCATTTTGATGAATACCCTGACATTTCACTGTAGCAAGCTTCATCGAGGGCTTGAAGAGTCACTGACATTATATTACTCGGAGGCCTCAAGTATCGTACATTCGTGTGCAATACTTTATCCATCGAATGGTAACCGTGATTTCCTTTCCTCGTTTTTCAATTAAATTGATCGCCAGAATAGCAATAATTCATCGATTAAATGCGGGAAAATAACACGGCGACGCGAAGTTATAATTAAGCTGAATGACCGCTAGATGACAAAGAATTTATTGTCTGCCGCGGAAAGGCTTCTCTATAGGTATAGTCTTTGTACGATAACCACGCAGTTGGTATTAGGGTCAATGTTGTGAATTCGTGCGATTGTGTTTGTGGTCGTTCTAAACGAAGCCGTACAACATGGTTGATCGACCATATTTAAAAAATCTAGTCTTTATACTTGTCTGCCAACATTTCAAATCGACCAATATTTTATCTATATCACTTTTGATATAGTGAACTTGAAAATTTGCTTCTGTTAAGTGAACATTCATCAAGTGATTTCAGCGGTTTCTGGAAATTGAAATAACTCAATTTCTGCTGATTGCAGTAACGTGTAACAGAAAGCTAGTTTTTCGAAAAAGACAACCTAGAATTCTAGTATATTTTTGTCTCATTGCTCTCAATTCTGGACCAGATAGAATTCTAAAATTTTGTAAATGTTTACAAAAAATGTTTTGTGCAAATATCTCGTAAATCAAAGCCGAGCGCCATAAAAATTAGGGGAAAATGTTGTTGAGAATGATGACCTTGACAACATATGTCAAGGTCATTGAAATCGGAGAATCCTCCCCTAATGTAAACATTTAATTACCATATTTTACTTCAAGCCAAAACAATTTTTCTTTTTGTTCTTTTTTGTGAATCGAAGTTAGAAACGAAAGTTTCTTTTAACAAATATGTTATCAATTTTCTCGTAAAAAATTTAACACCTGAGCTTACATAGCATTTTAAATAATCCAAGTGTTTTCCTGCGAAACTAATAATTCTGACTTATACTCGATTGCCCGCCCACCAGAGATATAGTATCAGTGTAGTTCGTTTGAGATTCAATTGGAAACTGAGATACAGTATGTGCAGATATGTGAAGAAGCTTATTAGTATGTTCCGAAACGACTGTATGTATGTTCAATAGTAATACTTGGCTCAATAAAATTCTAATAGCATTACTTCTGTATCTGCCATCATTAGGCCAGATGGTTGATTAACAGCTGTGAAATCACTTTGTACAAATGCTGAGGAATGGCTTGCAAGTAACCAGTTCTGGTTGTTCAAGAAAAGCGAGTGTCTTGGTGTAATATAATCGTACAGATGTACTTAAAATTATTTTTTTTACTACATATTTGATTAATAATTTCAAGGCACCTTCTTCATTATAAACATTCTTTATAACGTGATATTTATGAAGTGACGGGGTCAAATTTGAGACCGTGTTCATATGATTTTTACATGAAATAGTATTTGATTTTAAGCTAAAATAAATATCTTATGTCTCTCGGATAATTAATATTAAATCAATATTATAATTAATATTAAATTAATTAAGAATAAATCTTATCTCTCTCGAATAATGTCTCGTTGTGTATTTACACTCGTCGTATCTCAGTTTTTAGTTGAATCTTAAACTCAACATTTTTGTTACATAATACCACCGTACAGAACTTATAAGTGGCAAAACTTAAAAATTTTATCTGATCTCCCACCAGAGATACTTAACTTCAAAAGTAAAAATCCGAATATTTTGGGCCTTAATGGGAAATACTGTGAGAGCGCCATCTACTTCAGTAAGCTCTGTAATCGGGGAAAAATAGTGCAATAATGTTTTTGTCATTAAATAGTCTTAAATTTTACAGAATCGATCATCAAACAGTCGAAATTCCCAATACTGCCCTATTACATGTGACAGCTAAGCCGATATAACTGCTTTAATTTTTTGCCACCGGATCCTGTAGCGGCAATAAGAAAATCCCAATAGAAAACAAAGAGATTTTAGTCTGAGACTCAAACTTCATGAAACAAAAATTCAATTTGTGACTTTGTGGTGGCAACCTTTTGAGCATTAAAAATCGTTTAAGGAATATCTCAGTAGTTATTGGTTTTTGGACCAATACACTGTAATAGATTTTTATCAGTGTTCAACACACCTTCCAACTGCAGGGTCAAATTTTACCCATTACCATTAAAAAAATCAAGGTCATCAAGGTCATATCTCGATAAAACAAAATAACAAAAAACTAATTACTGTACTGTATGCCCTCTTTAATACCATGCAACTTTTGTTTCAATCATTTTTGCATATAACAAAAAATTTAGGTGGTACACTTAGGTGAATCACTCTGTATAATAATAAATACGCATAATAAATCGAATTTTTTAAAACTGGTCACGCAACCATGTTGAATCCTTTCATTTGGAATAATCTTTTAGCAACATGAAGGCGAAACGGATCGGAATTCCGTCGCCTCAGCTGCCTCTGATAAATACAATTTCATTAATTCGATTGCACTCGTTGAGGCAGCTTTTAACGTCGCATAGATTAACGAGTGCTTTAAGGACATTTCAATTGTCGCTAAAGTGTTTCTGAAATTATATTTATCGCGATTTAACGTTCAACTAAAAGTGCCTGATTATGAAAGAAATGGCGGATGTAACTTCTACAAGCCTTATTGTGAACGCTTTACTATTTGTTGAACAATTGAAAAAAGACAGTTGAACATAACAAAAAGCGGAAGCGTCTTTATGAAAGGCTGGCTTCATCCTCGAGTAGGTTTGCTATATTGTATCCAAACGAAGGACATGTCTTCTTTTTTTTATTACTGAAATGCAGTGTTCTGCTTTTTTGTTTTATCCACAATTCAAGAAATCCACTCGCCTCGGCTGCATCCAGCAAAATTCCATCATTGTTTACCAGATTCAAAAGTGAAAAAGGAGGGACCTATAAATATATTCTATTAAATATATGTATAAAGTAATATATTTATATATAAATTATTTATATATAGTCTGAAATCGTTTGAAAAGGAGGACGTCTAGGATTGTCCTCCTCCTTCATTTTTGGATCTGGATTCTAACCCTATTCTCGAGACAAATTGCACAAAACCAATCAAATTTGTTGATATTCAATAGTCGAAATATGTAATGTAGTATTTTAATATAAATAAACGTTATAAACGTTCATCAATAATTGTACTTTCTTTTATGATGCGGAGTTCATGAAATACTGAAGTACGTTTTTGAAATTAGAATTGATTGAAACTTATTCTATCCTACCGAACCAAGAACTTAATTAATTGGGTAATATTTAACTGTTTTGAAAAAAGTCGGTGTTTGAATAATTGGAATCGATTGTAAAATATGAATTCTTTGTTTCGATTCTTATTTGTCGTCTCCTCGAGTTATCCAAACCGATCCGGTTCTGTCTAGATACCTTAATTATGAAGTTACACACGACACTTTCTACCAATCTAAATCCATTATAATTTCTGCAGGAAGTTGACCATGTGACTGACACGCCAGACAAGATCGGCTTCTATTGCCTGAGAGTTAGTCAAAGGCCAAATGTTGAAAGAAATTAAGGGGCTACACACCGGTTCAGAAATTATATGTACATATCTTTAAAGTTACTTTTTCATCAACATTCATTTCATTTTACTCTTTGGCAATAATTGAGGATCCGGATACCGCTTTCCATGTAGGCAAAATTATTCTGGATCCTCATTCCCAATACTTTTGCTCGATACCTACTGTAAAGTTTTAAGTGCAAGAACTTCAAACATATTTATACGTTTATTCAACGACCGAGGTATCCACACAACGGAAGCCGTACTTACGTGGATTATGAATATAAGCATAGGAATATTTTAAAAGCGAATTCTGCAGAACAATAAATTATTACGGGAAATATAATGGAAAAGTTGTAAAAAAGCAAATAACGAGGACATTGCATAGTGCGACAAATTGGAAATTATTGACTTTAAATAATCATAACTTCGAAACGAACGCATGAAATCCAACAATTCGAATGTTATTTTGTAGATAAAAGTCGATATCTTCGTTGTACTTAAAAAAGTAGTGCAAGAAAATTAATTTGTAAGAATAAAAAGCTAATGAATATGTATAATATCGCCAAAATCAAACACCACAGGTCTCTCCGTTTCCCATAAACTTCATTCGAATCTTTGCTTCGGTCAGCCAACAATTCAGGAAGTTCTGTTACTGAAACGTATACATTATACACATCCGTACTGAAGTATCCTCGACGCGATAAACTTTTACACCAAGCGATAGCTAAGAGTAGAACATTATAGTAACTGCATCGTGGAGGGTCAACGATTTGAAACGTGAACACCACGAACATTTTATTGGACAATGTGAACAGTAGCCTAGTCTGATTTCTGATTATTACTTTAGAAACAGTGCGAAGTGAAACTTCTCGTTTTTGAAATATTTCTTTCAACAGAGAAAAACATACAAGAACACACATTTCATTTATTCTTATATAAAATATCGGGTGAATTACAATCTGATTGAAACAAGCGTAGAAGGAAGGGAAAAAAAGACGCATGCTTTCTGGAGGAATATTCAAAACAGTATTTTTAATGAATCCTAATAAAAGAAAATCTTATAGTACATTTTCCATCTGTTATTGATTAATTTTTTTTCTTAACTAATCCCCCATTTGTATGCGTGTTGATCGAGAGCGACCGTTTGCATTGAACGGGGCAAGGAAATGCAGGTAGTATTATACCTCATTATTTCATGTTCGGCTAGTTTTTTTGCCCGAATCGCTTGACAATGAGAGTGAATGGAATATACCGAAAGCGTCTCAGAGTCTCGATCAATGCGCAGCAGCCAACAATATAATAAACCGTGCATGCGACTTGAGTCAACCACTAGCGAAGAGTAAAATTTTCATATTTGACATTAAACCTTCATGAGATACTAACGATGGATTGGTGACATTTTGACGATGAAAGTAAGTTCAAAACCGACACAATTTGGATCTTGTAGTCCACTTCTCAATATGTGAGGTAGAAACTATATACAAGGTGTCCGGTTATTCATTCGTCTCCTTAAAGGAGGTGATTAGGACAGTAAAATGAGGGGAAAAAATGTTGTATAAACATGGTGTCAAAAGGGGACACTTAATGAGATGTACGTTTTTAAAGATTAGCACTACTTATACGTCGCAAAGTTGTAGATGTTCAAAATAGCCACCGTTTTCTTCTACCCAACGATTCATGTGGCGTAGCAATGATTCACGAATTCGTGGGAATGTATTAAACGTGATATTTTCACTTGCAGCTAGAATCACAGTTGGTGTCTAGAATCGCTCCTTAAATTTTTTTCCACCAGTAGTCGCACACCCACTATATTGGCCAGTCAGAGCGAGTCAGAGGAGTAACTCCCACCCTGACCCCCTTTTCTTAACGTTCTTGCTCCTTCTCCCGGATGGTGGGGGCCGATTTCCCCTCGATCACTGTTCGCGAAACCGGCCAATATCTGTGACCTCTACTATAATATTACCTTCTATAGTTCGTCGCAAGTTTGTGGGAGTCAACTGTTTACTTTATTGTTCTCCGAAAATAGGAATCTAATGGTGACTTTGTTGGGGCCATTTTTGTCAATTTTGTTGGAACATCTATCAGCTCAGATTACGGTTCTTTAAAGATTTATATTCCATTAAGTATCGACTTTAATATCATGTTCATCCAACATTTTTTTCTTCATTTTACCTTCCTAATCACCTTATTTTAAGAAGCCAGTGAATAACCCGATACCTTGTATAATATAATTAAACCTCGACCGACGGTGCCAGGGTCTTTTTGGATCTAAGCATAACGTTACCAGGTGAAAACTTCACGAAATAAAAAAATTATTTCTCTACGGCTTTAACTCTTGTACGGAATTTGTAAAGTTACGCAGATAAGTAAAAGTACATATCAATTTACAAGAACCGAGCGTACAAAAATAAAACTTAGTTCATTTAATTAATACGGTTTAATATTTTAAGAACTTATTAAATTTCTACAATAAAAAAAAAACATTATTTATTATTGACGGTTATTAGTTATTTAAAGATATAAAAGAGTTTCAGTCCAAATAATACATTGGTAAAATTTTGGGTCAAAATGGCCCAATTTCCGTACAAGGGTTAAGAAAAGAAGGTCGTTCAAAATGCGAATAGTAGGACAGTGAACACGGGTTTCAAACTGACCCAGGCGCTGCCTTTCGTGTGATGACATGAACCGTCTGCCGTCTGCGGTTTAAATATAGACCGAATTACGTCGTATTTGGACCGATTTTCGTCTGGAAGGCTTCGCCAATCCAGCCGCAATCCTCTCGCGAAGATCTATGAAAAATAAAGACATTTTAATTTTCTATAGGTAATGACTCATCTGGCATGCCGGTTTTATTGTTCTCTGCTGTCGGTGCGGCGGCATCTCATTGGCGAAGGCTCGCTCGCGCCGAAACAGTGGTAGGGATGGTCTGAGCGCATAAAACGCGGGTACCTGAGCACGTATACAGGCAGGGATTTTTGTACTTATTTTTCAAATGTATCTGTCTTTAAACAATCGCTATTGACTTGCATGTAATGAAATGCTTATATAATTGCTTTACGACGCTGTGGAATTTTTTTAAGCTGTGCATTTTATTTCACTTGAGCAACAAAGTACAAAAAAAAAAGAATGAATTTCATAGATAAAGAAACAATACTCTCTTTCTTTAGCAGATTTATGGAAAATAGAACTGCTGAGTTTCGTCCAGAGATTTTTTACTCAGATCATTGACTTTTCATAAAACACTTCATTCTTGCTTACGCTGTATACCGATTTGAAAAAGTTCCTCGTCGAGCCGATTAGAGTGTTTCTGTTTTTCTGCAATCTGACTAAAACTGTTCTCAACATATTCATAAAGCAATGCCACACCGTTTGCCCTCGTTACTCCTTGTTAATTATCAATAAAAAAGAATTGTGCTTCAGTGTTCGCTGTTCTCAAGCCTTTCGATCGTGGATCGTTGTAGAATAGTTGGGCACTTGGCGAGAACTCGTTCACTCGTCCGTCCGGTGTGTTGAACGACGAGCAATTGCGATTGTAGCTGCATCTTCTGTTTGCAGGATGGTATTGGACCCCAAAGTCACGAGTCTGCACAGTGATTACGGAAGCTTTGATCGACCGTTAGGCGCCGGAGAGGGTCACGAGAGGGACGTCGAGGCGGCGGTTGATGGAAGTAGTAACGGAATGGCACAATCGAGCGACATTTACCAGCGGCAACCGTTATTACCTGGTGCACCGACCAAAGGCAAGGACAAATGGGCCGGGGTGGCATCTGGTTCGGATTATTACGTGGACGATGAGGACGAGAAGATCGACGGTCTTGGCCGGCATCCTGGGATACCGAATAGCTCCGGGAACGGCGTTGTCAAGCTCGACATACCTGCGCCACTTCGGGAGGAACCTCGTTTTCCCAAAGAGAAATGGAAAACGTTTCTTGGTAAGGCCACGAAAGATTTTCCGCTGGTTAAATGTATAATCTCGAAATTGAAGGTAATCGACCGTTTCGAAAGAGTCACCCTGTCAATCTTGTTGCTATTGATTTCGAAGATCATTTAAATTTGACGTTTAATTACGATTTCAAGAATTTTAAGGGTGTACTTTTAAAATCGTCATTTTCGCTGGTAGAAAATGAGGACCTATGTGTGTAAATTTCGGCACTGGGCTATTTTTTGCGAATATGTATTCTCCGTGGTTTCAGGATGCGCTCGGCAGCTTTTGATAAATGTACATTGTGTATGTATATACATATTCTACCTCTGAAATATATTGTACACCACAGCGTCGCAGAAAATAATATTTTGGAAGTACATACGTAGAGGCCGGTCGGCGAGAATTTCTGGGATAAAGGAAGCGTGGCTAAAGAGTAGAGTTTTTATGCGCCGCGGCAAAGGGAAGAGTAAAATGCATCCTCGTGCCTATTGTTACGTCCCATCGTGTACAGAGGCTGGCAATGATTCGTGTCACCTGAACCAACGCATAGCGGTCGGTTCCATTAGGAATAAATGCCTACTCCAGCGTGCATTTATTACGTTCGATTGGAACGATTGGTAGTCGGCGTATACGCGTGATATTTGACTTTCTGCGGCGACCCGGATCCTTGAATCATACTGGTTTATTTTCGTCTCATCAATATATGTATGTGCATATATGAATGTATTGTTAAGTGTTGAATGTGAGATTTCGTGCAATTTCCTGAAACGTAATTCAACATTTATCCCGCCATCGGGCGGATGAGATCATCGATAAAATTACTCAAAGAATAGAATTATATGACGTATACAGGGCACTATAGTCTTCTCCACTTATATGCACGCTCGTCAAGATTGATTGCTCGGATACAATCGGGGAAAGGAAAATAGCACCACATTATTTTACACCTGGTTGGATGTTCGCTCGTACCACTCAAAAAGGGGAGTGAATGAGATGCACCGAGAGTGAGCAAAATGGTCGAGAGACCATTGACCAACGTCCGGCTATTCGTGGGTGAAGAGTCTCTCGTGCGGAGTAAAGGTCTGGGCGCGCATATCAGTTCCGTGATGGTTCAGTGGCGTCAGTGTCAATCGCCTCTTTGTTTAGGTACGCAAGGATATAGGGAGGTCGTAAAACTGATAGCGCGTGTCTGTTTACATGTTTTGAGAGTCGGAACGAGGGAATTGACAAATCTATGGGCAGATAAGGGGCTCGGGCCTTACTTAGGGAAGGCCTCAGGGCTCAGGGCATGTGGCCTGAGACTCAATTCCTACTGATATTCCTACTGTAGTATACCGTCCACATATAGTGCCTCTCCGAGATATAGTGACTTAGGTGTGAAGTCCCTCAGTGGGGTCTTACCCGACACGCTGCTGGGTACTGGCCGCTAAACGTGCCCCTCTACTACCTCTTGCAGGACTGTATTTAGAGAAGACCAGGCCTTAGGGTCTTAGGGCCCCGGTTTTGTCCTGGTCTTCTCTAAATACAATTGTATTTTGTCTAAATACAACACCCTGCTGGGTATTGGCCGTTAAACGTGCCCCTCTACTACTCCTTGCAAGACTGTATTTACAGTAGATCAGGCCTTAGGGCCTTAGGGCCCCGGTTTTGTCCTGGTCTTCTCTAAATACAGTCCTGCAAGAGGTAGTAGAGGGGCACGTTTAGCGGCCAGTACCCAGCAGGGTGTCGGGTAAGACCCCGCTGAGGGACTTCACACCTAAAGTCACTATATCTCGGAGAGGCACTATACCTGTTCTGGGTCAGTTCCGTGCTAGCATGACAGTGGTAAGAAGAGGAGATCTCTACGCTCCTCTTCTTCTTACCACTGGCACGCCGCCACGGAACTGAAAAGTGTGCCCAGGCCTTTACTGAACCGTCACGGAACTGATGTGTGTGAACCCGCCTTAAGGTCTAAGTACACTTAAGCCAGGAATTAAGCTATGCTATACCATGCTACGTTTTAAAAAAAATTAGCTTCAATACATTCTTATGGAACGAATCGTTTCCACCAAAAGCTAAGCTATATAAAACATAGTATCGCATAGCATAGCTTAGCTTTCCGGTGGTTTCCCGGCTTAATGGTGTTACACTTCAAAATAGTGAGAAAATTGAATGCGTTCAACTGTTTATTTTATACCATTCAAGGAATACCTATGTAGGGAAATTCTAGAATCTTGACAAGCTGTAGCTTTTCTTTTACACAAAAATATAAAAATTCAATATATAAAGTATAATCATGGTAAACTGTAACGGTGGAACGTTTGTACACTTGCTGTAACACAGTGTTCATTCCTAATATAAAATTATGAAATATTTCGCGGAGTATTTTGTTCTCAGTGGCTATTCTCAAAGCTTAAGGCGCGTATCCACTGGCAAACCAGTTCTCAACGACGGTGTCCGAGCGATCGCTTGCTTCTGCCTGGAACACTAATGAAAATTTAAATTTCTATATTTCCTATTAGACCTTCTCAAAGCACTAGGTGAACAAGATTTTTTCGATAAAAATGAGTGCAATTACGACCTCATTCGGTCTATTCTTAATTATACGTAATTCGTATCGTTTCCGAATTCCGTAGATCAATTGCGTACGATTGAAAGTAGTCCAAATACGGTGGAGTTTTGGACTCATTTTCATCAAATTTAAATTTTCATTAACAGATGAGTCATCGCAGGCTCAAGCTACTGGGCGAGCGAAGGAATCGCTGCAGTGGCGAAGTAGAAAGCGATCACCGAGCTCGCGTTGTTTTCAAAGCGAACGTTCGAGGACTCGTAGACAATATTCTCGATGCATTCCAGAAAATATCGACGTAAAGACACGCTAAATCCTGCACCGGACGCCACTCAAGGTGTTACAATCTGTTGTCAATTGTTTCATTGCGACGACGATATTTTGGAAAACAATTCAGAAATAAGCAGAAAATTAACGATTAATAAAATATGCATTTTTTTTCTTTAGCGACAGAAACATGTCTGAGAGCACTAATTTATGTTGCAGCATTTTTATTTATGGTCGTGAACTTCATACTGACCACGACATCCCTCGCAATGGTGCACGAACGGGTCCCAGATCGAAATACATATGGACCACTCCCGGATGTGGTGTTGGACAATGTTGCCGCTCAGGATTGGGCTCTTAATGTGTCAGAAGTTCTGATTATGATAATGTCCAACTCAGCGATGTTTTTTATTATTTTCCATAAGCATAGGTGCGTGCCACACACAAACGCACGAATAGTGTTTGCTTTGAATAAAATGGAAATTTCTCATAACACACCTAAGAAAACGGAACACAAATAACCGTAGTACTGGTATACAGTTGCATGCGAATTTAGTTTGAAGAGGGAAATATCTTTCTTCCTTCGTATGCTACTTTAATTCCCATTTACGGTAAAATTCGCAAAAATCAGGAAGAATAAAATTCAAACGAAATCCTTCAGGCTGTGGGTAGGGTCTGGTTTAGGTGCAGGCTAGGCAAGCGTAATAGAAATGCGCAGAAACCAGAGCTAAAAAGACGTAAGGAGAAACGAGTACTATACAAATGTGTTCAATATCTTTTGTACAGGAATGCGTAAATGGAGGAAACACTAGAGGAGTAGACTCTAGAAATCGTCTTCACTAGTGATATTCGGATATTAATATTTCTATTCAATAAGTATTAAATATAATATTAATATTAAACATTAGAAGAATGTTAATAGGAGACACTACGGTGCACCTAACCCAGACCTTGTTAGGACCGGGAGGCAAATTGGTATTGGTCATCCCTCCTCATGCAATGTGATGTAGTTAACAGTTGGGGGAGGGGATGTTGTGAGATGTTTGGTGGGAAAAAAAGTGCGGGCTTAGCATGGATTAGATATGTACAGTAGACCACCGTCTGACGCGGTCTCGTATTACACGGACTAGTATAGCGTAACGGAAAAGTTGCGGCAATGCTCGTATAATGCGGTGAAGCAGACCCGTATAACACGGCAAATAAATTTAAAATTCTAAACAATCTCCATTTGTAAGATAACAGGTTTCCATGCATTCGTTTGTTCTTCTAACGACAAAGCGATTAACACAGTGACTGGGGTAGGGGTTTGAAAATTGCTCCTTCAAAGACTATGTATTCACAAAACGATGCCGTTGTAATTTACTTTTGAACAGCTCTGGCAGTGAATACATTTCAACAATATTCCAAGATGAATGAACTTTTTTAATTTTAATTTTTGTTCGGTTTTCAAATGGAATAAAAGATATTCTACTGTTACAACTTTAAAGATACATATCTCAAGATTTGATATCTTCTAAAATAAACCCTTACATCTTTTATCAATCTGTACTTTTACATAATCCATGATTATCAATATTCATCGCGCATTATATGGGGGTCTACTGTACTTAGTTTGGATTGGCAATCTCTTTTGGTGCATCTTCGAGAATCATTTTAAAGGAATATGGCATAAGCTTGTAGGACGTATGTAATAACTCGAAGTTCAGTTTAAATTTCCCCCTTTAAACTACAAGTAACTTAGGTGTTTTTGAACGTTTCACCATCGCTGTAAGTCGTTATTACAATTAATATCGTTTTATACTATCGTTCTTTTGTTTTCAGATTTATTGTTGTTAGAAGAGTGTTTCTTCTGATGGGATTACTGTATATGATGCGAAGCGTTACAATGTACGTGACGGTACTACCGGTAGCCAGTAAAACATATTTCTGCAGCCCGAAAGCAAACCACACGAGTCCGCTTCTTATTACAAAAAGGGTTCTGCAGCTCATCTCGGGCTTCGGCTTGTCTATAAATGGCAAGCACACTTATTGCGGGGACTACATTTACAGCGGTCATACGGTCGTGCTTGTACTTAGTTACCTGATTATTAAGGAGTGTACGTATTCCCTTTTACGTGATATTTATCATACTTAGTACTTCTAAGCATGTAACGTGTACCTGAGAGATGTACAGAAAGATAATAGAAAAATCCCCGAAATGTAGATTCTCCGAGAAGATGTCAACCGATTCATTGGGTGGCAGGCATTGCTGTCCTCGTTGGGGTAATTATGGTCCTGTTGGCTCATGGTCACTATACTGTAGATGTCCTCATAGCGTACTATGTAACCACACGCTTATGGTATATTTATCATACGTTAGCTAATAATTCGCACCTTAAGGTAAGTTTCATTATTTTTTTATTTGATGTCTCTGTGTGAGAGTTAATAACCGGGATTGAAAGCAACTATAATATCGACTTCAGTTTTAGAAATATTCATCTCGTTTCCTCTCAAACATTTATTCGAAATATCGATTCTTCATAGCTGTTTTGCGACATAACTTTATATAACAGTTCGAAGCAGTTGTTTCTCTAGAAGAGTTTCAATCTCTGGTTAATGGTATCATAAAATTCATTTTAAAAAAAAATCGTCTGTTTTTAGAAACACACAGGCCCGGCTCGAGCCTTTTTTCCGCCCTAGGCGAACCTTCCAAATCGCGCCCTTTATTTAAAACACATTTATTCGAGTTTTTTTATTACCTTATTCTGAATTTTTATTCGTAGATTAGAACGTTTATAGTACAACTTGTAATACTTCATTTAAATCTTTATTTTAAAAAATGCCAACAATGGGAAGACCATTTTGCGCGCCTTGTCGACTTCACGTCCTAGACAGCTGCCTGAATTTATCTGTAGGGACGAGCCGGGCCTGGGAACAGAGTTAAATTGTCATATTAAAGGAAATGTTGAACTTATTTGCAGCAATACGAACCAAACAACTTTCTGACTCGACTCTGGTGGTTTCCTATTTTTAAATATTTCGAGACAAATGTGGGCGGAACGGTGCCGCGACAATACAATTGGCCTTTACCCTGGCCTCGACGATTCCTCGCCAAACACCCTAATCGGGACAGTTAATGTCTGTCTTAATTTCATGATAGAGGCTGTCAAACAACGGTGTAATATTTGTTGGTATTTGTATATATATGTATATATGTATGTATATGTGTGTATGTATGTATATATACAAATATATATATATGTATATAAACATATATGTATACGTGCTAGGCTTACAGTTTGGAGTTAAGGCTTTCCTAGAAAGTGGTATGAAAGATATGCGTAAAGTTTTGTCAAGCGTTGTTTCAAGACTTGGCGAAAGTTTTTGCAGTGTTCACTTCTTTGAAACTATAACGTGAGCGATAAGTGGAAAAAAGTGCTTGTACTATTATGATCATTATCGTCCAATCGCGAAACCTATTTTTCCTTGATTTTGATATGACTTATACATTATGTAAGTGATAGGTAACGATAGATCGAAATTAGCCTCACAAAGAATTCATTTAAAGCGAGGTACCCGAGAGTTACCAACAAATTAGTGTATAAAACAAATGTTAGATATCTCTATTTTCAGATACTTCGAATGTGAAATACTTAGATGTAAATTACGCTATACAGCTATTCGATGGAACGTGAAATACGATACTTTCTTGTTAATATAGAATAGATAAAGGAAACGAATTCTTTTATAACTCTCGTCTGAACAACGACACGATTGGAAAATTAATAGCATCGCTGTAATGAACACATCATTTTCTTTGCCGCGCGCCATCTTCTGGCCAATCTGTAAACGCGTTCTAACCTTAACACTTTGTACGCCGGCAAGATTTCAACTGTTCGAAGCGCGAGTGCCGGCGGTAGTATTACCTTCTTATGAGGAGTGAATATTTGACAGAAAATGCATTAACAATTTTCAATATTTTCGCATAACAAGATGTACTATATTTTTACTAAACATTTGCCATATATTCGTTGCACAGGGAGTGCCATTGAATCCCTTGTAAGTACTGACTACACACAGAAGGAAGGAGCTGGCCCCTTTTAGGCGCGATGCGTATGGATGATATAGGAAGCGTTTAGGAGAAGTAGGAGGGACTGGCCTTTTCACTGTGTCTGCATACGTGATCGGTCCGAGGGATTCAAATTCACTCAGTGTACATACAAAAATTACAAAGCAAACACAACAGTATCTAACATTTCCGACATGTATGATATGTTTCAATGCACAGTCCAAGATGCATCATCTTTCAGACTGTTGTTTCTTTTTTATACACAAATTGTTGTGTATTTGGTTGCCATGAGGGCAAACTTTAATGCCAAAAGAAAACGAAAAGTGATAAGTAATGTCTGTAAACGGAGAACGCGAGTGTGTACGTGGTACAGACATGTCTCGAAATAAGGTGATCACTATCCCTTCCACTCCTGTTGTTGCCACGGCGAATGAGACAGCCTGCGTATGAACGAGAGAGAGGAGCACTTAGTCTACACTACATTCCACTTTAGAGCGGACTCGTTCCGCGCAAGGATATACTGTTGATTGGTAGGAAACCGTTAGGGAATGTGCTACGACCAATTGTGTGTGTCAGATCCGTGGAACCGGTCGCAAATCCGTAGGTCCGCTCTTATGTGGAATGGAGTGTATGTCGCTCATTCGCAATCTCTCTCATTCTACGCGATAAGGCAATAAAGGCAAGCAGAATAGACTCCTTCTCTTGAAAGAAGGTGACGTTCGGTCCCGAACCGACAAATCTGTACGTACGTAGTGCATATACGTCTCGAAACAAGCACGGGGGTTTCTGTCTCGAAATAAGGTGATTACTACCCCCTCCAGTCCTTCTCTTGTTGTAACGGCGATTGCGACAGGCGGCAAATGAGCGTGAGGGACTGGGTGCCATCATATATCGCCGCCTTCATGCCAGACGACTTAGCTACGCCGTGCGTTCTTTATAGGCTGCCGCCGCTTTAGTCCTCGCTCATTCGCAGTCTCTCAAATTCTTCGCGATAAGGCAACGAAGGCAAGCCGAAAATACTCTCTGTCTCGGTTCGGTACCAAGCCGTCACCTTCTTTCGGGACAAATCTGCAATAACGAAATCCCGCCGTACAGCGTGACCGGCATACAATGTGTTAATCGACTTCCAATATTAAGACGATGCCGTTCTTTATACTTATTACATGGGCAGCCTGCCTTATTCCGACGAAAGCTCGTAGAATCAATCATATTGAAATCTTTATATTGAAATTGGTCAATTACCGTTCATTGCCGGGGATTTAAACTCGCGGATCTTCGTAGTTCCGGCTGGCCAGCCCGCGCCAAAGCCGACCCTCCGTCTTCCGCTTTTCCGACATCTGTCTCATGGGTACTATGGAGGCCTCGATCCCCCACACTAAATTTCTAACCTAGAACGACACGCTAGGTGTTCAAATTTTAAAACGTCCTGCGCGATAAGAAGCAAGACATTTATTGCAAAGTATCATGGAATTCGTGACTCCTCGGAATAAGGATGCCTTTACACTTTACGTACACCAAATGTTGTCACGCATACTCACAGACGGAATTGCAAATCATGCGAAGAACCTTGTAACATGTCTCCAACGAAACCTCATCTTGATATAAGGTGGCACAATAAAAAGTGTTCTACAATCGTAGATTCTTCGCGCGATTTTTTCTTCCATCGGTATATTTCGCCATCTCGCAATAATAAATCCTTGCGATTCTTGCCCAGCTCTATTATAAGAGCACCTTTCAGTTTCATTGTCATCATTCTCTGAGATATTAGCACAAACGCTTGGAATCCTTGCGTTCGATGGCTGTACATGGACGTGCATAGGATCATTTAGTGAATCTCGGTTTCTCGTGACGGGAGGCAGGTAAACAAGTGTAGAATGATGAAAGGGATTGAAGCAGTTGAACCATTACCTTGTAAAATCTGTGCATAGTTTAAGCAACGTTAACAGCGATTTGTTGTCTTCTGCACGCACGATTTATTGTTAACACTCGTGCAGAACTCTCGTTATTCGTTGTGCGAGTTATCCACGTTCGATAGACGTCCTGTTTAGCATTCCTATCGATGCAAGTTACATTAAATAAAAGTTGAGATCGCCAAAAGGAACGTCAGTGGTTAAATCTTTCGTTCTAAATGTCTTCGGCCCGGTTGAATGTATTTGACAGTCGTACGGTGAGAAGCGAGAAGAAGTCTTTACGATAGCGAATGAAAGGCAGAGAGTGTGAAGAATGGAGTGGACTCTGGGGGGCGCTTTCTGCACGCAAATCCTTTCCATTTTCTTCCTTCTGTGATGGTACGAAAAAAAAAAAAAAACATTGTGCAAGGTGCCCGTCGACGCGCTATGGAACGACACAAACGATCGTAAGAGGATTTATACGATGTGCCCAATTACGGCCACTGACATTTCTTTTTAACCCTCTATGGACTATTCTCATTGTCTAAATTGGAACGAGTATATAAAATGTGAGTTCTATCATATTTCTTCAATTTATTGAGAATTCTCAAGAAAGTACCATGGAAGGGCAATCTAGTACTTCTTCAAATTGTTATAGCGACCTAAACCAATATGGCGTAACGGTGTACATATTGAAGACACGCTGGACTATAGAGGGTTAATACTTATAGATGCGTGTAACGAATATATTTTAATAAGATTAAATGTGGTTCGTAGCGATTCTTAAGCGGTGGAACATTCGACGTGTAAAACGGATCGTTCAAGTATATTTTTAAATGTGTGCGTACGTATAATAGGCCCACTGAATCGATTCGGGCGTGTAATAGAGACCATGTAGCAGATACTATTATTGTTCGAAGAAAAAAAATTACAAGAGCGTTCCGACAGCACACGCGAACGTTTATGTGTATTTGCAATATCATTATTGTTCCTTCGAGCGGATGTGTGCTTTGGACATCTAACACGTAAAAGAGAGATCGTCTCCAACTTGTCAGAATGTGTTTAGAATGATGTCGGCCGTAATTCTAGGAATAACCGCCATGATCTGCCAGAAAGATATTCATAAAAGTGACGGGGTTCGAAGCAAAAGCGTACCGTGCTATACGAGCGTATTGATACATGCGTTCATGTGTGTATGCACGCCGCGGGGAACATTACCTACACGCACACGAAAAGGGGAGGATATACTTCTTCTGCTAACGAACGAGTCTCGTTAATATTTACAAAAACCGAGAGGCAGAAGGTAGGGAAGAAATTTGTATCATTATATTAAAAGAAAGAACGGTGGGAAGAAGGGAAGGGAATGAAAGCAACAAGAATGTAGGCTGCGACACATGCACGAGAGCGACATATTCTGTATGTGTGTTTATATGTATATACATATATATATATCTATATTTTTACGTGTAGATATTTTTTGGTAACTTGTTACAATAATCCTATTAGACCAGCTAAGTATATACATATACTAAATACAAGAATAGCTGAAGAGAGAACCTTTCGTCGTCACGAATATGTTCGCCAAAGTGAAGATAAAGAACAAAAGTATTTCGTTACCGTTTCAATGAGACATATATATATATGTACATATGCAGTTATTCGGTTGCCCGAAGATTCGCGAAACGTGGTTTCTTCTATGCCTGTACACAATTTTATTGTTTGCATCAACGACTGGTTGACACGCGTGCAACTTGGTTTCTTTTAATTCGTTCGTCATATACATCACGAGTCTTTATGATTATTTTCTCAAGGGGGCGAGTGGATATTGAATCAAACACCGTTACAATAAAGATGAAAACGAGTTGTATCTGAACTTTACTTTATACTTCTATATTTATAATATTTATTACGTTTTTTCATATGTTGATGTAATAAAATTTAGGTGATACATTGCTACAGCCATTTTTGCATCTCCGATCTTACGGCAAATATACATTGAGCATTTATTCAGGTCTTATAAATTATGTACGATACCAATGAATGCATCGATCCTTCTTTCTGTGATGTAAAGAAATGTAAGTACAGTTCAAGCTCTGTTGTCTGATGTCTGTTCCTATGTTATTTCGTACGATCATCGGCGACTTTCGGTCTCTTCAGCGATGGTATATCTCGTTGGTATCTTCAATGAGATTGATTTTGGAAAGTCTCATGTTCTCGTCTATTGTACGCTTAAATAGATTATACGCTGCGTAATGTGTGCCTGCTCTGAAGTTTGAGGCGTTTGCCAGGTAAGTCAGATACATAAACTTATGCTAAAGGCGGCACCACATATTCGATATTTGCCAAATGTCTGATACTCACCGCTTTCTAGACTACAATTTGTCAAGCTGGTTGCCGAATACCGAGCATATGTCGACACACATGTGCCTGTTTGCCGAAGCTTAGTGTTTAGAAGCTGCTATTCGTTATTCACCGAATGTTAGCGTTAAGCAGGCTTTGTTTACAGTAACAATCATCAACAGTCAGTGATGTTTATTTTTATAGACCTGTGAAAAATTATGTGCCACATTTTCAGAATCATTGTATTGATGCAATCGCCTTTTAAGTTTATCTAATTCGGCCACTTATTTATAATTAATTGCAAGCTGATATTTATTCTAATTTATTGAAATATGCTTGGTATATATTGCTGAACGTGTTACATCTCAGAAAGCATTTTGTAATGTTCATTAGGTTACTATTTCAGAAGTGAAGATTAAAAAATGTAAGCGCAATAAGCCAGAATTTATACAGCGTACTTGTTATGTTCAACATGTAAAATAATGATCACCTGTGTTGTGCATAAGACTGCCGTTTGGGTGAATGAAAGAATAAAAATTTACTTCTAAAAAAAGATATCCGGTTCTTCAACCTGACATGGACCCTCTGCATCATCACGATTTTAATAAAAAACTATTAACCGTATATAAATAATGTATTTTATTTTGAACATGTCTTAAAAATGATTGGGAGTTCAAATGTAATAGTTTATCAATATCAACGTTTGTTGCTTGTGTGTCATCATCCTATAAGCGCAGGTTGAAATTGTAAATCAACGCTTTAGACGCTGCTTTGCCACGTAACTCAAACTACTTACATGGATTTATTATTTTCAATAAAATATTTTCCATTGCTAAGTAATTCAAACTTGTAATAAAATGTGAAGCAATAAACGCATTAGGGTTCTTTCTATTATTTTCCATCGAATGAAAATATCATTTCGCGTTATTGGATGACCGATCAATCGATATTAATGTCGACTGTCATTCCATTTCATATTGACATTTACCCCGACAACGATGAAGCTATATTTTGGATGTAACTAAGAAAAATTTTCAAGTAAAAATATTTCGACTTTCATAAATTCACCGTGAATTCCTAAAAAAAGAAAATGTTTCGAAATTCGTGTTAAACTTCATATTGCTTCAAATTTAAACAGGTAAGTAGGTATTTGTATATTATCATTAAACTTTTAATTGGTTAAGTAAAAATTGAACAATGACTTCAGCAGCATCCTAAAACTGTTTTTGGTTGAACAGAAAACACTGTTGAATTTTTCTATTACTAGTTTTTTAGTTAACTTTTATTACATAGGTATTGGTATAAAAAGTAAACGTAGGTATTTCAGTTTTCAACTTATTAAAGTTGAAAAATTGCCCTTTTATTAAATAATGATTCATTAATCTGATACAACTAGCTTCCAATCGAAAATAAAATAAAGGTGTAATATTTAGTGTCATTGAATAGCCAATTTTATAAATCCTGAATTTAAGTGTAGATCATAATGTTACAAATTTCAAAGAAAACTAAGACTACTCTGTTTCAGTGGCGGAACTGGGAAATAAAGAAGGGAATTTGTAAAAAGAAAAGAAAACTGGATTTTATTCTTCAAATAAATTTTTTTAATCACTTGGAGAATTTTATTGAATTTGCAATAAATGAAATAGCATTAAATAAATTTTTCTTGAAAATATTTTTATCTGTTCAACTCGGCTTCCCCAAAGATTGAATCTTGATTGCGCCACTGCTTTGTTCTGTAAATAGAGACTAACAATGTTTCTATCTGCACAGATGCATAATACCGTCAAACCTATTTACACGTTTTACAACGAAATAACATAGTTCCAGAACATGGCGGGCACAGCCACAGAGAACAAGCCACAGACCAAAGATGCGCCAGGAACATCCGGAGAGGGTGATGTTCCTCAGGCGAAGAAAGCGCCGCGACCTGGATTTGGTAAAAGATGGTTTCGATTCCGAATACTATCACCGAATTCCTCGATCCTCCGCGGTTCCTATGCGATAAACTCTCCCCACTTCAAGTACCGAAGTCGAGGCCGCCAAGCTGCCCCTGCATCAGTGGTAGCAATTGTCTACGGTACTCTGTTCGAGCCGAAAGAATGGATCGCCGACTATGTGGATCAGACGTTGGAATACGCCGACAAAGTATTCCGCACTAGTATAATGAGAAACCGAGTGAAAGAAGACGAATACATGAAAACCAAGCTGGTCCATCCAGAGTTCTACATTGCCAACTATAAGGTTTTAGTTTGCATCGAGGAGACGGGCATCTATGGGAACCTGTTCAGTGAAACCGTAGGTTGTCCAGATTTCGCGGATGGGCTACGGAAGTTCTTCCAGAACAGCGATTCCGGGGTGATTACAGCCCAGGGCACATCGATGGCCATGTGGCGTCAGCCCGAGTTGGGCTTCCTATACTTTGACCCTGCGCCCTGTAATGAAGAAGGCGTTCGTCACGCGGACGGTACAGCCTGCGTCATGAGGTTCAAGTGCTTGGCCGATCTGTGCGAACACTTTCTCAAGAGCATGGACAAAGGATATGACTCTAGGTACTGCATGGACAAAGTAACCGTTTTGAGGGTGAACGAGGTTGGTCGCGGATACATCGATCGTATTCCAAGCAGCAATCGTCTATCGGTTGACAAGAGTGTACTCCGCTCCATTAATCCGGTCGACATTGACGAGAATAAGATGGACTGCACTAAGCCGGTGCCTAAAGGGGAGAAAACTAAAGCCTCCACAACTGCCAAGATTCATAGGGAACCTTTGTCGATCACCATTTCGAATTATAGCATCGACAAACGCTTCGCTACCGATCCCTTAGTGGACCAAAACAACTTCGACACCGGCTATACCTACGAGAATATGCACGTGAACGTGCCATCGACGTTCAGGGAGCTGCCTGGGAACATGGCGATCATCCATGGTTTGACTCACGAAGGGAGCGATGTGTACAGGGGCAAGGGAGCGCAAACCGTGGCGAATTGCGTGATGGCTATTGCCATGAAAAAGGTTCATCCCGTGAAGACATGGCTGAGACCGAAGCTGGACGAAATACTGACGCTGGGGGATCTGTTGTACGAAGAGGTAAAGGCAGAGAAACCGATGATCAGGAATATGACCGCGACTGATTTATACGACACGAAAATTCAGGTGGATGGCAGGAAGCTGGTTGTCGACGTAGATCTCATTACAATCACGGGTACGATCAGTTCTAAGATCCCGACGGTATTGAACCTAAAACAAGCGATGGAAGAATTCTTCTTGGTTAATACCGAGGGCGTGATAGAGTCTTCGTCGATGTCTGTGGCGGTTTGGAATCAGGACGATTGCTACTACATGTTTGATCCACGTCAGTGTGACTCGCTTGGTGTTAGAGTTCGCGAGGAGAAGGGGAAAGGCAAAGCGGACGCGGGAGACAAGGTCAAAGGAAATAGCTGCGTGATCAGGTTCCCGAACACTGACACGTTAGCTGCTTTGTTCCTGAGGAACGTCGACCATGCGAAGAAAAATGACCGTTTCACTATCAGACACATCACGATCCTGGACGACGTGCCTGGAACCAGGGTCTGGCACGATTTCCAGCCTGGGACACCCGGGGAGACGTGGATTCTGCAAGGGACCACGTCTAACGAAGACGAAGAGTTTGAGGATGAAACTCGCGGCATTCAAGGACTGGCTATACCAGTCATAGCTTTGATCAGTGCTAAGGAAACGCCACCAACAAAGTGGATTGACGAGACTATCGATACCGCGATTAGAGAGGGAGACGCTTATTACCTTTGGTGTAACCCTCCCACAGAGATGGAGGAGGAAGAGGAGCGCTTTTTCTTCGTGCCTAATTTAAAGAAACAACTATACTTCAAGAATAGGAAGGTGATAATAGACGTAGAGGAAGGAACAATCGTCGGAAACTTGGATGCGGCGCCTGACAGCGATATCCCACACCTGGTAAAAGGCTTGCAGCAGTTTTTCGAGAAACATCAATTTGGCATCCTTAATTTGAAGAATCTGGACGTGGCGATATGGAGGTTCGACGAGGACGTTAAAGAAAAGGATGATATAATTAAACGGCCTGTTTACTACTGCTTTGATCCTAATCCACGAAACAATCTAGGTTTCGGGTCGGATGAGGATGAAGAAGGTGGAGTAGCCTGTGTGATTCGAACTTTGGATCTGTCTATCCTCGCGAAAGTGATCGAAACGAACGCGGGGCAGGACCCAGATTCTGACAACGAATTCTACATCCACTCCATGAAGAACATTAACATTGGCAATGAAATGACTGACGAAGAAATCGAGGCGGACAAGCTAATCCCAGTGAAGCCTGATCTGTACAATTACTATAGCGTGATGGACACTGGAGCTATTCTATTGGGCAGTTTTAACCAGGCAAACGAGGCGATGTTCAAACGTCACACCAGGGATAAGCAGCAAGCGGCGACCGCCCTGGTTACCTTGGCGATGACGAAGCTGTACAATCCCCATCTCTGGTACAGAGAAGTAGTGGATGACGTGCTGAAGCTAGGCGACAGGATTGCCATGGAGAATCTGGAAAATCTTGAGGAAGAAGGGGCGGAAGAAGAAGCTGCGAGGGCGTATCTTCTTCCCAGTGAAATCAACGCGGACTTCACCGTCGGCGTGAATCGATTTTCCTTTGAACTGGAAGAAGAGGTTGCTTCGGGTAGAATGACCGAGCTACAGACACAGTTGGAGACTTTCTTCGAAGCGAACAGCATGGGTATATTCAGGCAGAGCGAGATAATGATGCCCATTTGGAAAGAAGCTGACATATACTTCACGATGGATCCAAAGGGAAGGGACACTCGAGGTGAACCACGAGAAAGAGACGGTACAGCTGGCGTGATGTGGTTCATCGATACAGAATCATTGGTTCCTGCAATCGAAGCAGTCGCTATAGGAGAGGATTTCGTCATCGACGTTGTCACTCTGAGTAATGCTTACGAAACTCGGCTAGCCGAAGAGGAGCGTCCACCGAAACCTGCTTCAGGGGATGACCCGTGGTACCACTTCCCCAAAATCACCGAAGGTGTTTGGAGTATCGATGGGACAGTGAAGATGGACGATGAAAGGTTCGAAGAGGCCAATCGCAATCAGCAGACCGCGGCCATCGCGGTCATGTCCATCGTCTTCTCGAAGGTCTACGAACCACGGTATTGGACGCAAGAAGTAGTCAACGAGATCATCGCTACAGGCGACAAACTGCACTCAAAGTGCGTAGAGAGGCTCGGAGAGGGCTCTATACCGAGGATCAATGATATTATAACGGAATTCTTCTTATCGACTCGTCGCATTAATCTGACGATCAAGGACTGTGTCGAGGCGGGCAGGTTGACCGCGAAACCGCCCAAGGTCCAGGATTTGCAGACTGGGGTCGATAAGTTCTTCTCTCGGTACGTATCGGGTGCTCTGTGTGTGAGCGGGAATAAGAACATACCCATTTGGAAGTCAGGTAATGAGTACTATGCCCTGATACCTGACTGGGCGGTGGTCCAGGAAGAGACGACAACAGTCGCGCCTAAAGTCTTGCGCTTTGCTAACAGTGAAATCTTGGTAAGCTACATATTAGAGTTCCTCGGGAACGACGGAGACTACGAGATGATCGCGATTAACGTGGTCAATTGGAATAAGCTAGCTCCTTGGAAATTCGATCCAAGTTCAGCTGTTCGTCCTTCGAATCTACCACCTCTGAACGCCTACAGAAGAGTCCAGGGTGAAGCACGGGCGATCCTTCGCGGTAGCTATCACCAAGGAGACGAGATCTTTCCAGAATCATTTCGCAATAGGCAGACGGCTGCTAACTGCGTTGTCGCCCTCGGAATGTCCGTGGTGAAGAATCCAATCACTTGGACGAAGAAGACCATGGACGAGATTCTAGCGATCGGGACTAATGTTCACAGGGAAACGCAGAAAGCCAAGCCGACGATAGAGCGGATCAAACCCAAGGACATTATCAGAGTGTTTTATGTGGGGGTTAACATTCTGACCGCCGACATAGAGTCCGGAACGAGCTCCGGTATAGTTGCGATTCCTCCACCGGTTCCTGAAGACAAAAGGAAGAAGAAACGAGGTGGGAAAAGAAGAGCCAGGGCTGGAAGAGGAAAGAAATCCAGGGGACCCACAAGGATACGAGCTCCGCCACCTCCACCGATTCTCTTGGAACAAGGTGTTCAACTGTTCTTTCAGAACAATGGAGCCGGAATTCTGACCACCGATCGCGGAATGGTGGCCATTTGGAAAGCCATGGGGGTGTACTTCATGTACGACCCACGAGCGCGCAGCGATCAAGGTTTACCCGATTTCTACGGTACCTCGTGCGTCATGTGGTTCGCTTGCATCGAGCCTCTTTACGAGGTGCTATTCGCTAATATCGACGAGCAGGAGAAGTACGGTCGCTACGAAATCTGCAGGGTTATTATCAAGACTGCCATGATCGAACCTTTACCCTGTCCTGCGGGCTTCAGGCCGTACTTCGACTGCACGACTCCTCCAATCCCGGTGACAATTATGAAGAAGAACACGACGCTGGACGTGGAGACGGTCACGGACTACAACTTCGTGGACGAGGAGCTCAGCGTCCTACGTGGAAGCTTACACATGCACCACCGTATTTGGAACACGATCAGCCGAGGCTTCCAGAGCACTGCTATCGCAGCTGTTGCAATTGTCGTGGGGCTGCTTCATGTCCCTTCAACCTGGACGTCCGACCTGATCGACGCGATATTAAGGTACGGTGATCTGTTGCACTCTGACAGCGTGCGCGCTGCGCGCCCTGGCTTCAGAAACTTGTCACCAAGCGAGCTCCTAACAGTTTTCATCGTCGGCGACTTCCGGGCCACGATACACATTCACAATCACACCACGGCTGGTTTGCTACACACCTTTGACCTGTCAGAATCACTGGCCATGTTCTTCCGGTCGAATTGCGCCGGGATTCTTCACACGACTAACATGGCGGTCGCGGTTATGCAGCATTACGGGAAATTCTACCTGTTCGACCCTTGCGCCAGAAACGAGCTGGGCAAGCCGAGCTTCGACGGCGCGGCCTGTATAATGAAGTGCGAGAACATCATGAAGATGGCGAAGGTGTTCGTGGCAAATTGCAACCTTAAAACGCCCAATGTTTATACGCTGAACGCGGTGAACGTGCTGAATATGTATTTCTTCTCGGACGCCAAAACTGGATGCCCGCCGAAGTGCGAGCAATGACGTGGAAGACAGTTTTTGGTGGGTTGTGTAATTCTGCTGTTTTTGCATTGTACAAAGAAATTTATTCTAGTGAGTTTAATAAAGTTATAGTACCGACGATGTTCACAATAACATTTGACTTTTATATTCATAAAGATAATGTTAAAAATAAACTGTGCAAAGTCTTTAAAACAGTTGCTTTTGAACTCATTTTCAGCGAGAAAACCTCACTAATCTATTTAGTAGTTTTCTCATTAAGGTTCACTGATAAATACGAAAATATTAATTTCCAGTAGAGGGTGATTCATGCCACGGCTATATTTTGCTCATACTCTCCTTGTCGAGTGATTCGAGCGAAGACCAAGGAAGGGGTTCAATAATAAGGGACTACCTACTGCCCTTTAGTCGGGCACACAAACAGGAAATACTGTAATCATTGCGAGATTAGTTTTCCAATGAAAATTCGGCTTTATTTTCGACCATAAATTGAAACTTTGTGCAATCGCAGGAGATCTAGTTACTGTGTCACTAAATCATGTAACCAAAGGTAAAGCAGACAATAAATCCACGTGGTCGACAACATTCTCAAATTGCTAATTTTATTTATAGGTTTCTTTATGACACAAATCACTTTTAGCATCTACATGAGTAGGAGATACAGGCTATACGAGAATGAATTTGATACAGATCACTTATTAGTGTAAATACAATGTATCTTCAATTACACACTATAAACTAGATACTTAGAAAACACTGTACAACGCAGCTGAAAACTGTCGGTGATACTTTACAATATGTTACAAGCACTCCTTGACGCGAGACGAGCCCAACCGCATCGGAGCCGAAAATTCATTCCTCGAGGACTTCCTGATCAGCCGCGGGAAGGCTTTTTCGAACGATTTGATGACGCCTCGTGCGGTCTGTAGGCCGTATTTAGCGGGTTCGGAAGCTGTTCCACGTCGAACCGCTTCGACAACATTCGTTCCCGTACACGTCTTTCTAGAAAACGAACCTTCAAAGAAACGTGAGAATAGCTTCCTCATCCCTGACCATTCGCGGGGACCACAACGGACCCTCGGTGACGTCGTCTCGTTCCTCGCAAAGTGAACTAACGCCAGGTTCCATGAGCAGAGTCGAGGTGAAGGATACCTCAGTCTAAGTTAGTAAAAATTCCCGTCGAGACTCGGCATCTTCGAGAATCCTTTACTACAATTATATAAACCCGAACTTCATTGCGTTCAACGTAAATTTCCAGCCGATTTAGTTTATTATAAACAATTCTATTTGCTCGCGACATGTCCCGTCTTCTTTGTATTACTCGTAGTAGCTTGTAAGTAGAGAAACGTACAAAATCCCTCAGACGATATCGCGGATACTTTGTTACAGGGGTCTCTCGATGCAATGTCAAGTAAAGAAATATATTTAAATGCGTCTAGGGTGTACCGATCATCCTCACGATCTCTGCCACCGCAACCTGGTTGCTGTACAGCAATCATCGTTCCATGCACACGCGCACAGGCACACGTAACACACTGGGGATAATACATCACGCGGCTTCACGAGTCTTTTCTTTCTGGCTAACGTCTGTCAGTACTGTTCTCCCTTCTTCTCGCGCTCTTTCCGTGAACCGCAGATCGTCCTTGCCTGCACTCGTTCGTTTAAATGCCCGGCTTCCCGATCAATTAACAAGATCCTTATCATTTCATGGTCCTTTGGACATAATTGGTTAATTTCGATCTACTCCTGTTGAAATTGGAATTTCTGGAGATCTTTATCAGAAATGCAATACTGTATAGAAATATTGGACAACTCTGTGAAATTAGGATTTGGTAGAATATTAATGACGTAAAAATGGTAAACACTGTTGAGACCTTTCTGGAAAGTTGGCGGAATCAAAGATAAGTTGCGAAGGTAATTGAATAAATCCGGTAGACTCTAGGATTGTTAAATGCCAAATGTTGTAGATTCTGAAGAACTGGTTTAACTAGCACGAGCTACGTTACTGTTTGATTTTCAGAAATCATTGAAACTTCTCGCACTGTGCTACAGATCACGAGTAAAAGCCTTTGATCGAGAAGAACCTAGCGACAAGGGGAGAGAAGAGCCGTGGCTGAAGTGAAAACGTGGCGAAAGAACCAAGGCGTATAAACCAGCGTCGATAAGCGCACGTCCAGTCCACTGACAGAACGAAGTTGAACAGATCATAATGTAAAAAATATGTATTATTAATAATATTGGCATGATGTTGTTATGGCACGTTTAGTTTACTGTTCAGTGACGCGTTTACAGGTTACATCTTACGTTCTCGCTATACAAACATCGTGATTATTTCAGTCGGGGTTGAGAATAAACGTAGAAAAAAGAAAACAAAAGGAAAAAAAAAACAGTTTTCTAATGTTTCTTTGTGTCTGCTCCCTATTGCACACACGCATGCATACCGAACGCGCGTGCGCACGCGCGCAGGCCACACGCACGCACGAACGCGCACACAAAGCATATATGTACATATGCTTTGTCTATCTTTCATTCTTTGTCTATTTCTTCCTTATTTCTCTCGTCAACACGCTCGCGTGACTTTTACATCGAGGCATAACATTTTCATTTCCTATGTATCTTCTTCGTCATAAAAGTCCTCCATTGCACTTTCCCTTTCGACGCAACAAATGCACCTTAAAACGTATTTATTTTATGTACAAACGCTGCTCCTTAATGCAAACGTGCGAAAACAATTTTCGATTAGATATCTATTGCGTATTTCACTTTTTTTTTCTTTTCTTCTTTTAGTCGGTACTGTAATAAGAGGGATCAGATTGCACCGAGGATTCATGCAACAGAACGAACATTAATTATTCTACAACGAACGCCATGCAAGACTTTGCGTTTAACAATTGACATTACGCGTGACGAGCACACGACTGCAGGCTTCGTAATTTTGAGATCACGTGCTCAACGATTCCCTTTCGGTCAAAATAAACTACCACTAATTTTGCCAGCTTTCAATGGTAAGATTCATTTATCACCAAGTGATTCGTAATTCGAACATTAAATGCAAATACAATTTAATACATATATTACAAACGTCGATGAAAGAGTTTGAACAAACTTTGTCATTAAACGGTGTCAGGAATTAAAAGAAACAATGTAGTTAATGTATAAAAAAAAACGCGAAAATCTCATTTAACAACACATGTTAACAGAAAAATCGCACGCGAAATTATGGCGCGATCTGCCTGCTTTCGTGCAACTATAATGGACATAGATTCGTGTAACGCAGTTACTCTGTCTATCGATTCGACTTTTTATACCAAATAAAACAATAAAAATTACAAAAAACAGTCGTCGTAGAGCCTTGGAAGCTACAATTTGCACGTAATGTTTATTCCGTAATAACAGAGTTCAAGAGAAAATAAAAGCATAATAAAAAAAACGAGTAATAAAACGCATGATTGACATTCATCTCTTAATATTCCCGCAACAGTAACAACAATGCTATTATCACTTCGTAAAATTTACAAAATCGACGCCGAGAACATAGATACTCAAATATAAAACACAATTTCAGTGAGATTAAAAAGAAAATAAAACGCCATTGTCTTGAATTCGCCATTCCAAGTCAACGATTCAATAATTCGAACAAATCTAAGACGATCACTAAGGCCGCCGACGAATACTCACTTACTCTTCGCCGATCGGCCGGAAATGTATCCTTTTTGCTGCGCGGCCGGATCATAAAACTAACTTACAACGCTTAACCACCCCTTGCGGTGCTTGGAATTTTGAAATTTACAAAACCACAAAGGTTCGCACTTTTCTCGCTATTATTTCCACGCAATGCACGTATACACATTTCTCGTCGGTAATACAATTTTCTCGGTGTTACAAGGAAGAAATAAAATTGCGGTGAATTACATAATTAAGTTTACTCAGCTCTTCTGTTACCGGAAAGGAGCGCGGTAGGAAGATCGAATAAAGGGAACGAATAAAGGAGACGAGGAATAAAGTTAGAAGAAGTGAATGCGCGAAAAATCAACCGTTGGTCACGAAACGATGCTCGATAAATAACGAAACGTGTCTCTTGCTTGGCCAGAATAGAGAAAGATAGGTAAATAGGTAAAGGAGCGGTGTCGACTGAGTACGATTCCCAGTCACATTTTCTAATGGAAGCTCTCGATCGCGCTTTCGATGCTAGAACAGTCTCTTCGCCGTGGTTATTGTCTTCGATTACTCGAAAGCGCGAGTTGTGTGTTCGTTTTAATCGCCGCGTCCGTCTCTCCAGTTCTTTGATGCCGATCTCGCCACGAAAGAAAACAGAGACTGGGGGGGTCGGGTCGGAGGGGATCGGAGGTGCTTAATAGGAGGGTGATCGTTCACGAAGGAGCCGGTTTCGATCTCGTGTTTGAACAGATTCCTGAGATTTCACCTTAATAGCTCGCTATATTATGCAATGGAGATCCACGGATGGGACACAAATCGCCGAGGTCCCGTGAGAAAAAAAAAATCCTACGATTACATTACCTGCTAATCGCGTTACGCTAAACTCGCTGGACTAACCGGAAGAGGGGGTTGTACAAGAGCGTACATACGGGGGTGTGTAACGGCGGAGGTCAGGTAAGTGGACAGAGGTGTTGGGAACGTTCATGGGTGACCTAAGCGTCACGGGTTTCGCACTAAAAAAGAGATCTTACACGCTAATTAATCGCACAGTGTATAGACTTTTAAAAAAATAACAAATTACATACAGGCAATAGGTATTTTGACACCATGAGGTCGAATAAATGAATGAGAATAAAAAACCTCGCTTTCGTTCTTAGACTCATCTTGTTCTCTTCTTTTGTTGTCCTCCATATTCTCTCTTGTCTCTCTCACGCACGCTCGCACGACATCACACGCGCGTACACACACACACACACCCACACACACACACATGCTCGGAGTCACATTCTCTCTTTCCCTTTGTCTCTCTCATTTTTACTCGATTTACTTTTAGTTATACGTTTGCGGTATAATTATTTCATAGAATATAGTACCTGGCACAGGAACATGACCTCTCAGTCATTGGCATCACAACGTAACAAGGACTACAAGCTGTGTCTCGTGCATCTTCATCGTCTCGACCTTAGTCTCTTATTTTCTCGCCCTCTCACGCAAGCATCCACGTAACCACGACTTTCACTCTTGCTCCTCTCGTGCTGTTTGGCATACGAACTGGCAATCTTCCTTTCTCGAGTGGGTGACTACAGCCAGACTCTTGGTCCTGAGTATTTCTGCATCGTATTTTCATTTTCATTTTATTTCTTTGTTCGTTTCTATTTTGTTATACGCGTTAACGTCCGTTCCCAGCTCCCCTATCCCTCCCTCCCCCCCCCGCACCTCTCACTCCGTTAACTTTGGACACTGGGCCTACCCCCGACAAACGAATGCAGCAAAGGGCGGAGACGATTACCCGAGTATTTGCTAATCTCCTCAGCTTTCGTCGAGGATATCAATCAAGCGACCTAAGCTCAGAATCGTTTAATCGACGACCGGGGTCACCAATTCCGTACCAAAGCATCGAACGACCCTCTGAATCGTATAGTGCCCGGGATGATCGTTCGTGGTCCTTGAAAATTTCGCCTCGAACCATGGCCTGAGAGACGTCCAGTCTTTCCGGAATAGCTTCCCATTGGACCAATTTCCAGCACCCTGGCCACTTCGGACATCCTTCAGACCACGCGTCCACGCTCTCGCGTACTTGCTCAATTTGTAGAGATACCTCGATGGATTCCTCTTCTTTTTGTTATCGTCTGTTCACCTAGGACTGGTGGTTGCTCGATTGCTTCTTCTCGGTTCTCAATCTTTCCATAACGATCCCAACAAAGAGAAGCCTGGCTCTCCGCCGCATTCTCCGTTATCCTGATTGTTCAGGTCACGACAGTAATCGCTCCTATCGTCCAGCATTCTATCTGTACACGTACACGGACCCTGCGGATGACACGGTGTGTTGCAACAGTTTTGTCACGTGGGTCCGGCCGGGGCTACGTAACACTAATCGCCGGGTTGGACGTGCCCGACGGCGCCGACACCGCTTCACTCTTTATACACTGTCCGGTCAATTGGTTGACGCTAAGGGGATTGTTGATGTCGTGGGGATTGGTGCCGACCGGGTTGCGGTGCGGCAGCGGCGGATGCACCGACTGACTCGTCGCGTTCGACAGGGGCGGAGGCGGCACCGGAGGCGTCAGAGGGCAGGGGCACGGGCTGGCCAGGCTCGAGGGCGACGGTAACACCAATGATGGGCTAGCCAGACTAGACAATGCGGACAAACCCCCGGGACTGCTCAGGGACTCGTCATCCTCGGGAGTTCCTGCCTCCCCCACGCTGCCCAGGTTGTCCTCCGAGTGATCATCCTCCCCTTCACCGTCGGCTTCGCCGTCCCCGTCTCCTCCCTCCCCCATGTATCTGATACATTTCTTCTTACGTCTGCGAACAAGCAAAGGAGGATTAGTCGGGAATTATTCGCTGGGGATCTCCCGTCGATCATTATAGAAGATCGAACGTCGCTCCTTCGTGTACCTAGGGATCTCTTCCGCTAACCATCGAACAAGCGAGAGGATTAACTCTCTCGAGTTTCTGAATTTACATTAAGTCGCACAGTCATCGTTGCCGGGGACACGAGGAGCAACGTTGGATCCGTCGAGTAAGGTTACATCCAGAATTATTACCAACTAAGAGAACATGCGATCACTCGTGGTCGTTGCAAGGCTGGCTACGCAGAAGAGATCTCTTGAGAATCTTTGTCGAGAACTTTTGCTTTTAGACACAATGCACGTTACTGTCTTTCGATTGAAAGAGCGTTAGGACACCTCTGTGCAACCAGCGTTGGTTTTTATTGTTCGACACGGATCACTCGCTGCAAATGCCATGCTCAAAAATGTTTAGACGTAACAAGCAAATAACTGTGTAATAAACATATACGTGGAAAATGAAAGTCTCAACAAAAACAATTAAAATGCTGGGGTATGAGGGGGGGTTTGGGGGTGGGGGTGGGGGGTAGGTGGAAAGGGGAAGGCTCTCTTTTCCTCAGGCGAGGACTACGTGTTCCGAGTAGTACTGTGACACACGACAAATTGATCTTGAATGACTAGAAGCTCGCAAGACAATCGAGCTTATCGCCGGGACGCGACGAAAGTACCGTGCAAAAACGGGTTGATGTTACGTGGAACTTGGAACTCTCGCGACTGTAGCGGAGGGCTCTGACTGAAGCGGATCTCTTTTTCGTTCCCTCGGAGGGAAACAAGAAATAAGGAGCGAACAGAAGTGAAAAAGAGAGAGACGATAATTAATCAGAGATACTTAATGCTTGACATTCGCGAAAGGCGGAACACGAAAAGGAATGAGGCAAAGTTTGCTACTGCAAAGTTCCCGAAAAGTGAGCCCGACCGACCTCGTATGATAACTGCATCGAAGTCGAGACATTTATCGCTCTGCCATTGGCTCTCATTATTCATCTCTTTCTTAGCCAGTTGAGTTAGTCAATTTGCTTGTGTTTCAATGAAAGTATTATGGTTTCTTGGACGGGATATCAACTGTTCGCAGGCACGTCTGGACTGAAGCGTTAGATGTATCTCTGCATACTTCGATAATAGCTGATTCGTGCTGTTGTCGAGTCGCTAATCTTTTCACGAGTGGATCAGAGAATTTATTACTTTAAAAAATATGTACTATACGACTGACGTCTGCTGTCTTATTAATATTTAAATTCCACCTCAATTCTTTGCGAACCCAATGTTTTAGGTCGATTCATTGCACTGGGTATAATAGGCTAACGTGGTTACAGAATCAAATGTCTAACAGAAGTATTTGGATGTTTCATTTATTTCCAAGCGGAAAAAGGCTCGAGTTTAAAATTTTATTATAATCCTCGGTTCCAGAACTGACTCTCACGTTCCTGGCTACAGGAAGCTACATAATATTGCGAACACGTTGAACTGCACTGTACATATCGATAGGCATGATTCTATATATTCTCAGACCCAAACAGATAGCGGCAGTGATAACAGCGCGAACCAACGCTAAAATGCGTTCGACCTTTTCAAGCCTCTACGAAGCATAAAAAGTCACGCCACAGCAGCTGCGTTGAGCTGACGCTGAAAGATCGAACTTCCAAATTCGAGCGTTACTACGAGTTTGTTCGAGACCTGGCGTAACCAAGCTTTAGTCTGGTTGCGTGGCTTCCGTGAAACAAGATGCCTCACAGTGCCTCGAGTCGAATCACGGCGCGCGATTATGCAACAATTACGACATTACAACAAAAAAGATAAACAAAATAGAGAGAAAAGAAAAAAACGTAGAAACAATGTTCACGTACTAAAGAAGGTCAACACATCCGTTACAACACATAATCGTCGTAAATCGTACGAACTGCCATGCCATAAATCAGAGTCACAAGTATATGATATTATACTTCTCTATATGCCAAACGTTCCGAACCGAAAAAAAAACGTATAAAAATCTGGTTACACGTAGTATATGTACGTAACATGTATACATCAATATATGTGTATAATATAATATACACATATATTATATGTATTACAGACCAGCCATGCTAAGGGCAACACTGAGTAAAGTCCAACTAAACGAGGGTAAATTAAATAACAATAATAAGCTGCAAAGAGCCACAACAATGAGAAACAATGCGAGCATTAAGGCGTCGCTGAGCCGTTCACTATGCCACCCCGCTCGTGGTAATCCCCGGAATGAACTCTCGCGATCCAACTGATTCCCAGGAAGCAAGCTCGCGAGAAGGAAATGAATGCTGACGGACGCTGAGGGACGCCTTCAACTGTCAACGGACATGTAAGCGGATGCTCCCGCCCGCCACCCCCCCCCCCCCCCGCAATCCGCTACCACCCCCTAAAACGGTCCCATGTTTTCGTTTCTATTTCGCGTCCAACGAGCAGAGTTTCGTCGAGTATAGCGATGGCCAGCGAGCCCGTAGGTTTAAGTCGGGACTGACCACTGTTTAAGAAGAAGTGTTGCAGTAGAAGGGAGGCGATAGGCTTGACTAGAGATTAACATAAGTGGGTTCTTGCTGAGGCGAGGAGGCATTGGAGGCAGTGTTGGTGTTTGGTGGGGCAGTCGCGGCCCCTACCGTCCCTCCACCGCCTCCAGCCCCGACCCCTGCCCCCGCGCTACTTCCCACACCGTGATGGATTATGCTCGCGTGGATGCCCATCCCCGCTCCATGCTCCACTGGGCTGCCAAAACCAACCACCAGCCATTAAAGGGGCGCTCTCGTCGCATCGACGTTATCACTTTAATCCCACCATAATCCCCACACCGTATCGTCGTCACCCACACGCATCGACTCGAGTCCCTAGATTGCCGCGAGCGGACTCGTGCATTCGGCCCTCTTTCATTGCGATTACTATACTTTTCGTTCTCACGGGTGTCAGTTACAGGCTCGGCTATGGCCGTCATCGAGGCACCAGATTTACTTTTTCTGATTTTGTATTTTTTTTTTATTTTGTACGTGTTCCCGACGGGACGTGATCGTGCGTTACCGCAAATAATTTAGAATTCGTTCTGGTACCTCGTATCAGCGGCCGCCGATCTGCGGGCCGCAATTAGTCGATCTGACCAAAATTGTTAGCAAATCTGCTGTTTGATCAGAAAATATGTCTCCCAAGTTTCCGCCTCAATAAGATTCTGTACTGCCATCCTCAGAAACGCCACTGTTTCAAAGCCATTTCTAGAGATCTACATTAAGCCATCGGTGGAGTCCCCCATAAACATTTGACAGCGTTTTTCTCAAGATTAAAAGATTTTATCAAAAATAATGATGATAAACGAAATTATTCGCAGATCTGTTCACTTCGAACGTGTCTTTTGCAGAAATTTAAGTATGTTTCTTCAAAGGAATTACTTAAATTGCCAATTCTCGCGTTATCTGCCTCTTTTTCTGACTTAAACATCACCAGCGCCGCGAGTGAGCGTTGTCTCCACTATGAAGTAGGAGGTTAGGATTCGCGTACCGTGGTTAGGATTCGTCTTCGCCCCTTTAATGAGGGCCATGTGATTCACAAACCCAGCCGGGAGTTGGGGCGTTTGGGCGCACTGTGCGGCAACGTAGGCGAAAGTTAGCGGCGCTAAAAGACGGGTGGCTCGTAATGCCGCAGTAAACTACAGTGTGGATTCTAATAGAAGTATTTACAAGCAAATTACAGTGTCGTCAGCCGTTGGACCAATCCTGTATTGTGCGAGAAAGATCCCTTAGCTTTACTCTAACATCACTTTTCCCCTTTCATGTTTTTCTTTTGGAAGACACATTTTCTGACGATCGTCGCGCCTCGTTCGGTTAATCTTTTAACGAACAACCAAATCCGCCGCGAGGACGTGAACACGTGTTCCGGAAGTGATTGCAGTTACCGCGAGGAAAGCGGATAGACGCGATGCACCGCTACCATTGCGATGAAATTTCTATTCATGATTGGATCTTTTCAAGTTCCACGATAACATGTGGATGACGGAACGGAGTAGAAAACGATAACAATAAGAAGTGGTGATAATCGAGAGTACTATTTCGTGCCCGGGTTGCAAGTCTTTTACTTTAAACATTATGGCCCGATCCGCCGCCGCTAATCAGTTGTTTCGCTTTGGGCTGCAAGCTCAAGTATCTTCCAATAGTAACGATAATGTCAGAGGGACTAAAATTTCTAAAAATTATATGACTCTAATAAAAAGAAAATGTCTAGAAGTTGAATTCTGTTATAGCTTTTCGAGCCTTCTCCGAATTGAAATTTATAGTTGACTTTTATAGTTCCTGCTGTCCCGGATGAACTTCATTAGGATCCCTGCACCCGCATTCCCTCTCCAATCGATTATTTTGCATTCCCGAGAATGAATTTTTGAGCAAGATAATAAGACATTCGAAGATACTCGATCATCGTAACCCATGCGTATTGTCACCATCATTCACCACATATAATGTAACTCCTTCTAGTGAAACTACATGACTGACGTGAGACTTCTAGTCCTCCTCAACACTTCTCAAGGTTGAATACGTATGTACACGCGATCGAAACAGCGTGCTCAGCTTTGTCGACAAGACGATGTGTATGTCCCTCTTAAGAAGGAATAAATCAAACCCCCTATACTATGCACACGTACCTGCATGGTTTACACCATTGGCTTTGCTGGTCTAATCCATACCTGGCGCGACACTTCTTCATGTTGTTACCTAAAAAATGCGAAATATGCTCCGATTAGTCCGCTGTAAATGCTCCTGTCCGTTTTAAAACAGGGAAGTGGCTTTTTCGCACGCATACGTATATGTATATATAATCAAATTTCTCGCATTCTGTCAGACGAATTACACTAATTGACATTAACGTTCAAGCTGCGAAGCATGAAACGGTGCCTTTTATTGGACAAAAGCGTACTATACTAAGGTGCTGTTTCATATAATTTTTGAGTTTCATGTAATAATGTCGATAAACGAAGCTACATGTGCGATACTGTCTTTAAAAGAGCAAACCAAACAGCCCAGTTTGAACAAAAAAATACAGTCATTTGCTGATAATCAATAATATATATTTGCTGTAGCAATGCTGAGAATACGAAATAAATTCAACGTTTGTCAACTAGTCATGCGTGTAACAGAACCATCGCGACTGATTGAGCTTGATCTATGTAACAATAGAGAACATTGCTTTTCCCCGCGGCTGTCGATCACTGATAACCCGTTACAAATAAAACTACATTTTGGAAACGCGGCTACGATGAATTGAGTGAATTTTTTTTTGGAACGCTTTCAGCGCAATTACTACAATTACTGATTCTCAAAATATCTTTTAACAAAGCTCGCGAGCATTTACTAAGTATTTCGAATTCGGCCCCCTCGATGAATGTTTTAAGTTATTCCGTAAATGTTTGTTATTCTGTCTCTACTTCAAGCTCAAACGGTCTAGAAATCTGACAATATATTGGTGACAGTGCCTTCTCCGAAGACGTCCACGTTCTATAAGAATTATGTAAGTTTTGTAAGGAACATCGTAGAATATACTGTTGCAATTAACAATGCGCTCGAAAATGTTTATGCGAATTGGTAGTCTTCAGGGAAGGACCGGCGAATCGACAAAAAAGAGATATTCTGTCAAGCTGAGTAAAAACGGCATGCAGCATAAAACGTTAAACGGCTTAAAAAACACGGTCAAAGATCGTAATCTACTCATTAATGTCGTAATCTGTATCAAACGCAAGCTCTAGATATAAATATTGAAGATAAATGTAAAAAACAAAAAAAAAAGGACGCCCGAGCACTCAGGCAACATGAACGAAACGCCTGGTATGTAAGGGTCGAGAATAATTGAGTGATTGACTAGAGGGTGATCGTAGAAAACCAGACAAAATCAAGATCGGAGAGTGGCAAATAATATGTAACGATTTGAACAGAATTTTGAATAAAATTGTACGACAAAAAAAAAGAAAAAAAAAAAGGTTCAGGCAACGTTGAAACGATCAAAGGTGGAGAACGGAAAAAAATGGATGAACTGAAATCGACGCATCATAGAAAAAGAAAGGGGGGGCGGGGGGAAGAAGAAAGAGTGTTAAGGGTGAAAGTGGCGGGCAGAGCAAGAAAAAAGAGAGCATAGAACGACAAAAGAGGTGAAAGAAAGGAAAAGAACAGAGACTGAGTGAAAATTAAAAACGCTTAGGATTGTCTGATTGCGGAATAGGTCCCTGTAAAAATGCAAGATGGCCAGCGTCCCCAAAGTTGTATACGTAATTAATAATTAATAATGCTGTGTTATGTGCGTGTACGTGTACTGAATGCGCTCGTGTTTCCATTTGTTCCCGTTCTATATTTATATATATATTTGCAATATATAAATATAAACACGCACGTGCGCATGCGTACGCCTGCACGCCCGCTCACGCGAGTGTGTTCTATATTTGTACACTTCTTTCACTTAGCTTTTACACTCTCTCTCTCAAAAAAAAGAAAAAAAAAATACGAAAGAACATATAATAGATAGTCATACGTATATATATACATATATATAGGTATATATATATATGTACACATGCACGTATATATGCATGTGCATGTATGATAGTAGTAATAATAATAATAACAATATATATATATATATATATATATAGAGAGAATATATATATCGACCCAAAACCCCAAGACAGGGGGAAAACATGCAACATAATGTAGTGTAGCAATAAGAATGTATAATAATTATAATAGTATATGTAATAATGAGGGGGTGGGGGGCTGCTGAAGGGAATTTAATAATTTTGTTGTTGCTGTCGTTCATGGGACAAGGGGAGATTGTAAGAATGTGTGGAGTGAGGCATATGGGTACCTCCAGGATCACTGTTTGTGTCTTGTTTGCGCTTCCTCTTCTTAGTTCGGTTGGTATTTGCGCGGGAAGACCAGTCAGGGTACAGCTGCATGTGCAACTGTCTCTCCCGTCGCGCCAATTCATAATACTTGGCCTGTTCCTCTCGCCCTAGCGCGTGCCACTACCGAGAGAGAACCAAACACTATTTGTAATTGTGCATGAACCGTAGGCTAAACAATATTTTAATCAAGAAAAAAAAGAGTTTCACTAATTCTACTGCCGCCACCCTAGTTGGATCTTTTCTATTAAAAGCTGATTCTTTTTTCTCTCATTTATTTTTTGGTTGCTTTTACTCAGAACTAGAGATAGCTGCCTTATATAGGTTACTTTGCCGGCAATACGTGTTACATATTGTTGATTTTTTTCTGTTTCTGTTAAAAAATCGTTTCTCATGTTCTTTATGCTTTTATCGTTCTGACGCATCGCTGTCTTGTTTAGCATTTCAGTAACACTGGGGTCCCTACTTTCCGTTTAAAGTGCTAGAAGAACAGCCTAGATTCACCCCTCCCCCTCGGTTGCACCGCTATTCACCGTACCGTCGATTATTAAAGAACTTAGATCATACAGGGTGTCTGATAGAAGGTCGTCGCACGAAAGTGCTGGATGAACAACGGCGAACTGTTTTCCGGAGCACGTATCCAGTGAAACGAGGATTCTCAGCTGGTCTATACACTGAAAAAATACACTATAAACGAACATCGTACTGTATACAAGTAACGCACGAAATGTGCGAAATGACCAGGAAACGTAAAGCAAATAATAGAACCATGCCTTTTGTTAAAAAAAAATTGACATATCGAAAAGAAAATAGGTTTTTTTCAGTGTATTCATGTCTTTCAATCTTTCGTTGTTCTGATGGGACTACAGAAGGGACCTTACGACTTAGGCGTCACTTACCGATGACGAATGTGGTAAATTTGAACAGTCAAGAGGAAGCTAGAGGAGGGATAGAGGAAGAGCATGACGGATTAGAGGGTGTCAGAGCGCAGTTAGCCAGCATAGAGTTCTCGTTGGACCGGGCCAAGACGGTACCACCGTTTTCGCAATACTTTTACACAGACATGGAGGCAACAATTATAAGCAGCGGCCCCCTCCGAAAGGATCAGGAAAATCGCGCACAGAAATAGTATCCTAGCTCTACCAGACATCCCGTACCTATGGTTCTCATTATATCTTCGCTCTTGCTCGAATCATCATCGTCAATCTATGTTCAAAGATACATTTCTTTTCTTTTCTCTGTTTCTTTTGTCTCTCCATGAACGGATACCGCTTTAGGGAGTTTGGCCAAATACAAAAAAAAAAAGTTGCGTTATCATCGCATGCCACGACAGTCCGATTTTTCCTCTACTGCGCTGCATCAATCCGCAAAGATTTCCCCAACAGACAATCCAATAATTCAGTAATCGAATCGAAAAAACGGAAATACTATATATGTATACGCGCGCGTTATATAGATTACGTGCACGCGTATACATACACGTTCGAAGAGCTGTTGGTATATTATTAATAAACACAAGTCCGCACGTCAAAGAGTGAATGCCAGAATTAAAAAAAAAACTATATAAATGACAATTAAACAAAAAAAAAAATGAAACGCACAGAGACTTTGATCGTTTCAATATCAACCAGTAGGTAATCTATGAATTATTATAATGAATTATTAAGGGCCTGCTGTTCTAGCACTGGAAAGTGGTACCTCCGGTGGGATCTGCGGAGCGCTCTTTCTTCCTCTTCTTCTTCTTGCTGCCGTATCCGTAGTTATCCCTAGCACTCCAGCCGGGGTATCGTTGCTGATGGAGATGGCGCTCCTGCCTGGCCGCCTCATAATACCGTGCCTGCTCCTCCCGGCTTAGCGAGTGCCACTGCGTGTCATACCCCCAAAATTCAAATTCACAGTTTCACAGTATTTATCCGTGCACCGTGTCCCTTTCACGTTTTTCACGTTTTTTTTTTTTTTTTTTTTTTTAATTCGTTATCGTTACTCTATTTTTAGCGACTCTTTTACCCTTATATCGAAGCGAACATTAAGAGAGAGGTGTACTCCTCGTAGCACCCACCCCTTTGCTCAATCGACGGCCCGACCCAAAACCCTTCCGTTCTATGGCCCAGATTTCCTTAGATCCCACCTACGATGCTCTCTCTTTATTCTTACTAAGATGCTAACAGGTACAGTTAGTGTTTCGACCTGATCCACGAACGACTAACGGAAAGAGTTAAAATGCATGCAACTTATGATCGCCCTTGAAGACGCCCTTGCGCTTGCGAGGTCTCTGGGGATGACGAAGTCTTGGTCAGCCAAGTCAACATTTGCTTCCGAGCTCCGGTGACGAGCTCAAACAAACTCATTGCATCCTGGTTTAAAGGATCATGTTAACCACAGTTAATGGAAAGTATTTTAATATCGATCACTCCTTCGTAATGTGGCATTCGCCGGAATTTTCCTTGGTTTTGCATAGTCTGTCGTATCGAGACGATCGACTGACGGCGACGAATTGAAAGAAGGAAAAAGGAAACAGAAGAAAATCTTGACTTTGGCATATGTTTGATACTTTTACATCAGGGCTCTGGCATCTTATCCAACGTCTCGTCTCAAGCGATACGATTTGAAGCGACCGGCTGAAGATGAACGAATGTCATGTACGTACAAGGAACAAATAGTAATGAAGTGACTGAAAATTAGCAAAGGATGGCTGGACAGCTTGTGATACTATCTTACGACAGCCTCTTTGTACAAACCCTGATGTAATAGGTTCCCAATGCAAAATTCGTTGCGGTAAGAAATGTGCGTCAACTACTCACTCGTCTTCCCAATATTTGGTTGATCGCAGCGCTTTCTTTTAAGGTACACTCTGCCACGACCTTCGCCCTCATCTCCTTCATGTATAGCATAAATGCGTTCAAAGGCTTTTTTATGTGGGGTTTCTTTTTATCTGTCAAACGTCATCGAAGTATGGTATGAGAGGTGGCCTCTACAGTGAAAATCAATGATAAACTGATCACGGAAGCTCAGGTTTAGTAAACGAGGCTTACCTTGATTGTTTTGCTGCGCCGAGTCCACGTTCTTCCCGCTGTCCGGCGCTACCAACGACGTGGAATTCTTCTGATCTACCGCAGACCTGCGAACAGAAACAAGAGACCGGAGCACATCGTCATAAGCTCCCGCATAAATTGGGTGTGTAATCGCGTGACCCGCGGCCGGCTCTGTTACCGTTTGAAAAATGACTGCTTCGCGTCGTGACTCAAGGGCTGATCGGGTTTCGTGCAGGACAGGGGATAGGACGGCGTGGTGTTTTGGGAATTGCACAGCTGCTCCGTGAGATTCGACGTCGAACCGTCGAAATACGGCTGCGGGAGGGTGAGCGGGTTCCTGTGAAAATTCTGCGGCAGAGACCAGTTCATCTGTTGCCATATGCGGTGACGCGCCTCGACCATTGCACACAGCTGCATGAAGTTGTGCTGGGCACCGTACGGAGGCGGTGTAACGCTCCGCGGCACGTTCATGTTCGACATCTGCATCAGGCTGCTCATGTAGAGTGCCGTGAGGATCTTGTGATCGGCCGCGGGTAAGCCCGTCTCGCTGGCTTTTACCGCGTCCTGGAGTATCGTCATGTTGTCCTCGAACTTCGACTCGATCTTCTCCTCGTCGATCTTGCTGATCGATGGGTCGTCGGCGCTCTCGATCACGATTGGCCTACTCTCAGTGTCGTCCTTCTTTATCACCAGGTTCAATGGTTCCAGATACTCGGGCTCCATCGCCGGTGCGATCTGAGCTGCACTTCGTGGGTCCGCTTATACCCACCGAAACGATCCAAACCGATCCATCGACCTAAGCATAGTCTTTCACTCTACCTCTGTTCTATCTCTCACGTGCTAAGCCTCTCGTGCACGCTGTGAAAGTCGCGATTCAAGCAACGTTGCGCCGGCCTAGTCGATTCAGTGTTTCCATCATCGTTCAAGTATCTTGCCTCGTATCTCACCGGATAGTCAAAAACCCCGTACCCGTTCCTCCGTGTCGCTTTGCACTCTACGTTCGAGTCCTCGTGTCCTACCATAGTGCACGTCGCACAGACCTTATAAAACAGTCCCCATTGTAAACAGCACACGTACGCGCACAACATCTACACACCCGTCTACGTACTCAAGGCACCGGTGGTCATGTATCCGCGGAAGCATCCACAACACTGTTCACGCTGTCTTTCGTTCGCCCGCATATCGCGTATAGTCGTCGATCTTAATGATTCCATATCCCGATGGATGTCATTCAACATTCATAAACGTCGATCACGACGGATCCCACGGTAAAATACTTCCAAGGGCGGTATCTCGCACGTTACACCATCCGGGATCGTCTCGTCATCCACTGAAGGGTCTCTCCTTCTTTTCCTCCTTCTCTTTCTCCGTCTCTCTTACTTTCGTTGATTCACCGATAAAAAATTCGCCGTTTCGGCTCTTCCATTCGCAACCTTACCCCGGTAATCTCCTCTCATCCGTCGTTTCGCTGCTCGACACGCGTCTCGCGAAACTTTCCGACCCGGTGTATCCCTCTTATTACCCTGTATCCCGCGCATCCAGCGAAAACGCGTCGTTCCTGGCGTCGGCGGAATCACCGAGCGGTGTTACGACGATTGATTATCCGCGAGTGCGGAAGGGGCGGCAGGGAGGAGGGCTGCACCGTGGGGCCATCATCGCGATTCATGGCTCCGCAGCAACGACACCCTACCATCCGCCGATGTATAATTCGCGCGTGGGGGGTGAAGATTGCATTCTCTCTGCTTTCCCTGCGTGATGCCTTTTTTTGGCGGGCTGCGTGGCGCTACCATCGGTAGTATCGCGGTGCCTAGGTCGCACAGCACTCGCAGCGACGCGATCCGCACGGTCAGCTACGTCCTCCGATCAGCCGCTAGCTCCTCTTATCATTCCTCGATATATCTCCTTAACGCTGCTTTGCGAACGATGTAGGAACGGCCTCTAAAAGGGTGTCTTACTTCCGAGCATCCCTCGCGCACCACTCGTCTTTCGATCTTAATGCGTGTGTCTGATTGATCTGATGGCGTTCTGGGTGATCTCCACGAATTTCAATGCGCGATGCAAACCCGTCTAGAATTTCCCTCGATATGAACCTCCTGATGGTCCAGCGACAAGCCCACTCCGTACGCGAACGTTTTCACCTCCCCAGGCACGTGGTTGGATCGAAGGTCAAAATGGACGACCGAGTCTCGTGCTAACGATTCGTCGCGTCCGCCCGTGTCCCGTTTACGCCGGTCGTAAAGGTCTGTCGGCGTTCCGGCGCGTCATTGTCGCCGTGACACACGATACTCCCCGCCACGAGAACAACCCTCCGGTCAGCTGATCGTCCATGGTACGCGTGCCACGAATACAGGAAACGCGGCTGAAACCATGCGGTTTTGTATACACTGGTCGGGCCAGGCGATCGGCCGGGTACTAATGCAAATTAGAAATCTGTTTAAGAGGGTAATGATCAATACATAACCGGCGGCGGCGGCGGCTATGGCGGTGGCGGTGGCGGTGACGGTGGCGACGGCGGCAGGCGCAGACGCTGTGCGAAGAGAGTCATTCAATAAGTGTTATACGTGCCTCGTCGGCGAAGGGGAAACTACTGCACGAGGGGTTGAACACCCCGGGACGTGCTACCCCCTATGGCCGTCCCCGAAACTATCCATCGATCCCTGATTACGTTGCGCTTCTTTATCAACCGACGAGGCAAATAGATATCAGGCTGGCTGGAAAACTTTTCCCTTTATCGATGGATGGATAGATAGTTGCGTTATCCACCGCCCAAAGAAACATCCAGTTACTCCCTGCGAGGAAGAGTGCGCTCTTTAGATACAAGACCATTCGATTCATGCTAATCGCACTTTTCCATTTCTATCCAACCGTCTTTGGTTACGCAAGAACTCATCGGTTTCTACTTTCCAACGAATGATTCGAAAGGAATTTCCTTTCGCATCGCTCGGCAGATTCCCTCGAATACCTTCGTTCTATTTCACCCAGTGTGCATCCGGGCTTCCTGTACGTTCAGTAAACTATCCACTAGTTTATTCGCTATCTGGTTATCTCCCCTCGGCTGCAATATTTACCAGTCCTCCCGCGACTGCCATCAAAGCGCACATGAGCGATTTATTCCGACACAAGCGAAATTAGAGCCGTAGATACCGGCGTTATTGTACACAACCCCTCCGGCTTTGATTCATTATAGGGCACGTCATATCCACACAGCATTATCACTGATCAACAGAGCTCTGTTTCTATTTTTCCTGTTTGACAAACTCGCCGAAAGCTCGCCACGTTTGTCACTAATAATCCAATAAGAGCCTCGGTGGAATAGATTCACTTTCTATCGATTGAAATTAAAAGCGTCACCGTTGCTTGTAATCTGTTCGGTCGATCGAAGGTAATCGTCGACCTGGTCGACGTCGATTCTATCGGAGTAGGGACTAGGAGAAAGGGCGTGGGGGATCGTTAAAAGGTAGCAGTAGGTATTCCGTTCCTTACGAATCACCCAGGTGTCGCCGTGGTGCCAGAAATAAACAAACCTATGATTGTGATCCAAGCTGGAATGGTCCGTTTTCGTCGTCGAGGGTACTAGAGCGTGAGACGTCAACGCGTGTGCGTGCGGACTCAGTCCAGGATGCGGGGGCATTAGACCCGTCGGCGAAAACCGGTAAAGATCACTGGAAAAATTACGACAATAGTAATTTCAAGTCTCCTGGCTGAGTGCTTGTTGAACAGCATCAACCCGCGGTGTTCAGTCAAACGCTTCAACATTGATGACAACTTTTATCGTTGAGAGACAATTTTGAGAATTAAATCCAAGACTTTGCAAGCGTATAGATTCTAAAATTCCCTCGGAACTCGTATTTTGTCAGATTCAAGATCTAAAATGCTCTCCTTTTGTGACAGGCACAGCCGAGGCGTAGCAATGTTGAAACTTTCAACTATAGAAAAGCGATTTCAAACAAGCGCTCAATATCGTAATATATACATAACTGGAATTATAGTGCTTTAAGCAAAGCGAGCTCGGCAAATCTGATTTCGATCACCTACTAACCTTGGTAAACTAGAACTTGTGATGGGCAAACTCGTGGGATACGGACTTCGGAAACCAGCGCTTGCCGGGGAGATGGGATACATGCTTGGTGTGTGCCTGAAACAAAATTGTAGTGTGTCAAAGGGATTATTAGTTGAAACGCAGGTAATTGTCGTCCAAAAGTTCGTGATATTATATTACTCTGCGACTAAACCAAATTTTATTCAAAATTTAGTGTCACCATTATACTCTCCTTACAAACTGTCCCACATGTTTTTAACCCTCGGTTGTCACACTGGGCCAAAACAACCCACAATTTAATTTTGAGGTATCATTGAAAATGGTACTACGATTAATTCAAATTTTACATCAGAATTTCTGCGACTTAATTTAACAGCTAGTTTTTAAAAGGCACACCGTGACAACCGAGAGACAAACCGTATTCATCGATGCAAAATACCCTCGATCTATCGCGCTTTCCTTTACTTCCTCTTTGAATTCCTGAAACGAGAAGGACCCCCTCAAGCTTCACATATAAGTTCCGGCATCTTCTCGACAGGGCGAAGAAAGAGTGGACAGAAAAACTCAGGGCCGCCCTCCTAATTGAGAAGAACGGGCTTAATCACCCATGGAAAATCTCAATTTGGGGTGGTTCGAGCAGAAAGCAAATAAGAAGGAGGGAGCTGAGGGAGCCGCCGCAAGAAGAGGGTCCACCCGATGGCTGTGTGGTCGGTGCGTAATAGCGACTGCCGGACACCGATCCCGACGATGATGGCGGTGGTGGTCCCACTCGATCTAATAGACCGGAACTGAGAGGATGACCGGTTGACAAAATAGGGGATACGGAGCTGGGTCTGTGATTTTCCCGTGGAAAACAGAGGCGAAGGACTCGGAGGGCTCGTGTTTCGCGGTCGTTATTCCTCATCGGTTTTTCATCATCGAGCGGTTCCCAGTGGCGCGTATAGGCGTGCTGTTTGCTCGGAAGGAGCTGAGAAATGTCGGCTGAAAGGAACCGATGCCGGGAGCAGAATCGGGAGTAAATAAAAATCAGGCCTGTCCTATGTCAAGTGTCGCGATACTGGCTGAAGTGGAATCGTTAGTACATGAAAGGCGGAATTAACGACTGCTTGAGCGCGGTAAATCGGACGTTTCTCATGTAAATTCGGCCACTTCACGTTCAACGCGAATCATCGGTGAAAGACACACAGCAGGTACGGCAAAAGTGTATTGATGCCCGAGCTATTCAGCCCGCGACGTTCTCTCTTCTTTCCCTTTGTACGTTCCCTTTTACGAGGACCTCGTTCCGTTCGTCCATTTCCCCGATATGAAAATCGCAAATGATCTCGTTAATCGCGGGATAAAAATTCCCTCGGTTGCGCAACGAATGGCATAATACGCGTAACGAGAGTAATGGGCCTTGGCAAACATTCGAGGAACCGTAATTCCTGCCCCGTACAGGCACACGCGCGTGGATGTACCGATCTCCGTTAACCGAAGAGTTAATTGTCTCCTTTATCCGAGGGATATGAAGGACCTCGGCGGATCGATCCGCTTTAAAGCCCCTCCGAAGACAAAGATGAGATTCATCAGCCAGCTTTTTGCCGGTGACGGTTTCTATTGATGAAAGTATGTATTCACTTACCAGGAAGCGGCGACTTGCGTCATTTCCGGGCTAAGCATGGGGTACGGATATTGACCCGTGGAGAAGGGATACATCGGCGCTCTCGTCAGACCTGCAAAAAAGTACGAGGATGTCGCATGAATTTCTTAGACGGCTTTGAACATTTACTTATATGATAAACCATCTGAAAGCTCTAAAGTTACTTCTAACGAACATGTTTTATATCGTGAGAATATTTTAACTCCTTCGGTATGTGTGTACATACAAGTTATCTTCCACGGTTCTGTTCAATCAGCTCTCATTTTCAAACAGAATCGTGTAGCTAGAGTTCATTCCAAGATTTCAGCACTTAAGTGATGCAGCAATGTGCTTATATTAATACAATTCTATGTATTAAATATAGTATTAATTTACAAAGTTGCTTTGTTTCCGTTTATAATTTATAATTGTGGAGTATCCGTTAACCTTCAGAGGACCGGGATTTTTTCATTGATAATGTAAATTTTTTTATTTAAAATTTAGGCATGTATACAACTAACATGTTCCGTGAAGTATCAAAATTTTTACGTGACCACTTTAGTGGCCCTTTAAAAGTTCATCATGTATTCCGTTGATCGAACACCTTCGTTTGAAAAGTCTAACAGAACTTGTATCCGACTTGATATTTTTATAGAAGAAATAGAGTATAGGCACATATATAAGAAGTATTTGCAAAGTACTATAACACTATACGTTCCCAAAATCTCGTCGAGAAGATACATCTATGATTAACTCTATAAGTACTTCAAATATATGATTACATTGTTTCTTCTACCACAATATTTGCATTATTTTGTACCGCTTTGGCAGATAACCAGTATCAAACAAGTGAACTGAAATGTAATCTTGGCTTGGTAATCTCAGGCATAAAACGAGATTATTCATATTTGTTCCTTGATATGCTAGCACACACCCTCAAGTTTATTGCCGTATCAAATTTTATGTAATGGCACCAGTTCGGTAGTATCATGACTTTCCTACCTAATCTCTTTCATTAGTTCCTCAAGAACTGAAGAGATTTTAATTCTGCTGCATGTATGTATAGGGTAAAGATATCACTACACAGGGCAGTCTGTTATCGATAATAAACTAAAGAGATAGCAATTTTTATAAAAAAAAAATAAGTCAGATCTGCGGGATAAAGTTTTTGCACGCTAACTTTTGTTTTTAGAAAAACAACTTTGAAAATTCATTTAATACGTGTGTGCTGTGTTAAAAATTAGTGTGACACATGTTATTGCATATAGCTTGCCTGCTTGTGTTAGGAAATAACATCAATAGCGTTAGTATTATAAGCATAAAAAAGTATGATAATTCAAATTTTATTAGCACCAGCTCCATTTCCCACAATTTCTGAAAATAGTAATAACTCCAAGTAGAAGCGATATATCTTAGTTCCGCGTACAAAATTATCCTAGCATTCCAACATTGATGCTATTAATAAATGAAAACAGCAAAGCGTAGTTTGTAATTGATTCGCCGGATTTTAAATCGCTTTCATAAAAAACGCAGAATTAATTGCAGAAACGTCATTCTGCGCTATGTCTGTTTTTCTGAAGAATCACCTTTCTTCCTTCAGTTGCACGACCAGTAAGAGAAACTCTCAATAACTAATATGGGGAAAGCTATTACAGAAAATAAACGCAAGTTGTTTAGAACACTTTGTAATGAACTTGATTCGTTTCCTATGCCTCAAGGCTAGTTTATATGTACTACTATCCGCTCAGACACGAAGTGGTAGCGGAACGGTTATGCTCAGACGTTGTAGCAGCATGCAAATGGTTACACACAGCGTGATGAATCCAGTTCAGGCACTAGATCGTTATTATCGCAGCGAATGTTTTTCCCGAATGTCGGAACATCTGAACCCATTCGGATGTGTGAACGGAGAAGGATGGACGGTATTCACTGTCTTCAGGGTGCTCGGCATTGTTGAAGGATTCCTCCATCCCTTTCATGCATCTTTCTGAACTAAGCTTGGTGGAAATGTTTATTTTCATATGATAAATCTTCATACACGCGGCATTCGTTGAACACACGAGTGCGGATATAATATTCGTGTTCATCTTCGAGACTAGAGACTAGAGGCGGTACTTAATACACATTAAAGTACATAAATATTTGCTTGTTTCACGCTGCAAGAGTTATCCACATTTGGTAACGAATATTCAGTTGTGGAAGCGACGGTCGATTAAATGGAGGGTATTATCGAGTCTGTTTTCTAATTTCTGGAAGCCTTCCAAGTAGAACTATTCATATGGAGCTTTATGGATGATAATCGCAGGATGAGAAATGGGGTAGCACAATGTAAAGAATCCATGAAAGGTTAAATTTCAATTGCACAATCGAAGAAATGAAAAGGAAAAAGAATTCGCATCGGATTAACCGGATGCTTTTAACCCTTAACTGGCATCCTGGGGCCGTTCATGACGCCAAGCACGCAAAGTTCGTTGCAAAATTTTTGGTTGGCTACTTCTGCCAAATGAACCAGCCACGAGCTACAAGACTTGTCTCCTATGAAATGTTCATAAAAATTTTCAAACTTTAATTTTCGAAACGAGAAGCTCGAGGGAACGAATCCTATCAACAAAAGTAGTCAATGCTCTACAAAAAACTAGTCCTTCACCCTTCCGCATCGATGAATATTTGAAACTTTGTCACAAACGCTACCGCCAATTACCATTACAAGATAATTAGAAATATCGAGGGTTAAGTTACGAAAAAGGGGGTATACAGGTTTTACAGTAGCCTGTATCTAATATAATCGGTACGTGCCGTGAAACCAGTTGCAGCCGAAGAGCCCCAGAAACATCGGCTGCTGGTATAAGTGGGGTGCCTTTGGCGAGGCGAAGTGTAATTGGCTTCATAAGGGTCGACGAGAAGCACCCGGAATATCGGTAAGCCTGAAACCGCTTGACGAGGCCAATACTTCTCCCTCCCATCTCCAATCCCGTCGCTCCTCTTTCCATATCGTTCATTGAAGCGTATGGACGAACTGGACGAACTCTCTTTTCACTTTCGCCCCTTCCCTCGCCCACCCCTCACCGTCGGTCGTCTCTCTATCTCTTCGGACTCCTTTCTGCGTTTCGCGGCTCAATATGTCCTACAGGCGTATTCCTCTGCCGCCCCTTCTCGTCTCTATTTGTCGCTCGAAATCGGTCAACGCGTGGTTTTCCACGATAGAGCCACTCCAACCCTCCGCGGATAACGATCGTCTATTACTGAAGAGATCCCGGGGCGGTCGATTACCAAACTGACTTACTTGCGACGCTTGTAATCGCGATGCATCGGCAGTGTCTTGATACTGCAGTTGACCACGGTTAGCGGCTTGTTTATAGAGAACGACGAGAGAATAAGGTTTGTACATTGATTGTTCAACCGTTTATTCTACTAAGTTTTGAAAAAGGATCCACACCTCTTAGTTCTCATGTTGAACGTTGATGATATTTTTGAAGTAATTTACTGTGTTATGGCTTAACCAGTGCTGGATTTACCCTTTAGGCTAACAAGGCAGAAGCCTAGGGCCCCGTTTAGATGGGGGCCCCTCGTTCTAAATTTTGTCCTCGAAAAATTTATCAAAAAATCTTGCCGAGGGTTAGTTTTTATATTTAGTTTTGATATTCAATGTTAATTTTGAAATTAAATTCTTATTTAGATTATACGAGTATTATGATAAAAAAAACAAATCAGCGTTATTTTATTTTTTATATTTAACTGGGGCCCCCCCCCCCCCCGAATATTCAGCCTAGGGCCCCTGAAAAGGTCCCCGGGTCTGGGGTTAACCATTGTACGGAGTTTGTAAAATTACAAGGATAACTAAATTTGGGTCGAATTGACACAATATCACATATTTACAAGAACCGAGTCTATAAAAATAAATCGTAGTTGGTTTAATTATTACGGTTTAAATTTTGAGAAGTTATTAAATTTTTACAGTAAAAAGAAAGTTACGTATAAAATTAAAACGAAATATTATTTGTTACCGACGGTTATTAATTATTAAAAGATGTGAAGTAGTTTTAGTTCAAGTAATGGATTTGTAACTGGATTTCCGTACAAGGGTTAAATGATTCTTTAAGGGGTTAACACGCGTAACGGCTTATCCAACGATAAATAAGTACCTAAGTAGTATAATTATAGTAATATAGACACGACTGTTTGACGGATAATTATGAAGCATAGTAAGTTGTTGCGCATACAACCTGTCGACCGCCGTGGTCGTATTAGATGGCGCCGTCATTAAATCTCTCATACTACAGTCATAAATTAATTTTGAAGAAACTTTTAACGAAACATTTAATTCGATAACAATTCTTAAAATATTTAAAATATAGAACTCACAATTTATATTCACGGTTTAGAAGTCTTACATTGAACGTTTCATACGAACACTTAGCAACTAAATTTTCAATAAAAATGAGAATCTACATATCAAATACAAACTCCAAAAAAAAATAGATATTTGGACGCTACAAATATTTCAGTTGATATTTATAACAAACGCATTTTTTTAGCAACATTCAATGTAATATCAGAGTAAATTCGTATCAAGTATCAGTATTTTTTCTGGAGGTGTTAAAGTATTAAAAAAAAGTCAAGTTCCCCTCCCCGATATCCGAAAGAATTACTGTAACTCTTGCGACATCCATTTAAATGAATTTTCCCAGCGGTAAGAAAGATTAATTTGTCTTCAGCGCGAAAGGGGATGGAATTCGCCTGACTTGTGCAGTAGTGTCTGCGACCGGAAGAGTCTGAAGTCCGGAAGAGAGGACCGACGGGGTGAATATCGAGACCAGTTACCCTTTCCGAGGGTCGAGAGGTGCAGCCGGTTCGACGACACGCAGGAAAGGGTCGTTATCTGTCCAATACCGCGTACGAATAAGGTAAAGGACGAGAATTAGAAGTACGATCTGCTGCAGAGAAGAGCGGAAGATGGTGAATGATATAAGGGAGCGAGAGGGAGAAGGGTTTGAAGGCAGAAGGACGGCGCGGCGGCGGAGGTGGGTTGAAAGGGGTGGCTCGTAATATCCTGGCGAGTCCGCGGGTTCCGTCATGTGTGCTTAATCACTTTCCAGTCGACTCGGCAGTCTGCAACCCCATTATCAGGGTCTCACCACCCGGAAAATTACTCTTTTATTCTCGAACAACTCGAGCCCCCGGTGTACCGTATACCGCGATATTCTGTGTCTTTCCTCCCCTCGTTCCGTGTACCGCCGTCTCTATTCCTTTTCGTCCCTCCGATCGACAACTTCGACGCTTTCCGACTTTTTTTTTCGAGGAAACCCCGTGAATCCATCTCTAACGACTGTATTTCACTCTATTGGAGGCCACCGTTAGCATTTACACGGTGTGCTTTCAACCGGAGAGAAGGATCGCGTATATCTCAATGGAGGAGAAAACACGGTCCCGGGGGGGACGACTTCGTCAAAAAGACGATGTACGAGGCAAAACGTGTTACACAATTAGAGGGAAGTGAATAGCTCTAACTTTACATTAAGCGACGTACCTATGTGTATCATGGCACTTGTCTTACAACGAACACATTGCTTAATAAGGTGTTTCGAAAGTTCAAGCACAGAGTTAAGGGGGCACAAAGGGGTAATTGCTAGAAAATTAAAAGTCTCTTTGGAAATTTATTAAAAGCAGATTTATAAACTGTACAGAACCAGTAATTTGGCGCTGCAAAAAATTTCCGCTGAAATGATTGACAGTTTTCCGACGAAACGGTTCTTCTAAAATCAGAAAACCAAAATGTTTTAGAAACTATATGCGATTTTTGTGATTGGTCGTTTTCTTCTATTTCTTTTTCAACGAAGGAGGTTAATTTTCGAGAACAAAATCTCAATATTCTTCAGAGGCCTGCCATTTTGCCAATATCCAAAATTTTCAAAATCGAAACCGTCGCGCCATAGTCACTCGCATATAGTTTCTAAAACTTTTTGGTTTTTTGAGTTCGGAAGAACCGTTTCGTCGGACGACTGTCGACTATATCAGCGGAATTTTTTTGCAGCGCTAATTTACTGGTCCGGTAAAGCTCATAAATAAATTTCAAAAAAGATATTAGATATCCAATAAAAAGTCCCGTAAATTTCAAAAAGATTCATTAAGTAGTTTGTCTTTAACAAATTTTCAAAGATACCTTTACTTTTGGGGCTATTACCCCCACAGAAAAATAAAGATTTCAATAGTAGAATTCTCCGAATAAAAGTTACAATTAGAAAATGCTATTTCCTAAATGAGCAAGCTTGTATTTCAGCGAAATGTCCAGTTTTTGGGGAATAACTTTATTTCGACTCTTTTATAAACTTTATTATCCCAGTTGGATTTATATAATAATTATTCTGCAACACCATCCACGACTCATAAAAGTTTTAAAAGCGTTAATGTTAGGCTTTCTACTGACGATAATTGATAACCGCATATATAGCTCGTATTACATTCGTATAACTGAGCAGTGAAGATACTTCGCTGATTTTTCTGTTGCGCCCCGTGTAGCCCCAACAGACTAACCTCCTCAGGGAACTTACGATCAACCTGTGCTGGCGGAGAGCACTCGAGGATGCCTTACAAGAAGGCTACGTTCGAGTGGTATTTTGACACGAGAGGGAAAGCGTATAAACGTCGATAGATAGAAAGTTTGACAGAGATATCAAAGTGACCTCTCAAAAAGACGAGAAAAACCGGAGAACCTACTTGTGAAGGATTACGTGCTCGAAGGATCGCAGCTGGTGGTTAGTGGTTTCTGCAGGATGAGGACTGCGAACGACGTAGGTATACTAAGCTAAGAGTTGGCGATTGCGGTTTGACGTGCTATTATATTCATTATTAATCGACAGGCTTATTTTCTGATCTGAGAAGACTGTTGTTTACAATTTACATACGTCTACGCGGCGGATGTTTTTCGCACATAGTACATAAGCGAATTTGCGAAATATATGCTGTATATGTATTTACGAAGTATTAATGGTTTTATTATTTAATTGTAGAAGATACTTTCAAGCACTTTTAAACAAACCAGTCCTGAATTAGCAAAATAGCAGTACTTAAAATTCTGCGTACTGTGTGCAGTGCAGATGCATTGCAATTTTAATTTCTAAATTTGTATGTATTTAATAAGAGTATTGACATATAAACTACAGATACTAACATAATTGAAGACCTTGTAGCAAGAGGTATGCAATTCCACTTTTGACAGTTTTTGAGTTATGACGTGTAATATTCGAAAAAAATCTCCGTCATTTGGCGCAAGTTTGATGCAAATCCGAAAACAAATGAGCGATTTATTGCAAATTTTGAAGGATGCCAAAAAATAGCCGCGGCCTCACGTACTCAATCTTCACCTCGATAGTGTTTCGTTAGATAAAATAGTTGCAACTATGATTTTGATTTAACTCCTATAATTAATATTTTAATGAATTTTACCTATAATCAGTATTAATTTTGTTTCATTTCAACGTGCATAGGTATGTACCTACTTGAAAAGAACATAAGCGTTCACTAATTTGTTTTGCATGTGCAAACTGCAAAGAGCCGAACAAAGCCATTATCTATGAAAAATATCGTATTAAAATCATATCATTATCCATTAAAATATGAAAAATATAAAGTAAACTGACCGTTTCGAGTTTCTAAGCATTTACTAATTATTTCATTGATTTTGTAACGCAAATATTGTTGCGTTTCCCATTACCGCAAGAGGAACAGAATATTCTATTTATACAATTTTACGCTACTAGAACAATTATATACAATTTATAAACAGAATTATAAATTATGACAGAAGTCAACTTCAACACCCATAAATTGATAATGCTGACCAGGACCGGCAGTTAAGCTTTCCCTGAATTTGTATAAGCGTAGTGAATGTAACGGTATTAGTAGAATGCACGTAGGTAAACGCACTAATAAATGAACACTTAAGGCTAATGAATGAACACTATTATAAAATTATATTTGCAATTCGATTGATTCCACGTGCTGCAAAAATTAATTTGATATGAAGCAAGATATTAAAAGAAGTCTCTAATTAATTAGTTGCTTATTTTATTCATTTTAATAAAAAATGTCCATTCACTGGTACGTGTTCATTTACTGGCGAATCCACAACAAAAGACACCAAAGAATTGCTCAAATTTTTTTACGAAAATGATACCAAACACGCAGTGGCGGATTTAACGAGCGACCCAGAAGGCCCCTCCGGGCCCCACCTTCCAAAAAAATTATATTTTTATCCAAAAACTATATTTTTTTCGTTTCCCATAATTTTCATCCCTCACGCGTGTAAATTTATTTGTAATTCTGTTGTGTACGCAGGATGTCCCAGAACGTTCGCCACCTGAGCCTCTTTCTTTAAATCCGCCACTGCAAGCACGACGCTGTTTCACCTATTTTTAAAGATACCCCAGTGAAATGCTTTCTACAGACTGCAAATCAAGTTTGCATCTTGTATCATTAAAGATAGTCCGGACGCAGGCGTCTTCAGGTTCATTTTAATCAGGAAAATCTAAGGAACCAATTACTCTTTCACGAAGATGCAGTATAAATCGCTGTCGGCCCGAAAGTTCCTCGTGAAACGGTTCGCCAATAAAACCCAGTGAAGCGTTGACAGATTCTCTACCATACCCGGTTAAAGGCTCGGCTTCTGTTCGAATCGTGCGAGCCGTTAACCGGACCACTCTCGTTACTCGGATAACTTTGAACGAAAATCTGCTCGATAAAATATCCCCCAAAGCATCCCTACCACTCGAATATCAGAAGCAGATTTTAGGTTTCCCAAGAAAATAGCACGCTGTTAGACCCTAAACAAATTAGAGCGCCAGTTGATGGAAGAAATGTAGAATCGTAAGAAGGCAAGGGGAGCAGGGAGATCAGTTGGAAGAACGTTTCGTCATCGCGGAGGAAGGCGAAGAGCGACGTGAGCGGGGCGAGACTGGCGAGAGAAGAGAAAAATTAAGCGGATCAATGGTGGAGTCCCGGCGAAGTGCCTGGGACCGTCATTCCTCTCCGTTCAACTCTTCACGTCCTAATACCCGTCCCGTTCCCGCTACCACCTGCCCTCCCACGGAATCCTGAAATAAACACGCGACTGGGATCGAAAAGTGGAGCTAATTAGAAATATATTCGCGAAAGCGAGAGCTCGGTGCGCGAGTAGGGTAGTTTCGTAGACACGGGGGGGCTCGGGTCGTGGAAACTCTTAAGGGGTGACAGAGAGACGAGGGAGGAAGAGGCCTGGAGCATAGACTCAGGTTAAGACCGAGAGAGAGAGAGAGAGGTGACAGAGAGGGGGAGTAGAAGAGGGAGGTTAGGGGAAGGTTGGACGAGAGGGGATGGGAAGTCAGAGGTGGCAGGACCCTCGGCCGGGTAGTACGTAGTAGGAGAGAACGGATAGGCAGTGGGTGACGGCTGCACGGGATCGCGAGGGGAAAAGAGGGAGAGCACTGTCATTCTGAAAGGGGGGGCGAGCGAGGGTGAACGCGAGCCAGGGGGGTAGGAGGAAGGAAGCCGGAGGGATGGAGAGGGGGACAAAATGCTCGCTCGTTTGCAAGACAAAGAACCCGAGCCGCCGAACGAACTCGTAGTCGTGCATAAACGCTATCAACCCCATCTACATATTCCAAGGACTGAGAGGGTCGAAGGAGAGGGGAGGAGGAGGGTGGTCTGAGGCAGAAGGAGAGGAGAGAAAGATAGCGCGCGCGCAAACACGTCCGAAGTATCCCGGTCGTGACTCCGCGTCGGTGAAACGATACCTGGAGCGCTCCGAGAGGTAGCCCCGGCGACGACGAAAACGGTTCGCGAACTGAATTAGAATCCTCCTCTTTCATGGATTTTATTGCGAGGAGTCCGTCGGTTGGTTTAATGGCCGCAATTAAAGTTATCGATGCCAGAATTGCCTGTTTTTTTTGGCATTCTCGCGGCAATTTGGGTTGAAGGCCTTTTTTTTGAAACGCTGAATTCTTTTTACGTGTATCATTGAAGACTTATTTTACTTGGCTATTTGTCTTGTCCTGTAAAGTGTGTTTTATATTTGTGAAGACACAATAATAATTTTGCGGCCAGTTCCTGCAGACAGAATAGCTTCGCTATTTTATATGCTGTCAGCGTAGCTGTTGGAATGTGCTACAACACGGTTTGGCTCTAACACTGTTAGGGAATTGGAGAAATCCGCGTATAGCACAGTATTGCTGAAACATGGTTTCGATCTAAGGTGGTTAAAAAATTCTGAGGTTCAAAATGTTACTAAACTTAACCGAGCAATAATTAGAATTCTATTTTTTGGATACAGTTCATTCCATTGAAAGAAGCCCAAAATTCAAAAGAGAACTTCAAAAATATTTGGCTCCATATTAACAAATTTAGAAAGATCTGTTATGAAAACGAGAGCAAAAGAGAATAACAGAATTTTTGAGAATTGCAGAACACAGACATCAAGATGTTGATAGATGAAGATACTTTGCAACGAAGAGAGTGCTTTCGTTTGTGTAATTATGCTTAGCAGAGATGAAGGAAAAATGGGTGTGCATTATTTAACACTAATGTATAATACGTTCGAACAGTTATTGGTAAATTTAAAAAATATATTCCTGATAGTTATAAAAGCAAAATAATGTAATATTTTTGTTAATTTTCGGCATGTTACCCTGTTTTCTGCTCAATCTCTAAATTCTTATTTTAATGAAACGTCGTGTGAATGCATATTGAAAAATGAAAGGAACAACCTCCTTCTTCCTTCAGAAATTCCTTTCAGGGGGAAGAGCAGCCCTTAAATTGATCGCGTTTTGTCGTTTTTTCATTACAACTTCTATTCCTCTTTTGATACTCTGATACAGCATTCAAAGCTGAACAATTCTTATACTTAAAGTTTTACTCTATCTCGCACTGTTACAAAGTTATATTAAAAAGTGAAAAAACGCTATAACTTTAAGGACCGAGTTCTCCTTCAGAGCGAATTTCCGCAGAAAAAAATAAAAAGTTCCTTGCATGCTCTAATATGCTCTACATTCACACGAAGTTGCATTAAAATCAGAATTTTCGAGTTGGAAATGTTCTGTTGTTAAATCACGTAAATCCCTTTTTAGGGAACTAACCACCGTGTTATACGGGGGTTGCCTGTATACAGATTACAGACAGGCGTGACAACCGATCGCACGACAAATATTGTCCGGTCAGAGCTGATCGTTACCAATTAGTTGTCGAATACGCGCACATAATGCAATCTGTCGTCCGTGAAGCAAATTCTACGACAGATTTTGTAAAAGCTTCGTACGACCGTCGGATGCGGCTGCATTGTGCGACACAGTTACCGCGGTACGATTGTCGTTCAGACAGCCGTAGTCGACCTATACTACTGGACACTATTTTTTGCCGATGGGTAACGCGAAAAGTTAAACAAAATTCATGTAAAGCAAATAGGGTAACATCTGATACATAGATGGTAATTATTTTAAATTATCAATCATTAGTTAGAAGAAGATGACGTATTGCTTTAAATTTAAAAATTAGTAAACAAGTGACTATTCAAAGCGATGAATTTTATCGTAAAAAAATTGTGTCGCAATAAATTAGCCCTCGCCTTATTATAAGTTTTCTAAAGTTGTATGTAAATTTCGTATATTCTAATTGTTTTCTCTACTTTATTTATTTCTTACCTGATTTTTAAGAAAATTGTATGTACATTTTCTTGAATATTTATGCAGCAATTAATGTATATACAATATATAATCATATATGTACTCGGCAAAAAATAGTGTACGAGTAGTGTAGTCATACAATAAATCGTACAAAATATTACAATGTCTGTGCGCCCTTTAAGGCCGCATAACAAATTATGAAAATCACATCCGGCACATCTTCCAAGTACGTATATCGTTATATCTGTTTCACTAACTATAAATCGCAATATTTTTCTGAATTTGTAAACAATAGTCACATTCGTTACGTTTCAATCTGACGTCAGGAAGGTAGTAGAGAAGGTCCCTGCTGTATCAGACATTATTTCTAAAGCATTAAATCCTACGTATTTTTTTAATTCTTCCTACTTTATTTTAATATTAAACAGGAAAGTGGAATTACTTTCTTGGGAGATATTTCGTAAAAGGCAACACGGGCGAACGATGATTATTGTAGCAAAAACTGAATGGTTAATTGAACGAAAAAGAAGCTTTTGGTATCGATGGTATCGTCAAGCTGGTAGGCCCTGTATTCCTTATTTGCTCTTGTATCACTTCTCGATCAAGTTAAGCTCGAAAAGTTGTTTTCCAATAGTTTTCATCATTCAGGGAGAAGTCTGTCGCTGGGACACGATACAAAGAAAGCAATCGTTCAAAAGTTTTGCCACCAAGTTTGAAAATCTTCCAGTTACGTAACTCGTTGCACCCCCAAAAGGTTTTCCCTTTACGCATCACTCAGCGAAAGTTGGATCATTTTGATCCGCTGGGTTAGATTTGCATTGGTGCAACACAAAACGTAGCTCGAAATTTCAAAATTAGCAGAAACAGATGAGAACTTACACAATTAATATAGAAACAAGAGAGAGATCTGTTAAAAGGAACCTCTGAGGCTTTAAGGATTTATAGTGCTCGCCAAGTATAATAAAAAAATTTTAATTAACAAAGGGTCTGAAATCAAAAAATTCTGTAACCGAGCCTCTTCGCAACCCATTGAATATAAATGAAAAAATCGGGCAGAATCGACTTCTAGGACCAGTTTTCCTACCAAACAGAATGCGAGGTGCAATTGATTGTAACTTTTTAACGAATGATTTACTCGAGGTCTTGGATGATATGGCGTACCGGGAGAGATTGTGCGTTTCTAGTACGATGGAACTCCGCTACGTTTTTCAATTGTGAGACACACTTAAATTGAATCTTCGGTGAAAGGTGGATAGAGTGAAGAGGTCTAATAGAATGGCCTTCTCGATCACTTGACCCGAATCTTCTAGATTTCTTTTTGCAGGGATACTTACTTACACAATTTCGTGTTCGACCTCAACAATAATGTAGAGAACTTACGGCACCAAATAGGGATTATGTCAGACAAATAGATTCGTAGTAATTTTAGGACCCATATCGATTCAGTATTTTTTACTCCTCCCGGTGAATATTATAAGTCCCCAAAGTGTTGGATCTCTTTTTAACCCTTCGTGGTCACACCTTCTTATAATCACAAATTGGTGACATTGGGTTCACTGCACCCCTTGTGAATCTTCTACCTTTGAGTGATAATTGTACATTCGTAATACTCATACAATAATGCTGTAATAGGTAGTCTTTTCTAGAAATGTAAATTTTGATATAATGAAATTTGCGATTGAGGAAAAGAGCGATTTTTTTTGCGAGAAATGGGGCCCTTTTGAAGTCATAAAGGCGCGACATTTGAACTTGAAAATTGTTTTTGGGGTGCGACACAGTCCGTGTAACCACGAAGGGTTAAACACCCCGTACAGCTTGGCGTTAATGAAAAAACATTTCAAACGAATAACACCTACAATCGAAATTCCATATCAAATCTTGTTCCAGAACGAGCAAATTTTTTAAAACCACCCCCCGTTGAAGGGTTCACGTTTGTAAGTACCAAAAGCTCTTGTCCTCGTGGAAACAATTAATACCAAGTTCAATATTTTTCTTAGCTCTACTTTTCGAGTCTGTAATAACGCACACGTTTTAAATGATTAATATATCGGGAAATACATTTGATCATTGATTGCTAATTCACATTGGCTGCAGAGTTGACGGTTAGAGGTTTCCCTCGGCAGGGAGGCGGTCTTGAGGGCGGGTGCTACGAGAGTAGGAAGGAGAGAAGCTGTAGAAATAGAGAGGCGGGTTGAAATCCCCTTAACCCGGCGCCAGAGGGAGGCTGCATGCCTGGCTGATTAGCCTAATGGTGAGTCCTCCTCTTATTCTCCTACTTGACGCCAGTTCGCGAGCCTCTCATCTCTCTCTTATCTCGCCACTGCTTCCGTTCTCTTTCTTTCTCAATTTCCCTTCTTTTCTCTCTATTCCTATATCTTCCCTCTGGGGACGCTCCGTCCTCTCCACATCTCCGTTCGAGCCGCAGGATCAGCTTAGATTCTTAACTCGGTAAGAAATACAGTAGTCACTATACACCGTGGGCCGTATATCACCGTACAATTGGGGCGATGGGGGATTCTATGGCTGGAAATAAGTGGAAAAGCTTCATTTTCCAGAAAAATTAATTTGAAAATCAATAGAGTACCTGACTGATTTCACTACAAACTGCCACTACGATTGCTTCTGTACTCGATGCAATGATAATTTACAAGGTGTACCTATCGTATTTACACTTTTTACGTTATTCCAGATTTTATGAAGAAATTTTATTTTATAACATCATCGAGTTCCACCACACTACGCCAGAAATGTACGTCAGTTTTTAAATGAGCAACACGAATGCTGATCGATTTTTATCCGTGCAGACCCATGAAATAAATAGTTTACTCCGAAGATATCACAGGTCTTGAGCAATTAAAACGAAGAATTATTATAGCATTTGAAGAACTAAAAATGCCACAGACGCTACAAGTCCACCAGAATTTAATTCGCGCAATACAACTGTGTAATTGGAACGGTCAATGTTTTGAACAATATCTCAACTAAACGTGGTTAGTTTACGCAGAGATTACTGTCATTTATTACGTTTATTGTGTTCGCTCGCATATCTTAAGAACCAATTGATAAGTAAGTAGGTAAGTATTGATAGTAAACAAGCTATGAAATTGCATCGTGCACAGAACAGTCACAGTTAATTTTCAAATTCCTTTTTCTGCAAAGTGAAGCTTCGTAGGATAAAAAGTTAGTGTATCATTTCGACTTTTTTGGGGCTGTAGGATCTTCCTTACTCCAATTGATTTCCTCGGATCGTTGCCTTATTAGACGTAAACATTTTCAGGAACATTCAACTTTGATGCACTGTCTTTTAAAATTTCTTCTAAGTTTTTTATATTATAATATTTTTGAAATTGATTATAAAAGTGTATTTAAAAAAAAATATCTTCATTGATAAATTGCTTGACACTTTTTGTGATATTTATGAAAATATTACCTAAAAATAGAAATTAAATGTAATTCCTACTACCAAGCAAATTCAGTGTTTAAATTTGAAAGAAACGTGCATGCAGCAGAGAAATAACAGCGATGAAATAAATTATTCAGGTATGCATCTAGGAAAATGTCACAACGGGTTTCAAAACTGGGTATATGTATATGTATCTCTCAAACTATTAGCCGTCTCACTTTGAAACCATACATAATTATCTACGGTGCTTCACAATCTAGCGCTGTGTAAAAGCCCGATAGAATCTAAGAGTTACATTTTGGGTCCTTTCTTTGTTAATATATAAACATGAAAATGATGCACAGCAACTGACAGCGGGCGATGGCAGTTTTCAAATTTATCACGCTGAGTAAAAGCACTATACAGTAACTGGGACATTCTGTAAGTAAGATTCTAAATGATTTTAAGCACAGGGAAACATATCAAAGTGATGTCAGCTGACTCGTCACCTATTGCGACGTCACTTCCTTGTTTTAAATTTTTAACGCTTCATTTAAATGCGTTTCACATTTCGCCTCGCACTTTGATTACATGTCGACACTAATGAAAACATAAACTTTTAAATTGTCCATATTGTCTTAAATCTTTATGACAGTAATGTCTGTCAATGGATAGTTAAGGTTATTCCGATGAAAATTAGTCCAAATACGATCTTATTCGCGCTGCTTTTAATTATACTAATTAGGCGTCGATGTCATTAGAGGTGCTACAGTAATTTCAAAATTTAAGAAGATCATTGGTATAACACCACTAGCTACATGTAAAAATAGTGTTTTGAAGTTGGAGAGAGAGAGACTTTTTGGAAGTATATGTTCTTATATATAGCGAACTTTATATAGCAAATATATTTGTTCGAAGTGCAAACCATTATTCACGGCATTATGCTGTGGATCGATGACATAATTTCGATTTTTTAATTCATGCGAAAATCAGCAACCAAGCTGTTTGACGTTCAAGAAAGCCCAACTCTATACAAAATACACTTATATTGTTTGTGTGTTGTCAGTTATGAGGATCAAAACCGTGAAATGGTACGCAAAGAATTACCCACCGCGAGCAGATCGGGTTTCTCAATTACAAAGACGAGAAGTATTCCATCAATTTCGATTGGAGAGGTCTGTCAATATTTGTGCCGCTGCTAAAGCTTTTACTTCGCAAAGGAATCATTAATTCAACCAATACACGGAGTGCAATCTACTGTAACACTTGCCTGAACGGCAGGAATACTAATTTTTATGATCATACGGAAGCATAAAAAAACAAGCGTATTATTAAATATTAAATGTAGATTAATTTTTCTTTTAAATTAACATAGATATTATTCTGCGAATTTTCTGTTTCATATTCCTGGATACTTAAGTGGAATAATCGAGATTAATTTGAAGAAAAAAAATACCTGTCTGCATTGTAGGTACTGCACGTTGACTTTTAAGCACATTTTCTGATCGTGAGTTGTGATCAATGAGTGAAAGTTGGAGCATATTCTTAGACACCCGATAAAACATTAAATTTCGAATAAAGTGAAACCGTAACAGAGTGATCGAATGTTTAATCTCGCACGGTTAAATTTCTTCGGTGTTTTTCTATCCCGGATTACTACCCTTACTAAGAATACGAGTCATACCTGCGGGCTTCCTTCGTAATAAATGTAATATCTTTATCGTTGAAATTACACGTAAACTTACGGAGAGAAAAAAAACTGAAAAGTAATTATTGCAATATACTCTGTTCGTTTCAAAAATACTGTGATAACTCGAGCAGAGATCTGTGGCCAGTCGAATGCGATACGTTTGTACGAATAGCATATCACAATAATAACTTTATGCAGATTACTTTGCAAAAATATTACACTGATCAAATGCAACTCGACAGAGAAAACGTGAGAGCAACCTCCACCTCAGCTAGTACATTTGTTGAGCCATCATTTGTTGAGCCAGAAACTCGGTATTCCTAATAAAAGATATAATACAACATACATATATAAAAACATATACATCTTCGTCAACTGCTAGGACACAACAACAGAAACTAATCTTCGTTATTAAAGGGCACATCTCTTATCCAGGTATATTTCTCGCGAATTTCAGATCACGTGGTTTAATCGCGTGGCTCAACGAAGAATGGAGCTTTGAAGGGACAAGGTGTATCAAAGGATTAAGGACCTAGTGCGGAAGCACGGAGAGGAGCTAACCTGTGGAGGCTGCTGCAGTGAGAAGACGTTTCCAATGTTCGGGGTGGTTGGGTGGTGGTTGTCCAGGGGTGGTGGATGACCAGTACTCACCGGCCGCCGCGGCCGCTTTACCCGCATCCAGCGTCCCATACGGTGGAATTCCCATATGGGCAGGTGGTGGTTGGGTCAGGTGGTCCCCGTTGGGACAGAAGAAGGGCAACCCGCTTGGATGCGTCCCCGCTAGGCCCATTTTGCTTGCCTGTAAATCAAACGGAAACGTATGGGTAACAATACACCGCACTGAGACCACAACGTCTGTAGGTACATATTTAGCTCTGAATTGAAACGGTATAGCCTTGCGTGCAGAGTTATTAGGTAATTAATTAATGCATCGTTAATGCAGTCGAGTGGATTAATAGTTGATGGAACATATTAGTTAATAGACATTGCAGCAAATTTCTAAACTGCATTAATATTTATTAATGGATGGTGTATTTGTGTAGACCGTCTACTCTTAATTATATCTTCAAGTTTCAGTGATCGAGTTTTCGAAATGAGAAATATAAGGCAAGAAGTACACGTTGCTTTTCATTGGCACATACATAAATAACGGGTTTAACGATCTAATGAAGTATCAGCTTTCAATTCTTTGATCGCGTCGAGTACCATTACTGTCCCTCCCTATTTAACATAAAGATTAGCCTCATTTCCATCCGTCCGTCTCGGACGACGGCAGGAGGCAAGAAAAAGTGGGATCGCCGAGGTAAAAAGCCCTCGGAGGAAATATAATATACAATTCAATAAACCCTCGAAGGGGAGCGGTTATCGAGGACGAGCTCGAGCTCGAGCATTAATTTGCAAAGACGGCGCCCGCGCTCTTCGAACGTTCGAGGGGTTCCGTTCGGCTTTTTCGTCCGCCGGCTCGACGACGTATCGCCGAATTCAAGTGGCACTCCAGCGTTCTCGCGCAACTCATCGCGTCTCTTCGACCCTTCTCTCCTTCCCATCGAGTGACAGTCGATGGAATTAGTTCAATCTGGCCGCAAAGCTTGCAAGGTCGGGGCCCCTCTCTCTCTCCAGGATTCGCGACGCACGGCGGCGATCGATAGCCTCGAGTGGTTGTCTCTTATCAGTCGGTGCTTACCATGAGTGCGGCGGTATCGCGCATCGATCTGACAGCAAGTAATAGTCCTGGATCAAGAGGCTCTCTTTCCATCCAAGTCAGCACCCTCGACAGCAGACCAACGGTTTCCTCCGCGGTGGGCTCGTCTTCTTCCTCCTCCTGCTCCTCCTCCCCGCTTTCGTAATCGGCCCACTTCTCTTCCGCCTCGATCTTCACGCGGCAATGATCCTCTTCGAGCTCCTGCTTCCTTACGCAACGCGCCAGATCGCTCTCCTCGTCAAGTATCCACTTGCTCAGCTCTTCGTCGCCGACCTCTAAACCTACTTCCCTGGCCAGATTTTGGAGCTCGATCAGCAGCATCCTGTCTTCCTCCTGATCGAATGACGCGTGAAGCCGCGAGGACAGGGATGGGACGCTACACCCTATCGCCGCCTCTTCGCAGTCGCGCGACAATATCCAACTCCTGGCGAAGGTCTCCGACCTGACGCTGAGCCAGGCCCGATGGAGGTCGGCGAAAGCTTCCTTCAGAGTGAACTTCCTCAGATACTCGTTCAGGTAGTCAGTTTCCGTGACGGTACTCGAAATCTGACGATAGACACCGTACGAAGCCCTGGAGAGAACTCCAGTGGCGAGCCGCACTCTCAGTTCCCTGCTGACGATTCTCATTTCCAGGCAATCTTTGGGTACCACGAACAGTCTGACCAAGCCGTCCGCGGCAACGCAGTCAGCTTCGGCTGGCAAGTAGTCGGCGCTCTCGGCGACCAGCACGGCACCATCGGGATGCATTGCCATCGCTGTCATTGCGAACTCCCGGTGGAACCACCAGAGAAAAAGCTCCACGGTCAGAGAACCCCTACCGCCACCAGCGTAGATGACCGGTTGATTCAACATATTGACTCGTCTCAAGCAGCGCGGTCGCCAATGACGACCGGTTACCAGCAGCCGCGTCCGATGGTGGCCCTCGTGATCAGCAGCCCCCACCACCCAGACCTTCTCCGCGTCGCCAGCAGTAGCGGTAGTGGCGCGCCATCGTCCTGGCAGGTCCCGCCAATCCAAGAAAGACACATGTGCGAGGTAAATTCTGCTGCGATCGTAGCTCTCCAGAGCGCTCCTCAAGTTCTCGATGGCGGATGTGTGCGACACGGTCGGGCAATTGGCGACGTTCGACGGGGCCGGCTGTTCTTTCACCTTCTCCGAGGTTGTGGACGCGGAAGAGGAGAACGGCGAAGGTGAGGATAACGTGGAAGAAGTGGACGCACAGGTTGTTGATGCCGCTACCGCTGTTACAATCGATAGTGCCTCCGGTACTGCGTCTTTAGCACCACGCGCCCTGATGGAGCACTGTCTCTCCTGCTTCCGCTTCCTGATCCTGTCTTGGTCGCCGGTGTACCGGCACGAGTACGGGTCCTTTTTCTCGCCAATCGGCTGAGCATTCTCCTCCGCGAGTTTTTCCTGCGAGATCGCGGACGTGGAAGTGGACGAGGTCGAGTATGCGGGCGACGAGACGGTCGGCGGAGGGGAGGTCGAGCTTCGAAAGGACACGTCGGTGGAAGACGCCGAGGAGTGAGCTGGCGAAGATAACGACGTCGAAGAGGATACTGTACCGTCTCCTTGGCTGACATCGGCGGGCCGATCCCTGTTGGCCGCGTTAATCCGATCGCGACGCCGTTGTTTCGCCGGCCATCGTTGCACCAGGGTACCGTTTTCACGGGGCTCGAGGCCACTCTCCAGGGGCTCGCGCATGCGCGACGCCCACGACGATCGACCCTCGCACGCTGCCACCGCAGACTTACTCGTTCTCGTCGTAGCCGTCGCGGTCGTCGCTATCTTCGTTGCCGTTGTCATCGTTCTCGTTGCCGCCCTGCCGGACGGACTAGCGGCGGTGGTCGGTTCTTGCACGGCGTTCGCGGCCTCATCCGAGACCGGTCGATGATGATGGCCGCGCACAGGTCTCCCCTTAGCAGCCACTTTGTTGACACGCGTGCACTTGCTGCCACGAGGAGACATTGTCCTTGGAAATCGGCTGAAATAGATCCAGCCACGTAGCAACCTCCCGGTCAGCCCGAGCCTGCGAATCTCACGGATCCGGCGAGCCTTCGCGTGCGCGCGATCGCTCATCCACGGCGTGCCGGCTTCGCCTACCGAGCGATGACTGAGCGAGCGGCCACGACGCAGCCGTCAAAGGCCGGAGCGGCAACTAGAAGGCTTTGATGTACCGCCGCCCCGGCGCGCACAAAGCGAAAGCGGCCCCGGCTCGTTGGTTGGCATGCCACGGGGGCGGCGGTGGGGGCGGATAGAGCGAGAGAACGGGAACACGGGCGAACGCGCGCCTCGGCTCTGCGGAGTACGAGAGAGACGGGACCAGAGACAGACGGCCGAGGACGAGGAGAGAGACGCGGGAAAAAGAGAGGACTCGTGAACGCACGGGACACAGACTACAGAGGCACAATCTAGCATCATACGTATGTATAGTGCGTGGAATACATGTAGCGGCATATGTGGGCCACACATAAATGGTGCATAAAGCGATAACTCTCGAGGATATAAGCCGCCAAACGTGTTTCTTCTTATTTCCTACGGGATCCTAGACTCAAAAGTCCTACGGACCCTTCTGTGCATACTGCCTTCAGCCACTAGTCTCCGGAATCTATGCTGCCTGCGTCCCTGGGCTGGCGATGCTGATCCCCGGCAAGTATGCCACCGCCTTCGGCCTTTACTGTAGCTGTTCCACTAACTATACAGTCACCTCATTCGAGTTCAAGAACGTCTACATGCGGCGCTTTTGTCTCTCACGCGAGCTGCGTGAGTAGATCCTCGTTCCAGCCCGGCTAGGCGATTCACGCTAATACGAACAGCTGAATATTTGGACTTTCGCTACCAGGAGGAATATTTTTCTCTGAAATAGTGGACTGGCGTACTGGGTAATCGATGACCTAATTTGACGACACTTTAGCGTATAACGCCACGAACACAGGGACGCTGTTTTGATTAGTTGGATCATGTTGTCTATAATCGTAATCACAGTCTAAATAAACAACGGGAGAACGTGACCTTGAGTACAGTACCAAAATCTGTAAAGAAGATCACGAAGAGCGCCACAACATTTACTACAAAGTGTATTTTCGTAGCTCCAACAGTCTGCTTCCGGAAGAAATATCGAGCTTCTAGGTACCCCACCCACTCGCATTGACGATTAGTCACAAGCAAATATTATGGATACACAGTGTGTCCCGTAAAAATATAAGGCGTCGCGCTTTCAGTAGGCGGTTCCCGCTACGTCAGCGTGCCTCTGAGGCGCCTAAAACTGTACAGTATATGCTACGGCACATGCGTACTCGACTAAGACTCAAAGTTAATTTTCTCAAAAACGGAGCGCGATATTAAAAAATTTATTCTATGTTTTCGACGTATTTTTTCACGAAGAATCACCACACTTTCGCTCGTACCGCCAGTTTCACGGAGCACCCCGTATATGGTGATAGAGATATGTGAGAGAAAAAATTAAACAAGAACGAAGTCGTAAACGTTATCTGTTGCTGAACGAAGTATTAGTCATGCTGTTCAAACGCTAACGATCTTTGTCCTGTGGACGTAGGGAAATGCGTTTCATTTTGTTGAATACTGTTACCGAAACAGGAAGAGATTGATCGTGAAAGGCACATTCTTCTTCGGTGCTACTTTGAGAGACGTATATAGTTTTGCGCGGCTTTCTTCTGAATCGGAATAAAAGTTCAAATACCTACTTCGAGTACAGGTGTTTCTTGAAACACCGGTTTCTCAATGTTTGAAAAGGAGAAAAGGTAAAGTAGCCAAGCATAAATAAAGCGTGCACGTGACTAAGTCGAAACAACGTGATTCGTCTGGTAAATGTTGCTGATGATGCAAGAATAAATGTGCTAAGATATTCGTCTGCTGGATCCTGTCTCGCGACGACTAGGCAGGCTCTACCGTCGTGATTTGTAATTAATGCGCAAAATGGTGACCTTTTCGTGTTTTACCTTGGGCTAACAATTACGCGCAGCTAACAGGAGTAATGGTATATCGAATGTGTACTCTGATATTCTGGGCTTTTATTAAATTCAAGTGCTTTTATTCGAATACACGTTACATCTCATTTAAATATTTCCATGCTCTTAATGGAAATGACAGAAAAATTATTATAATTTATTATTCGTATTACTACTCAGCAAATTGCGTGGTTTCTAATTTCTACTAAACCGTCGAAATGCAATGAAAAGATTTTCTTTATAAATAAATTCATTCACTTGCCACTGTGTGTGTTTCATATTTATTGTAGTGTACACAGGATGTCCCATTTTAACACTTTAACTGATGCAAGACTTGGCGAAATACCCTTCTAAATCGGTCAAGCTTTTTCGAGCAGTCGCTTCTACTGGTGGAGTTTTGTCATGCCGCGACTAATGAAAATTTAAAATTGTATATTTCCTATTATTTAGGTCTTCATGCGAGTACTGCTAATAAATTGGCAAGGATTTCCTGGCAAAAAGAAATCCAAACTCATCCTCTCCCGGACTATTTTGAATTACATGTAACTTCTGAATTCCGTAGACCAATTATTATTAAACCTAGTCCGATTATAGTCGAGTTTCCACTCATTTTCATTAGAAAGGCCTTGTCAATCCATTGGTAAAGTTCGTATGAACATCTGACGGTGAATATAAAAATTTAAATTCTCCCTAGTAATGACTCGTGCCGAGGTCGACTACCGAGCGACTGCCGACTGTAGGAAGGATCGTTGAGATGGCGAAGTATAAAACGATCTCCGAGCTCGCTTTGTTTTCAAAGCAAACATTCGGGGACTCTCAGACAACACTTTCGACGCTTTCCAGAAAATATCGACGTGAAAACACGTCAATGACAGAAAGCGACTGGAAAGTTTTGAAAAATACTTCAAAGATTTCATGTTGACAGACGGTTGACGGACGGCTGCCCACAAAAACACTAGGGCTCAACGTTTAGACCAGGGCTATTTACGGATGGGGCTCGTTATGTTTTCCACTACGGTACTGGCCCTCATGGTGCGGGACTTTTGGGATTCCCGTATTATGTTTTGTATCCCCACCAATGGCGCAGGGTGCACTTTCGAAAAGAGGACATGTCCAGAAATTGAAGACAATTAAACGTAAATTGTGTTTGATGTCATTTTCTATGAAAAAACTTCGCCAATACGTGAGACATGTTTAAAAAAAAAAAATTACAAGAAATATAATAATTTAAATTTCTGTTATTGAATAAATCATCTCTCTCTTGACCAGAGTGTTGATGAGGTTAGAAAGTTGAAACATACGACGGCTTGGGGCCATTTAAATCTCGCTCGTACGAACTTCGCATTCTGAGGCTCATTCCTAGATCGAGATAAGAAGAAACCGATCATGGGTGGAAAACGTGTATCTAACACTCCCGTACATTGTGTTGAGTACATAGATTCTGGAAGCCACTACTGTACTACATGGCGCGTTTTGTGTTAGCGCGCATACACAAGCAATATCAACAAAGTAGTGTTCCTGCGCACATTAACGCAGGCACAGTGAGGGAGGGTGGTTAACCCAACTCGAGAGGGTAGGTTGGTCAGCAAGACACCTTACAAGGGAACATCCCGAAGCCGGAAATTCAAAAAATTCTAATACTTTGTGAATATGTAGGGAATTTCCACCTGATTATAACGAAATTTTTGTTTGCTGCCCAAATTCACTCGGAGGGGGTATAATTGACCCCTGAAAATCCGAGTATTTTCCGATCTTGTGTTATAACTCGTGACATGTAAACTATTTTTTTTACCAAATGATAGATGTAATTAAAAAAAAATAACTTTTGTCTTGAAACTTTTTTTCTGTGCGAGTTATAACACAAAATCTGAAAATCGCCGATTTTTCAGGGGTTAATTTCACCCCCTTCGAGTGAATTTGGGTAGCAAACAAAAATTGTGTTGCAATCACGAGGAAATCTCCTACGTATTCACGAAGTTTCAAAATTTTTTGAATTTTCGACTTCGGGATCTTCCCTTGTTAGCCGTTTTGGCTTCATCATGATTTTTCTCAAATTCCACCAACACATAACGTCCCCACGTACACATTCTTTGTAACTTGAATTTTCCAGTAAAATGATGTACAAAATCTTTAATTTCTCTCCGAACTCTCACCACCCTTAAACCCCTTCATGCCTCACCCAGCACAATTCTCTGAGCCACGAAGTAACAAGTAACTACCTTATCATCTTCCATTCTTTCAGGTATCGAAGGCGATCAGAGCAACGAGCCTCGAACGTCCATAAGTTGCTTGGCTAACGACAATACCCGACCCTTCAAGACGAATCAATCCCGTGAAGCAATTAGGAGAGAGGCGAAAAATGTCGACTAGTTTACACGGTAGTGTGGTGGGGGCCGCTTAATATTGCAAATCGGATTTAGCCTTGGGCGCTGGTCGCGCATGATTATCGGCGTGTCGGCATTTCATAAACGCGTCCACATCAAACGCAGCTGGTCGGTCGATCGCGATAATATTTGTCACGTAGTTGCGGTGCGCGGCAGCAGGCATGTATGTATCGCGGATACAGGCTAATCGATCGGCCTCTGTAGCCGGTACCATATGCGTGATTACTTTCCGGTACGCGTTGTCTCCTCCACGTCCGGAATTCTAGGCTCGCATGCCGGCGGACCACGCCGCCATTCGATCTAAAGGCCCGTACATACGCCACGTCTTTTGCTCGACCTGACACGTGCGGACGAAAGGAGTCATGTCTGCACGAGTGATTTTTAAATTTACGGAGGAGGAAACGAATTGGTCGCTGACATTGCTGGACCGGTAGTTGAATTCGAATCGTTCCCTTGTCTAGCAGCTGTTTTAACCAATCAAACTGTTGATGGTCTAGTGTTTAGCGCGTCTGGGAGATGTTGGTTACAATTTTTAAATTTTTTCTTCAGGTACGTCTACACGACGACACTTTTGAGTCTGGATCACGTGTGTACGACACTCAAAAAAATTCCGGAAGATTGGAAACTGCCTAGAGCAACTGGAGCTAGACTGAAGACACTGCAACTAGCTCTAGTTAGACACAAAAGACACTTGATCTAGACACAAACGTGTCGTCGTGTAGACGTACCTTTAGGAGATGCTTAGAACGACACAGAGCTACACTGGCTCTAGATAAAAATGCGCAAAACACATTATAGACAGAAGAAAAAGAATACACTGTTTCATACTGTAGCATGAATGTTTAGTTCTTTTTACTATAATTTCAAAATCTTTGAATTTTTTACATTTGATTATGTAAATATGATTATGCATTAGTTTCCATGTCCCAGCTTTTGAAAACAGGTGTTTCATGTTACACGTTTACTCTATTTCATGTGTTTCCATAACACTGTATCTTTAAAACAGTTCTGTAAACACTTTGTTGAAATAATGATTATAAAATACTATCTTGATATTGAAAAATTATACATACTTTCATTTAAATGTATCAAATCACAAAATATAGTTTTTAGGTATATTGTATTAGTTTTTCTCATTCGGAATATTTAGTTTATAGCGATCTTCATCAGTGCATGTACTAGTATGTATCAATTAGGTGTGATTTTTGGGATGAAAATGTGTCCAAATACAACCTCATTCGGACTACTTTCAATTATACATAATTCGAATTCCGTTTGATCAATGAAAATTATATTATGTATGATGAAAAATAGTCGGAGTGATGTCGAGTTTGGATCAATTTTCATCAAAACATGAAAACATCGCCAACACACTCATGACATTTTCATGGAAACCCAATTACCGATGAAAAATAAAATATCGTTATGACAACAGGTCAAAGCCCCGCCCAAAGTGTTAATACTATGTAAACTAAAATGACTTATGGCGCGTACAATATAAGTTTTTACGAGCTGAGCATTTCATGAATACTGGTTTACAAAGAATGCAATTGCATTCCTTCTTTCTGCTTATCTCTCTCACCGTACACAAGAGAGATTGTATCCTGATATTATAAGTTTACTCGAATTTTTTGCTTTTACACTTTCACCAACTTCTACATCAAATAACCGGTCGAATGTCAAAATTTATTTACCGTCTGCCAACGGTTATCTCCTACAACGACGAAACTGTCTCTATGCTAATTATAGCCGCGCTATCAAAACGATACATAACAATTTTATCGTTTCACACATGATTAGCCACATCCAAAAGGAAAGTGCAGCAACGCTAAAAGGAAAAAAGTAGCGGGGAGGAAAAAATAGTTGGGAGGCCCTGCACCCCGCTCGTGTCCATAGCCTGAGAAGGAAACTGGCCGTACTCGTTTCTGACTAACGATATTCAGCCGGGGAAAGTACTAAACAGGAAACGTTGTATCCGAATGACGTGTTGGCCACGTTTTCTTTCCCCGCCCAGGTGTATGCAGCTTTGCGGCCGTGTAACTTTTAATTGGGTTATCTGTCCCGGAATGCCGTCAATACCTGCGGTTATAGCCTTGATATAGAGCTTTTCCGTGTACCGTCAGTGACCCGAATGAAAATGTTTTAAACTCGGTAATCGCGTAACTCTCTGCGCGCCCGTTCGCATCTAGGCTTTTTTCCATTCTGTCCACTATGACAACGGCCTATCGACAGAGGAAAATTAATAACAAGACTCCTCGACGGAGATACCGCATTGTGCTAGTAGCAATGAAACGGTATTGTAGAACGTAGTCGACGATGCTTAGGGTAGACAATGAGGAGAGTTGTTGCAACGGCTTCCTTCGACACGGTCTAAAAAGTTTCTTCGGTTCTTACAGAAATATGTATGAATTTCACAAAGTGGCGAGGGTTTCAGTGGAATGCTTAGAATCACGATTAACAATAAATCTATCATGAGTGAAGAATGTTTTATATGTTCTAGGATTATGATTTTATAAACATACACGAACCCTGCGTGTTGCATACAGAGCTACTTAGTTAAAAAAATTAAACATGACAGCTTTTCACCCAACTGGTGCAGAACGAAAATAGCATTACGCCATAATAATAATAATCTTCTCTGACATGGAGGAATTATTTACACAATTTATGTGCAAAAGATTTACCCACATTTTGTAATATTTACAGTAAGGAATATTAAAATTCTAAAACCGAGGCGTTAACGAATATAATTTCTAAGACCGTGGTCTCTTAATGTATTAAAAATTTCCATTCTTAAATATCACACAGGTCACCGATATACCCCAAGAATTCACTCTCCCAGAAGCGCAATAATAAGGCAACGAATCCAGGCGAGCAACGTCTGAAAAGCAGAATACGACAGAAATTTCTGCGCGGAGGAAATGACACCGTCAGAGTATTCCGGGGATACAGGTATTATCGATTATAACTCGGCGTGTGCAAAGCGACCAGCGGGGGTGTTATCGAATTACGGCGTGGAAGTAGATGGGTTCGAATTCAGAGTTTTGAGGCTCGGGCAACGGAGGTCCCTTCTTCTTCCACGCCGTTGTTGTCGTCGACGGACGAGAGTTCACCATTGATTTAACCCCCTTCAAGGCAGAGACAATGTTTCCCTTTCGTGCGACGCGCTCGCAAACGACTACGCGCGACTCCTCCTCCATCCGGAAGATCGAATCTGAACGTCGTTCAGCCTCTTACGTGGCGTCAATTCGATTCACCCTATTCCGGGATAGAAAAAGCACCGGCGAATCTCGCTCCCACCCTTCCACTGGCGGCGGAGCAGTCGTATAACATCGTAAGACTCCTCGGCGATGTTGAGAGGGTTGTCGCTTTTCGGGGTAATGGCTGACATGGGGGGGAAACGCGCCCTCTTTTCTTCTGCAGTTGACGTGCGTGGAAATTCGATTCGCTTGGATGCACCCGCAGTAGGTATATCAAGGACTATTACACGTATATAGTGAGGGAAAATTCGGACGTATTACATGTATTATATCAGAAATATTGCCGATAACCTCTGTGGATGTATTTTTAGGATGAAGGGTGTATTTTGCGAAGAAGAAAACGTCACGGAATGTTACGTCAACATTCGTTTTTGAAAGACCTTTAGTCATGAAAAGTTAGATTATTGAAGTGCAATCATTTTTGTAAATACGAAATGTAATGATTGATCAGTGAAGTAGTAATAATTATTGCCTGCAAAATGGACGGGCAGGTACCAAAACAGATGTATAATTGAGCCAAGCTTTGCAGAAGCCTCAAAATGACAAAAAGAAATTAGTTAAACACTGCACGGATCCCATAATTTTGTCATCTGCATTTTGTAAAAAATTACCAATCCATAAAATAATTCTTACATTATACAATTATTAAAACTACCAAGTCATAATTCCATATTAGGCTTGTGAAACACAAGCTATAGAAAATTTAAAATAATATTACCTAATTATAGTATTAAGTATTAAATAGTGCAAGAAAATAAATTATAAAACAATAACAGTAAATAAAATATACCCAATAGAATTAGAGTGACTTTTCCTTAACAATTAAAATCGTCAAGCTTTTACTCAATTTCAGATCCTTGAGGGTTGGTAGCTTTCCACATAACTTGGCCCAATTCTTCGAGTACCTTTTCATTACCTTTCTACGGTGCGAGATTCACGAGAGAAATTTTTGTAACATAGCAATAATTACCATTTGCCGTTTCGACTTTGTCCGGTTATCTGAATCTCCGAAGCACATCTGTGTTCGCCTTGAAGGTGCATATATTGTCGTAGCAACGTGAGAAACAGCAACCATGCGAAAATTCCAACCCTTAGCTCCCCGCCTCCCCTCCCACCAGCCCTCCCGCCGTTGTTGGTATTCACCTACTACTACGGGGGTCGATATTATTTTCTCAATACAGCGCGAACATGCCGCGCCACGGATGACTCGATAATGTCGATATTGAGCGGACAGCGCGTGTCTTCGCCGCTGGTCTGTCGCCATAGAATCAGCGCCGCGCGACAGGGCTGAAAACTCGGCTCGACCTGTCCATAGAACGCTCCCGTTGCCGCTCACACGTACCCACCACGGAGTATGCATGAATTATTCGAGATACATTAATCCGGTTGGCTTCCAGAGCAACCGAAATCCTCCCTCGACCTTCCTTCTCCCCTTTTCTCTCTCTTCCCTCGGCATCTCTGTTTCCCTCTCAACCCGCCTTACGTACGCCGATCCGCGGCAGGCGGTCGTATCGCGCGCGTTCTCTCCTCCTCTCGTTTCTTCCGTGAGAGATTGAGTCGAAGCCAGGTCGACGCAGGGGTAGCAGAAGAGCGAAGAACGCGAGCGCGCGCGCGCGCGCGCAAGGGTGGCCGCGGAGGGCAGCGGCGCAGGGAGACACGGTCACGGGATAGAAGAGGAACGACCCGCGGTCGGAGAACGAGGAGACGCTGAAGAGAAGCAGGGGCGAGAAGGAGGGGGATGCCGTGAATGGAGTCGTGGTGCACGGAGGAGGCGGAGGCCAACCCCAAGCTGGGGTTGCCGAGGCAACGCGGGAGGCGTAGGCGCTCTGGGGGCAGGGAGGAAGGGTTCCCTCGTTCGTTCGGTCGACCAGGGCCATGCTACGAGAGCTGCGGAGGAGAGGGTTCCTGGTGAGCAGCATGGTCGGGGGTGGATGTGTCGATAGTGGGGGCAGAAGAATCGTCGGAGATGCGGAGCGACCGTCCGTGGCGAACGACCGGCGGATCTTGCTGCCGCTATACTTTACACTCACCGCTTTGTTTGTATCGCAATTACTCGCGTGTATGTCTCTTCCCTCATAGGTATATACCTTCAGGTATTTATCTCCATTGTTACTTGCGAAAACGCGGATGAATGTGGAATTTCTAATGAATTCCTTGTTAGGAACGGGCAGATGCATGGATCTTGGCTCTAATAATAATTACGGTTTTTGTAATATCGCCCTTTGTGTCGCAGCAGAAACAGAATCGACTGACTGGATTGTCTCGACCGGGATTCAAACGTGGATCTCCCGCTCGCCGGGCGACTCTGACTACTCTATATATAACCATTACGCTACTCACAAGGGAACACCGCGAACCCGCACTCACGGAATGGAACACGACTTGGTGGGTTCATAGAGTGACTCAAAACAATCACAACGGTGTGTTTCATTCGGGTCCTATCGCCCTTTAAGTGGGTGAGAACCAACCTCAAAGTCAAATAAACACTTCCACTTTTTCGTGTATAACTCCCAAACTACAACAGATAGGAAAAAATGTTTCAAACAAAAGTTCAATGGTGCAACGAGCACTGCGAACTAGCGTTAACAAAATTATGAGAAAAGTTTTTTTCATTCAGGTATTTTTTTTTAAACTCTCAAGTTTGCAGTGCTCATTGTACCATTCAACTTTTGTTTGAAACACTCTTTTCTGTATGTTGTAGTTTGGGAGTTATATGCGAAAAAGTGGAAAGCCTATTTGACTTTGAGGTTAGTTTTCACCCCCATAAAGGGCGGTAGGGCCCGAATGAAACACACCGTTGTTCTTGGCTCGAGGTGCTCTATAAATCCACAAAGTTGTGTTCCAATCGGTGGATGCGGGTTCGCAGTGTTCCCTTGTCAGAGCCGACGGTAACTCTTGACCAAGCTAATTCTACTGTTGGGGCGCCACCTAGTTGTCGTCTTCACACTAGGCCGATGCCCGCTTCGGCGCCGATCCTGTGGCACGTCTGTATCTCTCTGGTGTTTTCGATTAACCCCTCGGAATATTCGCAACTTTCAGCAACGTGGAACGTACGGAAACTTTCAGGATCCAAAATCATAATGATGGAACTATAATTTCCCGACGCCTACTCACCAATATTAAGCTTAACTGCATTTCTCACTTCCGCGACCGAAATTACCTACGTATTGTACTTGTAGCGGGTTGAGAAACACGACAATTATTTAACGTTGAATTCACTGTAGGTTTTTCAATTAAACACGCAGTACGCGCAGCCATTCCGGGCGCAAACCTTTAATAAATTCGGGCAAAAATGCAGTCCGTTTTAAATACAGGAAAATAAATCATTAGCAGCGGCACGCTTCGAAAATTCAACAGTGCATTCCTATTTTCCCCGTTGCTACCCTCTAGAAACGAAAACCTCCTCCCCCTTTTGTAAAATCAACAACGAGCGCGCACTTCCCGCAGTGATTTCCCTTCCAATATCGACTCGGCTAACGCCAAAAAGAGAGAGGAACAAAGAACTATGGGAACAAAGGTAATTTCTGGTTTCGCCATGAAACCGGTTACCCAAAAGGGATTATTCGTACGTCTACCTGTGACCTCGCTATACTCTAATTTTCCAGATCATATTTATATTTATGTGCCAATTTGTCATTACAAATTACTGAATTTCTACCGCGAGCTTACCCACATGCCTTCACGAAACTCACAGTGCAAGAGGAGCATACAAACGTTTATAATTATCTGCTTCTATTTTCGATAGAGGTTTCAGTGTTTTAAACAGCAAAGTTTTTTTGTGGAATAAGAATTATTGGAGACTGGCATCTAAAAACCAACAAGTATACATTTGTAACAATGCGAGAATTTAGTAGGTTAAGCAATATCAAAATATATTTCTGTGACATATATCTGTAAAGAATTAAATATGGTAGGTGTTGAGCATTTCAGTGGAGCAGCTATGTATTTATCGTATTTCTAGGTCCAAATCTATTATATGATAGTATTTCTGGGTCCGTAAATCGGAACTTATTGGAATATTGAATATTGCAGCAGTAAAATGAACGATTTTTCCTAATTTTTCCTAGGTATGTTAAGTGGCATTATTTAATATTTTCGGTGTAAAGTACAGATATAAATGATGCCTCCAGAACACGTTGCAACGTGAAAAGTGAAGGTATAAGATAGGGGTCATTTAGTAAATTTTCCATAATTCGTCTACATAATCTTTCCAATATCCATTGAGTTACAAAGAAGTGTGTTCTAATGTTCGAAAGTACATATGTTGAAAATGAGTGTCAAAATAACTGTTGTGGAAGCTTGCAATAAGGTCAAACAAATTTTTGAAAAACCCCGCGTCAGCTAAGGTGTCCCTTAAAATTGAAGGTGCGATCAAATGTTGGGACGCCCGCTAATTTTATTCATTTTGGTGTGCTAAGTAAGTAAGCAAAATGTCAGCACAATCGGATTACTCTGAACCTGGCCTCAAGAAGTTTAAAATTACGATATAGGTACTATAAACTTTCTTTATTTCTTTTTATTTTTGTCCAGCTTCAGAAAATAATCGTTTACTTAGAACAGAGGTTCGTGGACTGCATAAATATTTTTCCGCCATAGTCCAAAAACTGGAGAAATGGAAAATTTCGATCTCCCAACTCCAGTTCCATCACACATTTGCTTACATACAGGGTTGCATATTAAAAAAATAGCTGTTTACAAAAGCGCAGTTTCCTTTGAAATATTGAGCCTCTTGAGGCAGGGTTTAGAGTCGTTTGATCGAGCCGAAATTTTACACACATATCTACCACACCAAAGGGAAATAAATCAGGGGGTGTCTCGGATCGAATTCTTAAATTAAAAAAAAAAAGTCACTGTAAGGAACACCCTAGCATCAGCTTTGAGAATTTGCGTCTGAAACTGATGTGACTTTTATATGTGAAAAAGATGTATCTTTTAGTAGAAAAACATTGTGTATGATTTTTTTTCACTTATACTTTTCCCAAGAAGATTCCTGAACTTGTATGCTTAAAGTGTTCCGTGTCACGTGGGCTACTAGTTGCTCACGATATGTATCGGAAGTAGGTAAAACTTTTATCAAACGGGCACGCATATCTTTCCATTCGATATTGAAACAAAACAGGAGGAGATGAAAGAGAATCTGTGAAGAATTTAACGGAACTTTAAATTTCCTTTAACTGAAGGAGTGTATTCAACCTTCTGATTGGTTTTCACAGTCGTACCGGCAGTGGCGGATTTAAGAAAAATGGCCCAGGTGGCAAAAGTTCTGAGGGGCCTATTATTTCGGGAAAATGAAGAGGTAGTTTACTAAAACGGGCTAAGTGTAGTAGTACAGAAAAAATATAGTATTTGGATACCTATATTAAATCATAATTTTTTTGGAGATGGGGCCCTGAGAAGATTATAGGTTATGAGTAATTTTTGTGTCACTCTAAAGCAATGTAACTCACACATTTTCAAGCCAACGCCCCTTATCTCTATCAAATTATTCCAACCGTCCCCTCCCATATACAAGGTGTCCCATTTTAATCTTTCTACGCGATTACATCTGCCGAAGTTTAGGATCGTATCACCGCGTTGTCGCAACGCAACATTTTGTTTTAGGACGAAGTTTGTTTAGGTCGAATATTATCAATATAATTGATATAAGAAAATCTGTGTATAGGTGCGTTTACAGTTTTACGCACTTAATAAACTTTGTTAGATAATCGCGTGCAACCTCGTGTTATTAAAATCATAATCGCCACCTTAATACTTAATGCTCCCCCATAATTCAAGCGCCAGCTTTGAGAGACACTGCTCCAAAGTCAGATGACTTTGTCCGCTCTTTTTTCCAGATCGTGCTATTTTCGTAAGCTTCTGGGCCTAAACGTTCTTGCTGCTTAAACAGGTACTGGCTTTAAACATAATATTTTCCAGTTGGATGCTGATGTTTCTCGTATTTAATTTTTCTTTTATAACACTTTAGATTTCGTTTTCCTGCAGCTATTAATTCTATATTCTACGATGAATAGCCCCATTTGTCAAGTTTTATCTTCCCCTGGCAAATATCCCCCCTTCTTCCGTGAAGTATTATCACAGTTAGGGCCGAACGTAGCCATATCGAGTATTCTCATTTCCATGAATACTCTCGCTTCTCGGATCTATGTGCTCGCATTACGCGACTGCCGCATTGCCCGCACGATCTTGGGACGGTTCTTTCTGAATCCTGATTCTACGATTCCTCTCGTCTCTCTGAGTTGGATTAGATTACTCAATTCGGTAATTCTAGAGGCTTGCTCAGCGCTACTGGTTTTCGTGTGACGCGATAATGATCGATAGTGAAACGATGATATCATAGAAATAGGTGTCTGTTTAAATCCTGTCTACTCTAACTGCATATGTACCGCTGCAGGCTAATTACATTGTGAAATTGTTTGCTATTAGTGGAAATCAATTACTTAGAATCAAAGCTAAAAGTAGGAGCCCTTTTATCTCGAGATTTCATCGAGTTTTCCTTCGCAATCAAATAGTTCCATAGAAAAGTTCTCCTACATTTAGAAAATGCTCACCGTAACGAACCGACGGCGTTATCGTAGTACTTTTCCGGAAACCGAACTTAACCTAAATCTCCGCGTCCTGTAAACTTTGTCACTCGAACTCTGCGTTGACTAGTCTGCGCCATCTAGCGTAAACTGCGCTAAGCATTGGCACTCCTTATTAAAAAGCCAAATATTAAACTGTACGAGCTTAGAGGGTACTTTTTTACAATTTCTTATTTTTCTTTCACTACAACACTGCAAATTCCAGTAGTTGAACTACACATTTTACATCTGGTGCGCCACAAAAAACAGTTTTAAAAGTAGAGGTGGGACAAAGGGCTGAGTTTTAAGCGTTTTCTTAAAATTTTGATAAGGTATAAGTATATTCTGTTGCTTTATAACTAAGTAATGGGTTGAAATACAGATTTACTAAGTGCTGTAGGTATTTAATAGTGAATGAAATAGTCTGTTTAAACAGCGTGTTTAACTATTTTTTCTACATAACCCATAACCTCGACTTTGAAATTCTTGATGTTGCGTCCAGTCGTGTATAGGAAAATCTACCTTAAAACCTTTCGCTCTGCCCTATCATCCTCACTCCTCCTCGAGAAGCCTCCTATTACTACCCCCACTGCAACAACCCATTCAATTACAGTCCGAATGCGGTACTAATTCAGCTCTAGTTCATTAATCAATGCAGTATCAGCCTAGTATTGGTACATGAACTGCTTCCACAAATCAAGGAATACGGTGAAAACAACCCTAACATTATAAAAAAGAAGAAAACAGATCAAAGCGCACAATGCAGACCGCAATACAATAAATAAAATAGCAGTGTTCTTTCGTATGAGAAGGAGTTTCCTGTAAATGCTCCCCAAACGGTCAAAATGATCTATTTCAGAAAATATTTTTGTACCTACTTGACAAAAAAATTGTACGATCTACCTAATAGTAGGGGAAGAGTCATAAATAATTGGTGAAATTGTAATTCATTTGTATAACCGAATTTTGTCAGTTTTAACAGCTCGTACGTTGTTCTTCGTCACGGGGAGCAAGGGTTTGATTTTCGGCATAGGGTGAAGAGCGCGCGCTTTCAACCTATTTTGCTTCCCTCCTTTAAATTATCGGCCTCGTGTGTTCATTAACGGGCGGCGTTCGTCGTCATCGAAACGTTTACCGCACCATCATGCCCCTTTCACGCGTTTCTTTGTTCTGATTCATCGGGCAACAGCCGGGCGCAAATTGGCGGGTCCGCGCGCATAACGGAGACACCGTAGACAATTTTGGCAGTTCGGCATAATAGGCGAGGTGAACGTAAGCAAATAAGCTGCACGCCGAAATCATCTAGTCGAGATCTTGCGGAGAATGCGGCTCGAAAGCGAACACAGTAATTAACCTCGATGCATTTCTCATCTGTTTCTGTGGCGTACACGCAAACTCTATGTAAAGACACAGTAGGCAGCAGAGCTCCGTATCAGCCGAGTATTTAGGTTCCCCTGTCTCCACTATCAAACAGGTGACTGTCGCTTCCTAGCTGACCCAGTGAAATCTGCCTTCTGCCCAATCTACTTTTCCACTTCCCTTTTAGTTTCGCCCTGTCTCCAGTTGGGAAAAACAGTGTATGGGCTGAGTACACAGTGGGATACACTCTGGTACCCGGTATATATTCGCGAATACGGTCATACTTACAGATTTGTCGCGAAAGAAGGTGACGGTTCAGGACCGAACCTCGCATTCTTTCGCGACGGGGAGTCTTTTCAACTCGCCTTTATTGCCTTATCGCGTAGAATGAGAGACGCTGCGAGAACCGCCCCTTTTGCTTATACGCAGTCTATCTCATTCGTCGCGGCAACAACAGAGGGAGTGGAGGGGATAGCGAAACAACTTGTTCCGAGCCAGAAACCGCGCACTTCTTTCGGGACACTACTGTAGGTACACTTCGCTATTAGATCGCCCGCGAAATCTTGATTGTAGATCACCGCTATTCCCTCTATTTGTATGAGATACAAGGGGGTCAACGACGAATTATACGTGCAGTGAAGGTGTAATGAAAAATATAGAAATTTTCATTTTCAATAGTAAGTAATTTATACTACACGCAATTTTCCTTTGTAAAATGAAAAGGAATCTGGATTTTATTGTTTAAATATATTTTTATAATCACGTATTGAAATTTATTGAATTTTAATTAAAAATATTTTTATCCGTTCAACTCGGCTCCTCCAAGATTAAATCCTGAGTGCGGCACTGTTTCTCTCACAAGTCGATTCAAATGGTCGCAGAAAGTCAGTGTTATGAGGGAAGCCCACCACTACATAGGTAGTGGTAGTGTGTCAACAAGGACGTGCCATTTTCTCTGCAGTTTCAGAGTTTCTTGAATTCTCGAGTTGCCGCTATCCGCCACACTATATAGCAGTCACTGTGAATAATTTCTGTTTCACTTTCAATTTTTAGTTACAAATTCTCGTAAGTATTACTATTCACATTTCACACTTCCAATAGCTATTTAAATATATACATGTTGTTAACTACTAATTCACTCGACAAATTGTATCTCTGGTAAACAAATATTTAGCGGTGTTAAGGTTAATTAATTGATACGGTGACTCTGGTATTTTAAAATTAATAGCATCTCGTATTTAGGTGAATAAAATGAAATAAAACATTTCTTAATGGCAGGGAATCGTCGCACGTAGAACTGATTTATGAACATAAGGATTTGCATATTAAGATTATTAAAATTAGCATAACAGAGTGATTCTGTTAATGTCACGCCATTCGAACACAACTTTTGAGAGCTCTGACGTAATGTTGCGTTAATAGTAGTCGCAAACATCAAATCACGGAGTAATGGGAAACAGTTGCTTCGCTGTGGATTGAAGCATTGACATTCTTGACGAGCGATTTGCAAAATCCAAAAATATAAAAGTATTTAATTTAATATTGATAGTAGTAGCGCGAGAGAGAGCGATACGTGGCAGACAAGAACACATCATGAATAAATTTCTTTCAAGTTCCGTTGTTCAATCTGAACTAATCAGAGAAGGAAGAAATATTTCTTCATGATACAAAATTCTTATCAAATGTCTTATACACGCAAGTTCTTCCCCGATGTACTATTCCTTATCTCCCCTTTCTCTTGCGCTAATCCCGCTACTGGCGTCAAGTATGCAAACTGCTGTCGCAGCGCGCGCGTTCGTGCGATGCACACGCGTGTAATACCTATCACTGGTATTTACGCGAGGCAAAGCTCATTAACATTACAACCACCGTGTGAAATGTTGCTCAGAATTTCGAAACGCGTTCGCATTAATTTTTTAAAGATTAAAGCAGTAACATTTCCAAATTTACACACCAAACAAGTTTTGAAGTTACGTGGGCGGACGAGAGTGGACCTTAAAAACTGCGAGTTTCGTGGAAGCAAAGTTCAGACCAAGAATCGATTGTTTTCATTCAGTATTATCTTGTCAAATAACCCTCGGCGTTTCGCAAACTCAATTTAAAACCACTTAGGGCCGGTATTCTTTAAAATATATACATATTTGATTAGCTACCCATTATCTTTTGCGAAATATAGGTGCGTAGAAATAATGGTGCGTGCTTGGTGGTAAACACTATATTTATTTGGAATAACGTTGTGGTGTGTCGCTTGCTCTCTTGAAACTAGCTGCCTGGGCCACGCTTGGCCCCTCCACGTCGATCACGAACGGCTCTCCGCTAGGGCGAGGAAAGGTCGCAATGCGCGACCGTTTGTTTTGACGGGCTACGTTTTCTGGAACTTGCTGCGACGTGTTCCGCTCGCCACATCGAACACTTTTCGGATCGCTACTTCTGGTTAGAAGTAGCTATTTCATAGAACAAGTAGTTGTAATCGTCACCTTAAGAATGTTATTCCTATAATTTTACCTACCATGCATCACCTTCAACGAACTTCAAGTAGACGCTCTTGAAGACGACATAATTATCGCTCTTAAGATCAAAGTAAAAAATAAAGAACACAGGGTACCATGTCCGCGATTAATTAACCCCAGTGCATTATACAGCGTTGTATTCGCGACGCGACCATAGAAGAGCCTGACCGCTCCTGCGTGCGCGTGCACACCACGCACTCGGAAGCGCGGGCTTGCGGCTAGGCAAAACGCCGCCCGAACTAATTAGCGTCCCATTTAAAGGTGGAATCTGACGGCACGTGAATCGGCGAGCTTTGCGCGCGAATCGCGGAGCCCACGTGCCGTGAGAAAACTCATGGGCCATGAGTCATGGCTCGCCGACTCGCCAAACCTGAGCGAGCTGAGCAAGCTCGCCGATCCACGCACCGTGAGAACGCTCATGGCTCGCTGACTCGCGCTCGTCAAGTCGAGTTGCTGAGCCTGGGCGAGCCAAGCAAGCTCGCCAAGTCGACTTGCTGAGCCTGGGCGAGCCAAGCAAGCTCGCCAAGTCGACTTGCTGAGCCTGTGCGAGCCAAGAAAGCTCGTCGAGTCGAATTGCTGAGCCTGGGCGAGCCAAGAAAGCTCGTCGAGTCGACTTGCTGAGCCTGGGCGAGCCAAGCAAGCTCGTCAAGTCGAGTTGCTGAGCCTGGGCGAGTTAAGCAAGCTGGTCAAGTCGACTTGCTAAGCCTGGGCAAGCCAAGCAAGCTCCCGGGTCCACGTGCCGTCAGATTCCACCTTAACGCAGGGACCACGTGGCTTCTTACACCGCTCGTCCTTTGTCTATCCTCAGCCTCAGCGACGACTGCACCGCGCACACAGTTACACTATGACATAAATTTGCGATAAAAGTGTTCCGCCTGTTGCACGCATTCACTGTCGCAGTGTCATCGATGACATCAAACGGCGGTAAAGCGTTTTTAAACATTTTGAAAGGGATGAAGTGTAAGAAAGCTGGAGAAAAAGGGGAGATCTGGAGATCGGCATAGTCAAGGGAAGGAAGACGAAGTATATACCAGAAATTAAAATAGAAAAAGGACGCGTATGTTCTGTGGGGGTAGGTGAGGGAAGGGATGAGGCGAGAGAAATGGAGAAACTGAAGAAGGCGATGGCGAGGAGGGAGCGCGGGAGACACCGAGGAACGGGGAGAGAAGGCGAGAGGGTGAAACGTAGACGAGGTTGGCAACGGGGGTGGACGAGAGCTACGAACCAGAGGGGTTATCGATGGTGGTGGATAGTACGTCAGAGCCGGAGGCCGGCTGCGGGGGTCGACGCCGGGGATTCAAGTGGAAGCTGCGGCCAATCCGAAGGAATCGTCGCCATGGCTACCGGCGCCTGCGTCCACCGGCTTGCATACAGACGTTCCATACACAAACGTACCAGAGAACCCTGCGCGCACATGCAAGCGCCCCCTTTATGTATTTAAATATATCACGCGCGCGCGCGCGCGCGTGTGTTTGTGCACTTATGGAATGTGCAAATATCAAATACATACGGGAGGATTGATGTATGTGCTCGGATCTCCGAGTGTGCTTACATCTGTATAGGTAGCCACTTATGTGTCCCCTATGTAAACGAAATTGCCTGTATCCCCGTGCACGTGCGCGGCTGTTGTGCCTGTGTGCGCGTATTCCAGGAGATAGGCGTTAATACGATTTATCTTTGTCTCTTTATAACCATTCCCCTCTTCTTCTGTTTTTCTGGCTCTCTTCTTTTCGCCCACCCTCGCTCTCCACCCACACCCCTCTCACTTTCTCTTTGTTCCCGTATCGCCAAAGGGGTAGTCGAGAGTCCATGAAACTCCTCCCTTTTCTTCCTTTAACCCACTTTTTATTGCGAGTGTTACCTGGAAACCCAGGCGGGCGTCTGAATTAAGCCACAGGGAAACGACGCACACAGCGTTCAATTTAAAAGTCATTTTTCGAGACACCCGCCGCATAAAGCTGCGTAAATAAAGTTATCATCTTCGCCGTGTTTGCGCACCACTTAGAAGCGTCAAGCTCCTCTTTTTCACAGGCTCCGGGAAGAGCACCCCTCCCGGCCGAAGGAATGCTTCTGAAATTTATTCAAGCTTTATGCAATCCTATTCAGCCTAAACTTCACCCGCCAAAGGTGTTCGCTTTTCGTTTCTGCTTTGCTCTCCCTTTTCCATGAAACTGTTTTACTTTCTTTCTCCCAGTCTTCCACCTCTCGCTGTTCTAAGCGTTGGTCACTATGTGCCTAACTGGTGAGAGACAATTGTACCATTGAAGCATTCTTCGATGGGTTGTCGCATAGTGATGCTGATACTTCTCAGGAATGTCTCGGCGAATGTTTGCCTGCCGCCAGCTAAATGGGTGGTGCGATTCCATCTTCAGGTAATCGAAGATCCTCTATCCGCGGTTGCGGAGAGGATGGCTCCTGTGATCTCTTACTCGCGGCAGCAGCTGCATCAGTGGCTGTTCGACGAACCGTGCTATGGCAAAGTATCATGGAACTTCGTTTAACCCACTTCCGAGACGGGGCCGCGAGTATAACTGTGACAAACTTAAAACCAAATGCGCCGGCAGCAACTAGCTGTTGCTTCTTCTCGCTGCCGCTTTTCAGGCTGCTCTTCTTCTCGTACTTTGCGGCCACTTTTCGAACGTGAAGTACAAAAGAAGTCATTCACTGAGAGGTTGCAGGACAAGTACTTCTAAATTGTGGCTGCCCGTTTGAAAGCTGCTCAATTGAGGGGATAGGAGAATCTCGATTTCTCTGGTGTGGTCTCTTAATTTCATGCCCTACAGTATATGTGTAACGTGAACAATTATACACCGAGTAATACAGAAATTACAGTAATAACGAAGCGGTCCACATTTCGAAGCGAGGAAATATTAAGTTTCCCAATACTTATGCAAGTGTCACGTTACTTTTCGACATCCGGCAGACTTTTTTAGACTCGGAGACCTTAGACAGGGTCGGTTTTAAAATATTTGGCATCCCGGGGAAGATTATCATGGCGCCCCTCCAAGGGCAAGAATATCAATTAGCAGAAGGGATATAAATGAATAAACGCATACAGCGGCGCCCCTACAGATTCGGCGCCCCGGGCGGTCACCCTGCCTACCCCCCCTTTAAAGCCGGCCCTGACTTTAAAATTACCTTTCCTTCGAGTAAGAGATTATTACGTAATCTGTAGGGTTACGAAGAGGCATAATGCGTCGACTACTGCGCGTGCGTTGAAGAGGGAGTGTCCACCAACTCCCTTACGAAAGAGCTCCTTCCCCTAAATCATCTCAGACTGGTATTACGTAATTATGTATACCGCGAAAATGCAAAGGGAAGCGAAACGTTTCGAAAAATATTTTCGATTTTCTACGAGATTTTAATCGGAGGGTCCCCTTAAAGACTGTGTGCAATGATGGTTATGTGAACTCGCTTTGGAAGTGTATCGCGAAGGTAGACAAAACTCGTAGCACTTTGCGTTAAGTGTTTAACTAGGGACGACGATTATACTGAAAAATAACCAAGTATAACTTTTTTAAATACATTTGTATTACTGTTATTTAAAAACGGGTATCACTTTCTGGACGATCCTCATATAATGCGAATAAGACCTATTTGCAAACCTGACTCTTTTTTGTATTGTAAATTATCTATATCAGATATTGAATTGAGAATTCTGTAATTCGATTAGCTATAAATAAAACGCAAATTGACGCGAAATCGAGAGAAACATCTGGAGTATACCACGGTGGATTGAAAGCACTTCGATTCTAGTGAAAGTAAAGTTTAAAGTTTTATCATACTCATCACGCCTCTCAATTTCAGTTCAATTTCGATCAAAAACTGCTAATCCTGGTGGCGAATTCCACGTATAAATTTATAATTACACATGCTTCTTTAATTCGTCGAAATTCTGGGGTGATTAAATTGACTGTCCATCACAGAAGACCACGAATAACATTTGTGTTTCTGTACCTGAAATAATATTTCTCGACCAGCGCGCAAAGTTTCGGTGTGCGAAATACTTTCCACTTTCATTTCGCTTTCCGTTCTTGTCAACCCTTCGCTATCCCGTCCCTCAGCAATTACCTATATAAATTTAGTGTGTTCTACTCTGAGAACATGTAGTTGGTTGGAGTGGTTTAATGCACGACGAAATTGAGCTTACACGATCGCAGGTGGACGTACGTAATTAGGTTCGTTAAAAATATTTGGTTCTCAACCAACTGGATGGTAATTAAAACTGTCACTCATGGAACCCAATAATTTCCCGCGGCGTTACCTGTCCCTAATTTGCTCCGCGAAAAAAAGCGAAAAGAGTCAGTCTGAATGCCATTAAAAACGTTAATTATTGGTATTTAGTAGTTTTCGAATTCGCTGGGTAGTTTTAATGGCATGCAATGTACCAATATCATTTTAGCTTCCAAATCGTGCACATTTTAAAAAGTGTCAGAATTTAAATAAGAGAAGAGATCGTGCAGTTTAAAACACAGGTAATCTTTTAATTCGCTACTGGGTTTAGTGACTTGTTCCACTTCAGTAAGCGTTTGGGAAAAAAGTCGGCAATCTTCGAGGGTGCAAATAGTTTATTTCATGTGAGAAACCTATTTGGAGGAATAAAGGAGATGAGGAAGACTGGCATCAAAGACCACGCACACACACCGAGCCGCATCCATTTTCTCCACCCCTTCTTTCCTTCCTTGATCGTCTGCCCGACGCGGGTGAACAAAAAATTGTTCTGCAGCCTTGTTTCTAGGTATCTTTCGTGGACAAAAACGTATCTTTGCATCTTCCTCCGAAAAAAGGGAGCAAGAGTTGAAAAAAAAAAATGGAAATTCAAAGAAGTATAGGTAGTCTGCGTTTATTTCGTTCTTCGTCGGAAGTTCTCCCATGTAAAGCAAATAAAATAAAAGAGCATAGCGATAAGGGCTCCGTTTTTTACACATCCGGCAGGATAAGAAGAAAAGTAAATGAAAAAAAAGGGAAATTTATAATAATATTATTATATGTATATTATTTATTTATAATATTATTATAAACATTAGAGGAAAAAGGCGGGGGCAAGGAATAACAAGGAATATCGACAATGAGTTGAATGAAGAAAGTGGAGAGGAAGATAACAGAGAAGAGGAAAAGTAGGAACAGAAACGTATTCATGATGTATGTAATATGAGAATATCAAGAAAAGAGAAATAATACTATGATGATAAGAAAGATAAGGAGTACGAATATATAGGCCATATACAAGGCAGTCGTGATAAAGCAAAAAAAGATAAATATAGAGGCAAATGATGAACAATGTGACAAGATACATAAAAAAAATTGGTCTGAGTAAAAAAGACTCTTTATACAACTTTTTTACCGAATAATTTTCGAAGGATCCGAACATAGAGGAAAAGTCTGAAAAAACACGGACACCTCGATAGTGTCCCTTGTCGTTTTCCGTGGTTCTCTAAAAGGCGCCGAACCATCGAGCTTTTTTGTTTTATAAACATCGAACTAGCGAGGGCGAGGGACGGCGCGAGAGAACCCGTGACGAGTGTTTTTAGCGGCGCCGGCTTCTCGCGCCTCGCAAAGAGCGTTTGTCGCACGCGTGGAGAACGTTTCGCGCGCTTGAGGAGCCCAAAGAAGGCTGCAGGATCCGCGACGGCGGCGCCCCGGATGCCGAGCAATCAGCCACCTGGGGCGTTTGATCTGCGAAATCGCGGCTCGTCGTAAACGAGGTTTCTGCTGTGCCGGTTTAGATCGGCCAACTCAGTTTCCCCTCTTTCTTCTGTTTTCTAGAAAAATTTACAACCTCTCCTCTGTCCTCCAGCTCCTTCAACCCCCGCCTCTAAATCCGCGATCCTCTGTGTCACGCTTTTTGCGTTTAAATTCTTCTGCTTCTCACGGCTATTTTTTTTTTCTCACTTCTCCGCGCGGAATTTTCAATACCACTTTTCCCCGCTACAGCTTCCCCGACCTCCCCGTTCCTTTTCTCCTCTGTCCAATGTTGCGACCCTGCATTCGTGCTTTCGCTTCGAATCTTTCCTCCGCTTTTTCCTGCCTTTATTCTTACGTCAACATTACTGGATTTCCCCCAATGTTCCTTCCTTCTCCACTTTGTACTATCAGTATTTCCTGTGTTACGCTCTCTTTTTTCTTCCCTGCACCCTTTTTTCCGTTCCCACGCCTGCATCCCGTAATTCCGTTTCTCTCAATTCTCTCCTTCCTTCTGTACACCCTTCCGCGCTCCGCCGCGCAGCCCCTTTCTCCGCTCTGTAATTTTTATTCTCTTTTTCGGAGCTCCTCTACCGGTTCCCCTCTCCTCCAACTCTTTTGGCAGCGTGGAAAAGGGCTGCTGCTAGAGAGCGGCGAGGAAAAGCAAGCGGAGAACGTATCTGTAACCCAGGCGAGCAAGTCGAGAAAATCTCTGTATAACGAAAACGTATTAAGCGCGGCCACCTAAGCTCGTAATTGCCACGAGGTTCAATTAACTTGCACGTTTGATCTGGGACCCGGTTGCACCTATCAAACGTCCGCGTTCGCGTTTCCTCTTTTCTTATTTTATTTATGCGCCGCGATTTCCTTCAGACGCCGATGATTTTGAATTGCGCTCGATTTCTTCGGGAGATATAAACTATATTTTGCATGGCGAGGATACCAAGTTCAGGTTATTACTCCATGATATTTCGAAATATAAATTTCATCCACTTATAAATATAAGAATTTAGAAAATCATGAATCGTGAAAAATATAAAAAAATATTTCAAATGTTCTTTTAATAAAAGGAACGATCATTTTGGGCTTTAGAATATTTTAAAGAATTTAATTTGTTCTTCAAATATTTATTATGTTCTGGCAGGAGATCGTAGCAAAAATAGAAACACTAGAAACGCAATTCTCTGTGAGAGATAGATTTTGGAAACGATACTTAGGGAACAGAGTTGAATAAATATGAAATTTTCGACGCACAACAAGCTTCATCTTGTAACGAGCCGAGAGGCAGGTGCTAACGACCAATTTTCATTGAATCGCAGAGTTGGCAGGACCCATATTTAAGCGTTCCCTCTTTAGTCGAAGACCCTTTCAAATTTCAGGTTCGGGTACAAAAAGTTTTTCGACAATAGAATTTATCAAGGCAGTGAGTCTTGCAAATTGAACCGATTACGCCTGAAGAACCGTTAAAATTTTCACGATATTTGATAAGAAATACCAACGATGGTTATTTGCTCGCAGGAAAGAAAGCTCGGGTAAACGAAAACGCACTGAGCCCTGCGCTAAGTTCGTAATTGCTACGAACCTCTATTAACTTCCGCGTTTGATCTGCACGGCTCCACTCGTTCTTTGTGCAAACTAATGTAAAGCTGAACGCGCGAGCGCAACAAATACTGTATTAAACCTTTCTTTCGCCGCGACCCCGTTCCGCGTGATCTTGATGTAAATTTCCACCATCGAGATCCGTGTGCCGCGTTGATTACACGCGTGGTTCGGTCTTTAGCAGAACATGCTGCAGGAAAAAGTATGAAATATTCGAGGAGAAAGATCGGAATTTGTAACATCCAAACTTGCGAAGTTGATTCCCTTCGTAGGGGTGCCTGCTGGTCCTTTGTCATTTGCACAGTTGCATTTGCTATGCAAACTGTGATTTACTATTAAGCTGGGTTTACATTAGTCCAGTCGCTGGATCCAGTGAGTGGTTTGACTGGAAATCACGTCGACGTCTACATTAATGCAGTCGCTGGATCCAGCGAGTGGTTCGACTGGAAATCTGGCGATATCTTGATTATTCCAGTCGTTTCTGAACCGTCGAAAGTGGTAGAGTGTAATAATAATAGATTCACACAAAAGAAGGATAAAAAAACATAAAAGTAGCATCGAAAAGTAGACTTTCGATCCAGTCGAAATCTGCTGGAATGACAGCACTGTACTGGAATGAACACACTGTTTACATTATTCCAGTTCTAATCCAGTGCTGTACTGGATCACTGGACTGGACGAATGTAAACCCAGCTTTAGCGTAGAAAATCTGAGGGTCTTTTAACACAAGATACTTCCGAGGTTTACAATTGTAAGGAGAAAGATATTCAACATGTTTTAGACTCTGATATTTGGCGAAGGATTAAATAAGAAATACACTTAATTATTTTCAGCTGAGTTCGCAATAATCTAGTTCTCTATCTCGATAACTTTAAAATTATGAGTAAATTATAATAACGATAGTTCGAATTTCGTATCTGTTTATTTATGTTCTCCAATGAGAGATGAATATAAATTTCTGGTCCAGGGAAATCAAGAGGAAAAGCAAAAGTTGCTCTAATTTTTGCCTTTCTAAACCACTGAAATTGAAGATTCTGTAAATATCAACAGATTTTGGCGGTTTCGTAACGATGTCATGTGATTTCATCACGCAGATCGCGCCTCTATGACTCTGAGAGCTCCATTGATCTCTCTCTTTCTCTCCCTATCTCCCCCCCTATCGCGCCCCTTCCTCTCCTCGCTGCACAAGCGGTATTGAGTTTTCGCGGTAACTCGTTTAACTAAGCAGTGCGCCGATAACGGTAATCTGCCAATGGCCATTTAAACACCCGTGGACTGGCTTCCCCTTTTTTTCGCGCGCATTTTCACTGGTAAATGTCATTGTTGACTCTGCTGAAACGTTTAAAAATTGATCGCCACCGGTATTAAAAGGTTCCCGTGAAAAAAAAATGAAATTATTCGACCACTCGACGGTGAAATTTAAATAAATTACAAGTTGTAATGGGGAAGCCCATCGCGGGGACAAATTGTGTTTCATGAAAGGCAGAAAGACAGATGGAACAATTATAGAATAGTAGAATTGGTGATGAAACAAGAAAACTTTTGATCTTCCAACATGGATGTCTTTTTCGATATTTGCTTCTGCTTTTGATTGTAGCGTACGTGAAATTGCGCGGGTTAAGACGACCGGTATATTTATATGTTCAAAAACAGCGTTAACTTAAATTACTAAACGCGACCGTCCTGCGTCACGCACCACCGCCAATTTCCCTGCTCGTTAAAAACCAGTTAATGCGACGCGCGCCAAATTAATATTCCCCGGTCCGCTGGTTGCCTGAAACTGAACAGCAAACACACGCTTACTCGTACAAAAATTTATACGAAAATTCTCTACCTTCCCCATTTTTTTCTGCAGAGAATCGCACTGTCAGTAAACAATGTTGTAGTGTCATATAAACTTAGGTAGTGACGCGCTGGGCGTCGGTCCGGCTCTGTTTAGTTTTAAGACGAATGATAGTGGGTGTGTGCGTGCGAATGAGGGGTGAGTGACAACGACTGGAAAATGTGAGAAGCAGGCAGTTCGCGAGTTAAAACACAAAATAAGAAAATAGCCGGATTTTAAGGGATTAATTGAATTCGGGGAGCAAACAAAAATCGCATTGTAATTAGGAGGAAATTCCCTATGAATTCACAAAGTTTTAGAATTTTTAGAATTTCTGGGTTCGGGATCTTCCCTTGTAAACCTTCGCTCGAATCGCTCCACAAGGATAACGAACTGAATACACCGAGTGTCGTTGGACCGATGCTCATTGTTAGTAGTCGAGACGACATCCGCTACTAAATGTTTAAATTTTCAATGAGGGTATTACTCATGGGTTCGAGGGATTTGTTCCATATACTCAAAGCGACCTAATTCGGACTTCTCAGTCCCATGTGTGCATTATACTTGTAGGTATACTATGGAATAATTAAAAACTGTAGACTAAATTAGGGTGATCTGTCGAATGAGTGAACACCTGACAAAATCAACAACAACAACAAGAATTACCTTCAACTTAATAAAGAATTTAATTGAATATAGAACTACCTAATGTATAAATTTCAACGTGAAGGGAGCGTAATAGGTGTTAATTTTTCGTATGAAAAGAGCAATATTCATTCACTGAGGTGTGTTCATAGAGCTGTTCGAGTACTCGAAACATTCGAGTAGCTTGAAATGCGAACCGGGCGGGACTCGATTTTTCGAGCCGAGTCGGAACCCGAACGGATCCGAGAAACCCGAATGTTTCGAGTAGCTCGATTCTTTCGGGTAACTCGATTTTTTTCGGGTAGCTCGATTCTTTCGGGCCGGGCAGTCAGCTTGCTTAAAATACATGGGACGTTTTAAAAGGAGGAGATTATATCTTTCTTTGGTTGAGTTTTCTTTCGAAATTTCGTCAAAAACGACGTAGGACCAGCCGTTTAGGAGATACGCAGCCTCAAAGTGTCAAAAAGTGAACTCTGAATTCCATCTTCTAAACGGTACCGCCGTTGTCGCCGTCGTCTTACGGAATGTTCAGATCGCTTCGTTTTTTAGCTACTCGAAAGAATCGAGCTGTCCGAAAAAATCGAGCTACGTGCTATTTGGACGCAAACCTAATCAATCCATCGGTACCTAATACTCTACGAGGCTGCGCGAAAAATATAAACATTTGAATGTTACGTAATGGATGACTGATTTGACAACCAATTTTTATTTCTGTTTTTCCAATGCCCAACGCTAATACGCATTGGGCTTCAACGCTGCACCGATACTACCCGGTCCGTCGCCTGACAGTCACTTATTTTCTAATTTCCACCTGGTCAGCTGCGGAACTATCACCAAACTGGGTCACGTGTTACCAAGTAGTCTTATAAAATCCAGCGACAAAGACACTCGCGGTATTACATTATCCCAGCCCTGAGAATTCAATCTACATCCCAATTCGAGCAGCCAAACGTGCCGCTCCGTTATAACGAATTGGCGTTTGAATTCGCGACCGAACCTAATATCATCATTGCTCGTGATTTCCAAGCGCAACTCCTCTGTGCACCTAGTATAATACTGTTACCGTTAAGCACAGACCAACACCCGACACTAACGCGAGTCCGAGGATCGCCAACCCACCCCCGGCGTCCTCCATTATGAATCAGAAGGGAGAGCCTGTATAAAAGCGAGGAATCAAAGAAATCGGGGCAAGGAAAACGAAAACAGTCTCTCTCGCGAAAACGTGGCAGGCTCGAAGGAGGAGAAACGATGATCGAGAGGCACGACAGAGAGGAAGACGGCGCAAGAAAGGATGGAGGGGTGAGGGGGAGGAGGGTGGTTTAGTTCGAGGGTCTGGGGACCATAGGGGATGGAGTTAGGTCGACGGTGCAGGGTCGAGGAGGGTGGCTGTCGACAGGATCAAAGGGCGGTGCTCGTTCGAGCTTTCGGGGCACGGGGTAGAAGGGTGACGGCAAGGGTGAACCGGTAAGGGGGGGGGGGGGGTGGGCCGGAGGGGCGAACGGCGGGGCAGCAGGGGGGAGGGAGGGGCGCAGGGGGTTCGGATGGAGCCGACAGACCGGAGGTAGATGGGTGGCGATGCTCGTGGGTGGAGGCGACAACGTGCAAATCTGATTTTCGCTCCACTTGCTATACCTCTGGGTCCCTCTGCCGCATACTCCCCTATATCGCCACCCCTACCCCACCCCTCCTCTCTCTCTCTCTCTCCCACCCCCCTCCCCCTTCCGCAGCGTGCAGCAATCCATCTTTTGCTTTTCCCCGCTAATTCCGTAACACCGTTTCCTAGCTGGCGCTCGACTTTGACATACTTTATCTTCATTTCGTACATCCAGCCGCATCGACTGTCGCGAAACTTTGGGCGAACTTTCCCACCAGGCTGTCGCGATATATCGGCGTAAGTTAATAGCGGGCGGAGACGGTCGCGGCGGTCACCGAGATTCGGACGCGTTGGATGAAACCGGGCGGCCACTTGTGGAGGAAGCGCACAGTTTTTTGGCCCGACGGGATACCGAGTGGAGGTGAAAAACTGATATAATATAGATTGCTATTCTAGAAACAGTGTCAAAGAACCGCCGAATAACACTTATAAAGAACCGAAATTACTCAACATATCGATTCTGGTTACGGTTCCAATATTGATACCCGTATCAGTTCTCGCATAGGTCCTCGTATCGCTTCCATATCGGTTCCAGGATTGGTTCTAGTATCGGATCAAATATTGATTCCGTAAACAATGAATTTCGCTAGGAAATTGTTAAATATATTCACGTTGAAACTGATATAATAGCTTTTTTTTTTTAAAATCGTTATGGGGAACCAAAAAGTATTTGCGAGTAGAAGCAACTTTTATTTATCGGCTCTTGTTATTGTTTGGAAACATAGGGTCTTCTGGATTTACTTGAATGTACATGCACGCGGACGTAGAATTAAACGTAAGGTTTAGAGAATTACACATCCTAAGAAAATAAACAAATTACCACTCGGCTCGTGCAGCGGTCCACCTTAAAATTATTTCTGTTTTACTTAAAATACTGTTTCAATTCTTCTTACCCGTTTCAGAAGAAAGTCTTTATATTTCAATGTTAAACAATAATATGTGTGACTTTCAATCTAGGTTATTTTATAATGGCTTCAGAAAAATACAAAAAGTTTATATGAATTTACAAATGTGAGTATATGTATAACAGTTTTTAGCTAGGGTAAAGGCACCAGTAGTCGACCATGTATCAGTAGTCGACCACTTTCAGAAAAACATGAAAAATAAGGTTTTTAGAAGTGACGATCTTTTGAACAAAGTGCAGTCCTCTAACTGCACTCTAACTGCACTCTGTTCACAAGATCGTCACTTCTAAAACACTTATTTTTTATATTTTTCTGAAAGTAAAAAATAAGGTTTTTAGAAGTGACGATCTTGTGAACAGAGTGCAGTTAGAGTGCAGTTAGAGGACTGCACTTTGTTCAAAAGATCGTCACTTCCAAAAACCTTATTTTTCATGTTTTTTCTGAAAGTGGTCGACTACTGATACATGGTCGACTACTGGTGCCTTTACCCTATACATTTTTAACATTTTCAATCTTTATTGAACTTATACTGGAATTAATATTAAAGCTAATACAACGACCGATATTAGGACTGTAACCGGAAAAAAGCGATTTGGCATGTAAAAGTTTATCGGAAATGTACGATAAAGTTGTTACAATTGCAGGTGAAATAAATCCTTGTGTAAAAAAAAGTCGAAGTTTTAAAAGAAATTTCTTCAAACAGGTTCGGTTTTCGATAAATTTAGTTTCAAGATGAAAAGCATTCTTAGTTAAGTGCACTCGTATGCAATAACATTTCAGCATTTATTTTTTCGAAAACAAAGTTTTATTCGTAGAATTTCGATTTCTTTTTGAACGAGAATATACCAGTTCAATGATATTCTGAATATGAGATCTTCTCAGACACAGTTACATTATTCTGGTTCATTGTAATTGTTTTAGACAGAACCTTTGTGGAACAGTAATTAACAGTTACATCTATAATAATAATTTTACTTTACGTGTCTACTTGTAAGTAGAATGAGTTCGTTTGAGTGGCCGAGGTGCAACAAGTCATGCGACTGATATACAGTGTGTAGATATATCATATAATACTAAATAGTGGTACCTGTTTTCATCATAGAATACATTTCTGCGTAAAAAATCGAAGCCCAATTTAATAATAATAATAATAATAATAATTCGTCTTTATTTATCACACTTACAAAAAAAACTTATGTGATAAATTTAATGCTTAGTCCAGTGACTTTGAATGCTGGGAAAGCTTGATCTGACAATTGAGAGTTTACACGAGTTTACAAATGTTTTGTGATAAACTAAAATATTTTCATTTTTTAATGCTGCCCAATTATTAATAAATATCCAGAGTTTCTATTGAAATGAAGGAAAACTATTCTCCCCTTCACAATAAATTAACGTCCGCAAGATTGAGTTTAAATGAATTTTTCAAATTAGATTGTAACCACGTGCAAGGATAGTATTAATTCCTTGACAATCGAGCACGTTCACTTTACTAAACCAGTTAAGTTCAGAAGCGGAAAATAAGGCCACAGATTAATTATTGGAAATCGAAATTGAGCCGATATCCAGCGTACAAATTATAGGCCTCTTAATGAAAAATCAATTTTCGTGCGAGCCCCCGACACGACACTACTTCCGGCGAGCCATTGAAAACGAAATTAAAAAGCTTCATCCAATCACGTTGGAAAACGTGATTCCGACCGATCAAGAATACAGAACGTGTTAATAAAAGTCGAGAGCGTTTCTTTTGGCTTTCATTACACGCATTAGAGAGGTGAAAAAGAATTTGCAAATCAGTGTACCACATCAATCGATTTAAACCTGTACACTGAAAGTTTAATTTCTGGTAAAACAGCACAATAACAACTATTAATAAATTACGCGAACCATTATTTAAAATATTGCAATTTGAATTTAACTTTTCCAAACTGATGTTTAATATAATTTTAATATAATTTTCAATGGAAGTGACTTCACTCGACTAGAAGGAAATATTAACAGCTATTATTGCACGTCAACTTTTACAATCGAACCAATAAATTACTGCAATCGTGTCTATAGTGTCAAACAAAATACTGGATATTCTATATATCCAATAACAGACATTACCTGAATGATAAACGCGATCATCAATCTCGTTAATAATAAAGTTGCAGCAACAAAAGTTTCCTTACAAAGTTACGAAGGTTGAATAATCTGCAGAATAAATCCTAGAATTGAAAGAGGCACAAAATATTAAATGTAAATGTTTAGGAAAAATAACCGCGAGCTTACACTTCGTCTGAAACGTGGCGAGCACAGTGGTTCGAAGGCGCGAAAAGGAAGACAAGCCTGCCTAATGCTCCCGATAGAAGGTGAGCACGCTCCGAGTCGGATAGCATCGAGATTGCGAATGAAGCGTGCAGTGATCGCCGGTGCACAGGCCGGCGTCCGCGGGCGTCAAATGAGTGGTCGTAATTGATTTGCACGGAGGAGTCGTCGCGCGTCGCTCGTTAATCATAAATCCAAGCTCACGCCTATCTGAGTAAATTATACGGGAGGACGACGAGAAGGAACGGAGGCCGCCGCTGGTCGTTGTATCATCGATTCCTCGGACGCGGCTGAATGGCGTGGCGAACCGGCGACATTGAAAAGTTTCGCGGAGGGTTATACATCCTCCGGTCTGTCAGCGGCTGCCAGCCGAAGCGTGAGGTAGCTGCAACTACCTGCTAATATACCTGTTCGCCGCGCATAAACGATTCCGTCGATGAATGGACAAGTTGCTCGGCGATCTTGTCGTGTCTATAAACGCCGCGGCGTTAGCTATTTCCGTGGCACTCGGTAGAAAAGCGAACGGCTACACCGAAGGCTGGGTGTCTTCTCTTGAGCAATCGCGCGGATTTTGGAAGGCGTACAATCGCTTTTGGGTACAAACACCTTTCGATGCGTGTAGTGATGTATAGAGGAAATGATAGACGTCCAAAGAGTTCTTAGGAGCATCACGTTGTTACTTGTTTTATGGTGCACTGTTCTGCCCTCTTTAGTTAACCCTTTAGCGCCAAACGTATCATATATGATACATTCCATTTTTTTGACGTTTCGCCGTTTGCACTCGAATTTCGCTGTTTGCAACAGTTTAAGTGAAACATTTTTAGTGTAGTTTTATTCACTGAAGAAAGTTGGATCTATCTGAACCCTGTATTCTTTGGTTTTATGTATTTTGACTTCGGAAAAAATAAATTTAAAAACAAAATAAAAAATTTTGTATAAAAATATATAAATTCAGACCATTTTTAACGATAAAAACAAAAGGGGGTATTTTTCCTTCAACGGCATCTAGGTGTGGGCGCTAAAGGGTTAAAATGTCCTATCTAGCATTTTGAAAGAACCGAGAAAACTGAAGCTTTATCATTTCCTTTGCACCATACTTATTTCCCTTTTTTCAAATTAAAACATGTTGTCATTATTTCGTAATAGCCTAATATCATTGGGCTTGTGGGCTCTGTGGGCTCTTTTCGAGTTTTTACCATTTACTACACTCAGCTCGACTTAAAAGTAATCAAAGGATAAAAAGCAACGATTTCGATGGTAGATTGGTGAAAACATCGTGCCACTTTTTCAGTTATTCGTACGAATAAATGTACGATTAAGGTTAGAATTATTCTGGTACCCATTACGAGGCTCCCTTTAATGAGTAAAGGAGCAAGGCATAACTTTGAAAGAATGTTGGTAGGACGCTTTCAATTTCCAGAAAGGGAAAGGAAAGCTACTGGACCAAAGGGTCTTCGCTCTCGCTAATTACTAAATATCAAGGTCGTACAGGGCCAAGTTTTCATAAAATTTCGTAAATAATGGGCGACGTTTCACGTGCGCCAATGGAAAATAGGAGGGGAGGGTTGGTCGGGGCGGGCCGAAAGGGTGAAAAACACGGGCGAAAGAGGAAGTGGAACGAGCAACACAACGATCCAGAAACGGATGTCTGATGGGCGTCAAGAAGGGAGGAGGGCCTTTCAAACACATCGACCGATAAATTAAACGGTCGGCTGGTGACGTTCACGGCTTGACATCAAAGTACGAGAGGGTGGTATCCATCGTGGAAGACAGGGCGGTGCAGAAAGAGGGGGCAAGTACGGAGAGGAGAGAGCGAAAGAGTGCGAATACAGGGACGGCGAAAAGAAAGAGAGAAATTCGCAAATTTCCTCGACGAGGAAAAACTTGATTACGAAATTTAGAAGCGAGCGTTAAAAGGATCGCCCTGAGAAGAGGGGTCCTGGCAGATTGTTATACGGCACGGCTGGAAATGAGGCGCGAACGAAACGTGACATCATCAAGAGAAGTTAATTGCAAACGACGAGATAGTAGATTATAGCGTAAACTAGCTCGGCACTTTGTGCGGCCCCTGATACATCTCTCCGCCATTTCCCTCTCCACCGTAGCCCTGCTGAGAGATAGAAAGAGGGAAACAGAGAAAGAGGGTTTATTTTCATGTTCATTTTCTTCTTCAGGCGATAAGGGTAAAGGACAAGAACAACTGTAATTGAAACGAGAACATGTCATTAGGACCTTCCTTAGGTCAAACTCTAGTGTCTCTAGTTTCGTGACGGAATGCAATTTGTTATTTAATTTACTCGATGTTTGTATGCAAGAAATTAAAATATTGCAAATATAATTATTCTCAATATATCGTCTCCAAAACCACTAAACCGCCCTCTTTATTTAAAATCTCCTATCTAGCAAATCGAAAGATCCAAGAAAACTGAAATTTTGCCATTCTTCTGCCGTTCTTGTAAAAAAATAAATAAATTAGACTGTTTATAAATCTCTACGAAGCACGTAGGGGTTTCTAACTTTTCTTAAAAGGGGAAATACCTACGCGTGGAACTTGAAATATTTCAACATTTCTTAAAAAATGGACAAATTCTAGATAGTATATTTTAACTAAGCTCGGCAGAACATTACTATAATATTAATAACTTCGTTCAAATAATATGTTGAATATTCAAACAAACCCTATATAAAAAACTTTCCAAATATACCTACTCCGTACCTATATATGAATTTTTTAACTGCTTAGACTCAAAGTTCAGGCCCTCGGAATAATTTTTATCCAAGGAATCACAGGTTCCCGAGGTCTCCTCCCAGCTTTCTCGCCGAAATGCAGACTCCGGTTTAAACACTCGCTGCAAAACATATTCCTGTATTGTATTTCTCACGCGATGTGATCGACGATCTAAACTAAATTGAAACGTGCAGCGTCCAACGAAGCGCAGGGTCCTGAAATTCCCGCGTAGAAGGACGCCCGAGATTTTTATCATCCCGGAGCAACAGAGGTCCATCAGCGACGTCGTCTCTGGGCCACCTGGCGCACCGTTCGTCGACCCGTTATTACTCGTTTAATAACACGTCATAATAATATGTAATTTCCTACGGATTACTAGCTAATCTACCCCTACCGGCCGTACGCCTTGTCGCCGTTGTATATCCACGGTGAAACCGGCCGTATACGCGTATAGGTGTGCCTCTCTCATCTGTAAAGCGACAGGGGAACCGAATCATGGATGAATGGAGGAAGAAACGGAACGGAGCGACCTGCACGACTGCCGGGAGAGCGGAGGTTGCGCAGGAGGGGTCGAAACGAGATCGACAGCAGGGCCGATGCTATCGCTACTCTTTGTGATGAGATCCGGCACAATGATATTGCCGAGGCTTCTCTTGATATGAGCGCAATACCCCAGAAGACCCCCTTTTTCCAAGGACCCTAGGTAACGCACGAGCGCCAGCCCATTTCGCTAATAAGGCGTTTCCCGATCTCCGTGTTATGAATTGACGAGACACGGGGTCAAGCAAAAGAATCGCTGCATTCCGGATCGGAACTGTGGCAGTGGATTCGCTTCCCGGTATGAGTGATTAATAGAGTGGGCCAATGTGCGTGAATAGTACGAGTTCCTTTTTTTTTTCCCCCCCTTTGGTAGTTGCACCGCGTGGACTGATTTGACCTTTCATCGGTAATGGGGTGGCAGCTTTTACCAGGCGGTGTTATTAGTGTTTCTACTCGGTGATTTACGGCGGAGTCAATGACTCGTTTCGCTCGAGTTTCACTCGAATCCAGTTTCTTTAATATGGACTCTGGTTTCCAGAACAGAGTTTATTATACAGAATATGTGCCACGTTTTAATTTCAAACCCAGGGGATGATTCACTGTAAATTGTTTAAATCAGTTTAGTTGACAATTTGTAGCACATTTTTTTAATATGGTTACATTGACACATTCTATTAATGATGTAACATTGATTTTTCATAAATGAAAGGAAGGAAGTATTTATCTTCCCTTATATATGAGGGGGTCGCAGGTTATTTGAATATTATAAAGGGGATCGCGACTCAAAAAGGTTGGGAAACACTGGTTTAAATTTCTCTTTGCTGGTGAGAGGTAAAGGCGAATAGAAATGACGTACTCGATAAGTTTAAGTGACACGCGAAAAATAGGGATCGAGTCTGACTAGTGACTGACCAATACTACTAGCACAGATTTCCTCGCTCAGGCGTAGATGTCCATAGAAATTATCCATGAACATTTGGATTTTAATATTCATCTTCCTACATTTCGCGCGTATTTTGTAAGAATAGATCGATACGATAGGAATTATGAAGAGTACAGAACTCGAGATTATCTACAGTTTCCACTGTACTGTAACATTTTATCTTCGCTAAAATACTATATATAACGCCCACACAATAAAAATATTACAGAAGCATCCAATACAGAATTATAAACCATAAGTCAGATTTATTAAACTTCCATGAACCGAGAATCGCAATTTTTTAGAGTGGTCGAAAAGGAAGAAAGTCGATCGCAAACCGTTGAACAAACCTCCCCCAAAAAGCCTAGGAACAACTTTCACCGTTACATATTCCCCCAATTAATCTTGCGCAAAAGGGATTGGTTGACGGTTGCGCGCGTGTAAACTTCAATTTTAAAGCAGGGAAGGAATCAAGGATTCATTACCGCGATGTTCAGTGCTGCTCCTCCGGGTTGATCGTTCGATCGCCGGGAAAGATTCAGCGGAAGAGATCCATCAGCGTGGACCTCGTGTATTACCCCTTGGTCCTGTGGGCCTGGGTCTGTGTGGCGTAGGGAACGCGCGCGAGTACGCGCGAGAGAGCTCAGGGATAAACGATAGCCGTAGCATTCGTTCTTTAGTCAAACCTCCGCCCCTTTTCAATCGAGACTTCAAACGGTGGAGCGTGGAATCATGATTGGAACCGGTCGGCTGCTAAGCAAGGGGCTGCTGCCTGGCCCCGTTAGTTCGTACACCGTGTCCGCTGGACTCGAGGAGGAGAGGTTGGTGGGAGGGAAAGGGGGGAGGGGTAGGGGGTGGCGGCGGGTAGGGGGTTGGTAGTAACCCCGGGGGCGGTTCTCCGCCGGCATCCCCACGATCCTCATCCTCCGTTCGCTCCGCCGACGTCGTACCCCGCCGCCACCGTCTCCACGACTCAACTCATGATGAAATTCCTAGCATTCAATCGCAGCACCGGCCGCAACTACCCACATAAAGCGAGTGGGAGGACTAGGAACGAGGAATCAGGAGGAGGAGAGAAAGAGAGGGGCGAAGGTGGGGGGGGGGGGGGGTGGGCTGGGGGAGTGGAGACGAAACGTAGGTTTCCGGCTATAGAGAAGGGAGGCCTGGTGTTGGTGCAAGCTATCACAGGCACCAGGATCCTGCCAGGTCTGACACGCCATGGCCACCGATATTCCTGGCCACCGATATTCCTGGCCACCCCTAGGATGAACGTCGGGGGCAGGGTGAGTAACCAGTTGGTCCTATGCTCTATGCGCGCTCGGCTTGCTCGCGTCCGAGCTACGCGCTGGAATTCAAATACAGTCGTTGGGGAGTGACTGCAGGGGTTGCCGTGCTTTCCGGGCTAGATAGGTTTCCGCCGAGATTGGAAAATACGATCGATCATCCCGCATCACCCTCTCGCCCCGGACCGCCCGCCTCCCGTCGCTTCTTCTCTTTTCTTTTCGTTCTTATTTCTGCCTTTCTGTCGCCCGCTGAATTGATAGAGGAATCTTGACTGTTCCCGCCCGATGGGAGCCTTACGTAACTCGGCCTCTTTGGTTGCGGGAAATGAGCGAAGTTGCCGTACGTTTCCGGCTTTAATAATCTTCAACAATCGACGAGGTGAAGATCGAATTAGCGGCTACAGGGAGATTTTTAAATTGCGCCGACGCGATTGCAGCTTTCAGATCAACCACTTTAGAATGAAACAAATCGAGCTTCCCTCGAGAGAAAAAGATAGTTGATAGACCTGGTTGATCTATGTGAAAGTGTATAGGTGTAACCGTCGGGTATGCTTAGCACGTGACTATGTACAAGTGTGGTTTTGATGAGATGTCTATGTTAGCGGGCAGTCCGCGTATGGTTGATGCCAGGTGGGCAGCGGTAGCTACAGCTTCTTTATGTATTCTGAGATTTGTTGTGTGGATGTGAATAACAGGCTAATGTTGGCGACCTGTGAGTAGGTTCAAATGAAGCTTCATAGAAGTCATCCCTTATGTTCCTGCCGTAACACAAAGGCTTCTTTAAACACCAGTAGACACTTTTACTCCGACTAATTATGCCGAGTCAAATAAAAAAGAAAGATAGTTACTGTGACTGACTTGGTGCTTTATTGTTCCGCATAGATTGTACCTATACCAAGAAAAATCGCATTTGCAGTATGTAGTTTCCCGGCTGAATGTGAGGACTGTGGTAGAGGGTGATCGATATCTTTGTAAATAAAAGATAGTATAAAACCTAAACTGTCAGCAGCACCGTACATATGTCTTTTACTTGTGTATTGCTAGTCCTTTCCGATGTTTAAACCTTATGGTTCAACAAGAGTAAATTCTTATCCTGCGGTAATAATAAGTAACACGTAATCCAGCTGTGTTCCTGTCGTTCAGGTAGGATCAATACTGCAACTCCTTTTAAAATATCTCAAAAGAGGCTAAAGCTACTACGAAAGGCTCTGGACCTAAATGACCAAACACCTTAAAGAGCTTCATAAAACTTATATCCGCTGACCCTAGTTCACCAGCCTCAGTATTCCCAACCTTTAATCCAGAATGCGTCGCTTAGCCAACAGCAGCATGCTGGACTATCGTATTCGAATTAAGAAAACATCGGTTCGGATCGTTAGGCGACAACCTTAAACATTTGCTCTGCAGGCTGTCGCGACACGTCGGACCACCTAACGAAGATTCATGTGTACAGTCCACCTGTCTTGGGTAGGAAACGTTCAGACAGATACACGATGCATACGCAGGCAGAGATGGGCCACAAGACGCCTGGCAAGCTTGCACTGGAATTCAAATACAGTCGAGGATGACGGTAGGGGGAGGATGCGGGGGGAGGAGGAGGGCTGGGAGAGGCCGGGAGGAGAGGAGAGATTGTAAAATCGGATCGATCCCTCTCTCCCCTGTTCGTTTCCCTGTATTTCCCTCTTCGCATCCTCCGCCCTTCTCCGCTATCGAGCACCTCCTGCAGCGGCTCTTGCCGCGTCCTCACCCTCGGTTCCTCCTCCGACCTGTCCGGTATAAATACCTTCCTATCATATTCCGACAAACAGAGGTTGATATGACAACGCGTCAGTCTGATGTGGCCAGGGACGAGGAGCTCCATATATCGTGCGGCCACCGATGGTTTTGTCATTGAAAAGGAATTTCCTGCTACTCTTTTTTTTTCCCCCCTCCCCGCCCCGGTGTGTCGTCGTGCTCGCCAGCCCTGCCAGTGACCGGTTCTCCCTTTGCCGCGGACCCATTTGCGGTGATTTCAATCCGTGACAAACGGCGTTCCGGTTTAAGGACGGTCGGGGATCTTCGCTCGCGCTCGTCCCAACACCGTGATGTGATTACACCGCTCCGCCACCACGGCAACGGCCTTAGGAGAGCTTCGGATTTTAACGGATGAAAGCTTTCGCGAATTACCTTCGCGATTCCTCCCCGTGTCCCAGTAGTAATTCAACAAAGTGGAAAAGCGTGGGGGAACGTCGCGAGATCCCCGCGATTTCAATTCGAGAGCGAACGCCTCGTGGATCCCTCACGCCCTGTTGTCGTTTTCTACCTGGCCAGCGTGAGCCGGCATATAAGAATGACGTGAGTAATGGTAAGGAACGCCTGCAGAACCAGCTTTCGCAGTTTGTCGTCCGGACAGGAGCTGAGAGGCAAAAAGTCGAACGGTGGGATGGTTTTGGGAGCTGGTGTCGAGACTCAACTATCTCTACTGAAGAATTTTAGACTGATCGCAGGGCGATTAGATGTTGCTCTTTTAAGTGCGAGAAGTTCTGTAAAAATATATGCTTCTGCTTTTTAAAAAAAATCGCCTCTTTTCGGCCTCCTGACTAGGTGTAACCCTTTGAAGGGCGATTGAGCACAAATGAAACATACCGCTGTTCTTGTCTTGGGTCACTCTATAAACCCACAAAGTTGCGTTCTAATTGGTGAGTACGGGTTCGCGGTGTTCCCTCGTTAGACAAAAAATGTGTATAGGAACCTTTTTCCATTATTTCGATGCGCAAGTCAATCCTGCAAAAATATCTTGTAGGTATTTTGTTTAACATTCTGTATATAAACTGGTACAGCATCTATAACGGTGGCAGGAATTCTTTCCATATCAACACATTTCTGGAAACTTCCAAACAGATACACCGCAAAATTACTCGATGAATATGACTCGATAGCTGTTGGACAAATCAGATTCTGATATTGAAGCAGTCAACGCTACAGGACAAAGACTTTTGGGTAACATTCTGAATTAAATAGATACAGTAGTGTTTCGAAAGGAAGACTGGGTTTCTGGATCCAATTAAAGTGCTTGCCCTCCACTTCTTCTGTTCCGAACCGTCACCTTATGTCGAGCCAAATCCGTGCTACCAAAACTGCTGAGAATTCTTATATATCCAACGGCTCCCGAACTTCGTATTTTTACAACCGCGCCGAAATATCACGCCCATGAAAGCTCGGGGCGGGCAGCCAATAAAAAAGTCTCGACTCGTAGCAATTCCCTTTTCCAGCAGTGATCGCGAACTGAAATCCGCAGGTGTAGAGGTCGGCCGTGGTTTCCGGCGAAATATTCGTATAACGCGGCGAAGTTGTATTATGGCTGGCACCGAGTCGAGCGTCGGTTGGAAGTTGAGAAGTCTTTGGTGTCAGCAACAGCAGCCCCACGCGCTCCCTCTCCCCCCGCCCGCCACTTCCGTCCCTTTCCTCGCCAATGAACTCGCTCAGTTGTTCACGGTAGGATCAGGTAATTAGTTACGTAGCCGTGAGCCTTGTACCGCGGCAAGCCCTGGGCAGCCTAAACCTCACCTTCTACGGGCAACACCAGCGACAACAACAGCATCAACGCTAACTACAACCACCGGCGTCATTCTCGGGCTAGGCAACGACGAACGAGCTGCCAACAGCCACCGGTTTCCATTTGTCACGTTCACGGACTCGGCCGCTACAAAGCGTTGCCCCGTCCACGATATTTCCACCGACCTTCTCCGCTGGAAAATCACTCGCATCCCCCTCCCCTGGCCGCCCCTCGTCCGTTGGCGAAGATCGCAACAATCCCAGCTCGGAACGTTGCTGAGCCTGCGTAGAGTTTGCAGCGAGAGTCTCCTAACGCTATCATCCAAAAGCTCCGTGTCTTCTGATGACACGAGAAAACATCCGAGGAAGAAACTGCGTAGGGTATTGTCAGATTTTGGAAATCGATGCTTTTCCTTTTTAAATAAGACCACCTGCCACCTTGCAGTATCTACTGTTGCATTTTCATTCTCACAAGTGGGTGTGCACTGTGCAGTCCCCCGCGCGAGTTTCACTCTCTCGGGTGACAGTAGCTCAGCGTAGCCTGATGCATGTCGTTCAGTGTCACCCGTTGCAGCCTCGAGTAAGCAGTGCCATGATTTCGTCAATTTTTCGAATTTAAATTATACCCTCCCTCGCTATATGCATGCAAACAGACACGGTCAGCGTGCATATAGGGAGAGAATCTCTATAAAAAAAGAAGTCCTGATTGACAGACTGACTCACTAACGCTCAGCTCAAATCGTTTAACCTAGGAACGTGAAATTCGGAAGGAACATTGTTTTTATGACGTAGGCGCCCACTAAGGAAGGATTTTTGGAAATTCCGGCCCCAAAGGGGTGAAAAAGGGTAAAATGTATTTTCACGGATTCCTTAATATCTCTTAGGCCCAATTAGATATCAATTTGGTTTCTACTTACAAAGGTTACCTGCACAACTACGTAAAAACCAATTTTAGGATTTTGCCCTAATCAACCTCTAAGGGGGTGGAAAGGGGTAAACTGTGTTTTCACGGACTTCTCAATATCTCTTATGCTCGATTAGATATCCACTTCGTTTTTACATACAAAGGTTTCCTACACAAATTCCTAAAAATCAATTTCAAGATTTTACACTAATCAACCCCTAAGGTGGTGGAAAGGGGTAAACTGTGTTTTCATGGAGTCCTTAGGCTCAAAGCGAGGCGCGGGGTATTTCGCTAGTACTCTATAGATTTCCGGTGAAGATTCCTATGCGTTGTCGTGTCGGTTTAACAAGAGTTGTTCAAAGTACCTATTTCTAAAATATTCGATCAAATTTTACTTATTAGATTTACTTATTAAAGATTGCACAATAGTACTATATTATTAAAACGTTCTTTACATTAGTAATTAGGCTCCACTTAGTATAATATTGAAAAATTTGGCTAAAATAAGTATAATAAATATTTCTCCTCACGTGAATTTATAGCGTAGACACGATAAAATAGAAGCTTCTGTGTGGATTTCATTCTTTTCGAGACCGAATTGAGCTTTCTCATATTTTTATACCTAACGAATATTATTGGCTACATAGCCAGATAGCTCGATGTGAGCACCTAATTCACGCGTTCCTTGATAATTATTGAGACAGACATGGCCATAATTAACGGCTGAATTGGCACAGTAGTGCGCGTCAATCCGAGTCATGAACAAGGCCTTGCTCAGCGTTCCATTGTCGTTTCTCGTCGTTATCATCCGCTCCATCCTCCTTCGCGCGACGTGAATTCCTCCGAACGCCGTAACAAATGTTTGCAACGACATCGCCGACATACGGAGATCATCCAGAGTTTTCGCCCTACACCTCTAATCCAGGCTTTGCGTATTTTCAACGATTCTCGAGGGTCGCGACTCCCCTCTCCCCGGAGAGCCCTCCCCCCCCCCCTCCACTCCGGTAAGATGAAAACCTTACAAATATTAAGAATAACCCCTCGACATCGCAGTCCACCCCTCGGCCTGAACTCACGAAAGCCCGACCCAAAGCCGATTTGTTTTGATCTCCTTCTTCGGGATTTCAGACGTCTCGCTTTCCTCCATGGAAATATTGCCACGACATTCGCGCGATACCGGGGGTCTGTTTCAAAAGCACGGTCGATCGTCCAACGAGCGAAAATTCAATTAAGCGCCCTGCCGAACTTCGACCAGCGGCAAGTATCGCGAGATGTCCTCGTTCCGAGCCCGTCTCGAAGCGTCGGGCTCGTTAGGGTAGTGGCAGAAAGGTGTATTGGTAGCGCACCTATATTGTAAAATGGACCATGCTTACGAACTGTCGACGACTTGCGAATTCTCGACACGTTGCGAGAGCAAAATGCAAGCTGCACTCATTACGGTTAAAATAAGAGACTTAGAAAAACCAGACTTATCAATTATCTAGCTTAAGAGGTTGAAACATTTGCTCGACAAGCGAAGGATTTAAATCCGATAAATAATCCCATCGACTGATTCTGTTTCTGCTGCATCAACGCATCCAAAAGATATTTCTAAATATTGAGGCGCATTTAAATTTCATTAATGAAAAAATCAGGGAGATTCCTGCCACAAAAACGAGCAATAATAATTATTAAACTACCTTTTTTCTATACGAGGCTTAATTTCTGTCGGAAACGGCTTTTATGTTTGATGATTAAATTGTTGGCGGCTAATCATTGGCGACTTCTCTTGTCCCGTTGCTTTTCCTTATTATTTAGTTTTCTACGAGCATACTACTACTAACTGGATTTCAACGTCATTAACTTCTCTGAATGCGTATTGAATAAATGAAAACGAATACCTATGAATAAAATGATGATGAGAAGAAAGGGCATAATCGCGCAGGGGTGTTCGGCGAACCGTTCCCAATGATTGCGCGAGAAAACTGTGCGGCGTTAGGTTGACGTTGTTTGTCAGGTGACGCGTTTGGTGAATCGACGTTAAAATAAAAATTAGTAGCCACGTCGAAGATGCCGATACAACACGAGTTGCTCGTACAGCTACTTTAATTGCCGCCACAATGCCGGTTTTATATTTCTTTTGCCATCCTCCTCCAGCTCTCTCCCCCCCCCCCCCTCTTGCTCCTCTATTCACAAATCTTTTAATAACGAGTCAACGTCGCTCGGCGTTCTCTATTGAATCGCTCCTCCTCGAACAAGCAGCTTTTATGAAGCTTTGCTATGCCGGGCGTTTGTGACGTTAGCACGTTTGATATGCCCCGGCAATTAAGTTGGCGCACTTTCTGCCCGCGACCACCACTTCCAGCAGCCCAACAGGGAAAAGATTAAGGAAAGTTCCTGTGAACAAGGACGCTCGCGTGGAAAAATACTGTCGTTTGAGTTTCTTGCCGATCGATAAACTCGCCCCGGCAAGGGCTCGTTCAGTTAGTTCGGTAATTATCGATTTTCGGCATAATTGACTTACTCTTAATGCAGAATTCGTCCCCGTCAAACGGAACGTTTCCCACTAGCCGCGAACGATGCATATTTCCGCGGCGCTCTTTCCTTCCCCCCCCCCCCCCCCTCCCCCCCTCCCCCTCCGGCTGTTTCCTGTTCCTTCAAAGAAAGTTTGGCGCGTTTGCCAGGAGCGATGAAACGCATCATCGATGCCATATTTAATTCCGCCGCTAATTAAACGAGAGTCCTCCTCTCTGTTCGGGGTCGTTAACCCTATCTTTTTATGTATTGAATGTGCTCGAGAAAGCTTTCGATTGCTTCCTCTGTTTTCCTCGGTGGCTGGTCTGTCGCCATCGGCATGCTAACTGTGCGCCGGTGAATGCAAAATTCAGAGGATTCTACGAGACAATAAATATTCGCCTGACGCGGAGAAATTTAATAAATGTACACGCGGGTATATTCAAATATACCAGAAAACGCCCACTCGGGTTTAAAGCAAATATTTTTTTTTTTAATGCCACAATTCCACTGGCGCGTCAATTTTCACGCGTTTGCTCTTCTCCAGAGAGGTATTAATTTATCGAGTCTGGAAATACGTATATAGATATACTTATAGTAGAACTCCATGCCGATTCAGATGACCAGATTGTTTGGATAATACCGTTAAGGAACTAGTTCTTGATCAGGCACTAATTTTTGATCAGTTCATGAAATAAATCGTTCTTTTGAGTTTATGTCAATAAATAATTGCTTGAAATAATTACTAACATAAAAACTGATAATTAAAAAATATAGGTGTTGTCTGTGAAAGCAGTTAGTATTGTTAATTTTAGATGATCAAAAACTAGTTCCTAGTCACCTTATTATTTCATACCTTATAAATAATTAAATTATATACTTATTTTCAACTTTTTAAAATTTTTCCTTGAAGTTTAAACATTAATTCAACTTTTAGTATAAAAAAAGTCTATGGTTTAATGTTTTATTAGGTTAAAAATAAATATTAAAGCGGGAAACCCTCTAAACTGATCAGAAACTAGTTCCTTAAGGGTAGAAATAATCATTTTACTGACCGGGACAGGGAAACATTTATTTATATGAACCTATTCTTATAAGTGGGAGAAAATTCGTTCGGATAAATGGAGATCTCCTATATCTCTCTATGCAACCTAGCAGATCTTCTAATTTAATTTCAACCTACAAGCGCCGCGAATGCCCCGGCTTGAATATTTCACTAATACCTACGTACAAAGAAAAGCGTGCCGGTTCAAATTACTGCAACAATAAGATTTTAATTGTTCAAACTTACGTGTAAGTACACAACATATGCTGTGCGTTAATTTAAAATTATTTAAAGCCATGCACTCTGGATAAAAGCAATTTCGCGGAAACAAACCACTCAAAACCGGACACAATGAATGATATTTTATACCTTCAAATTTGCAATTTCATTATATTACAATATTAATATTTTCATTATCCAGAGTCTGTCCTTTAATCCGAAACTATTCTAGAATCTATACTAAAAATCTATTAATATTCTTTGAGCCGCAAAATGTTTGATGGTAGGGTAAACGCACCAGTAAATGAACAGTTAAGGCTAATGAATGAACACTGTTATAAAATTATGTTTGCAGCGCGATTGCTTCCACGCACTGCAAAAAATTGTTTGTATATGAAGCAAGAAATGAAAAGAAGTCTCTAATTAATTAGTTGCTTACTTTAATAACTTATTTTACTCATTTTAATAAAAAATGTTCATTTACTGGTACATCCACCCTACCGCAACAGTGAGAATTTAATTGTCCGAAGACACCGCGTCGAAGCTACCGCGGCTACCGCGGCAGCAACCAGACCGCGACAAGGAAATTTCACATGAGCCAGTGACATTAGTAGCGGCGAAAGGAGACCAGGATATCGCCCCGCGCCAGTGTGTGCAGGATCAGCGTAGCCAGAGAGTAGTCTCTGCTAGCGACGATGCTGGCGGGGAGCAGCCACGGCGTCGCTGTGTCGCCGCTAATGAGCGAGACTTCCAGACACCCCTCGCGTACAGCCACCGCCGCCCATCGACCCGACAGAAGCAACCAACCCTTGGAATATGAAACCACCTGCTCGACCATTTGCATTCGCTAGAGGATTCGGGTTCCGCTAATTCGGCAAACGGCCGCTTTCTGGCCCGACATTCTGGCCAGACCGTCGCTGATTGGGGATTAAGGGAGCGAGAGAACGCTCGCTAGCGCGACACAGGGGCCGGGGCTGAAAACCCGACGCAGACACGTTTCCCCGGGCCGAAGGAAAAAAGCTTCCAAAAGCGACGCAACATGCTCTTTATCGCGGAACCGTGCAACTCACGATCGACTGGCCAGCCTCGACCTCGCGATTATCTCCGGTTTCCCTCCTTTTTCTCTCCAATCTAGGTGTTCTTGTTGAAAAACCGGCGCGTCGCTATTTCGCCCGGTCTTCCGGGCCGCGCTGGCTGGATTAAGAATCGCGCGTATACTCGTTACGCGACCGCGCCATATTAAGTCCTGGAAATCCGCTCGCTCTTTTCCCCGGGACTTTTCTGCATAATTGACGACACCGCCGAACATGTGCTGGCTCGCGCCTCAGAGAGGCAGAAAAACACTCGTCGAGATCGAGTTCCTGTTTTTCATTAGAGCTTAAGGAATTTTTGGAAAATGAGAATTCTAAGTTTTTATTTTTGTGGAGGACGCAGACTTCCACCCTTTGAAATTCTATTTATTTATATTTCAAGGAGATTGTAAAATAAACTGTGGATATAGGTGTCATTTCGTTGAAAAGAAATGAATGGAACGGTACCCACCATAGATTTATATTTAAATAATAATTTTCTTATAAATAATATCTTCATTTATAAAATCTATCTACATCCACTTAGATTAATTACAGTAATCCTATGGATTAATTTTTAAATCTAACAGGTCTCGTAAAAAGAAATTGAAAACAGCAGCGTCACTCTAAAAATACACATCTGTGTGAGTCAAAGAACTTACCCCCCATGAAAGGGCAAGTACGAGTTGATAATCAAAACTTCACTGAATTTAATTCTTTTCCCATGCGAGTAAGCGCACCGCACAAGACTCAATTATAAAAACTTTTTGACGCACTCGGTCTCTGAAAACTGATCCTTTTCAAGTGCTTCAAGTGTGTTCTGTACACTACGGGAATACAGTTTTGCGATTTAATACTAAAATCCCCAACCCCTTCAATCACAAATAGCGGCCTAGCAGCGAGCTGGGAACACGATACACAGAGCGAGGCAAGAAAAGAGCGACATCGATGCTTAAATTCATCCGCGTCCTGAGTACCAAGGAGTCGATAGAGCAATTGGTAGCGGTAGCGGCGGGCGAGGAGGCGTGTGGGGCTGCGCGAGCAAGCCTGAATCCTCGACGCGCGTTCCGCGTGCCGGAGGGTGGAAAAGGAAGAAAAGCAGCGTCGTACGTTCACATGGAAAAATAAAATGGCCGGGCCGTGATCTCGAATCTGATGCCAGCTGTCATCCTTTGCCATTTGGCAAGCTTTTCACATGTATGTTTTTTCACGAGGGCCTCTAGTATTAATCGGCAATGGTCGCTTTGTCTCTTTGCTGCCCCTTAAAGCTCGCGTTTCTGGCTTCTATGCCCCTCTCGCGGCGCAACGATTCGCGGTTAAGCGGATATGTAAATCCTGTGTGAGTGCAGGCGTGCGTGTGTGCGACGGAATCGTATGTCACAGTGAATTTAACTTAAGCACGGCCGAGGAGGTGTTTCCGAGGCGCCACACAACTTCGTTCAAACGCTGGGCGAATGGCAAGCTACGGAGAAACCGTTCCTTTTTCTGTCGCCGACGTTTCAGTCGCGGCGAGTAGGCACGTTTAATGCTGGTGCTCGGGGAGCGAGCTTGAAAAATAAGGGAACCTTGCGTGGCATAGATGATACAGTCGAGGTCGAATCGAAACGTGCTGGCGAGTGCGACAGAAATTAAGGCGCCTTTTTTTTTAGCTTCTGAGTTATCTCGGTAAATTAAGTTAGGCAAGCAGTAAAGCTGGATTTACATTAGTCCAGTCCAGTGATCCAGTACAGCGCTGGATTAGAACTGGAATAATGTAAACAGTGTGTTCATTCCAGTACAGTGCTGTCATTCCAGCAGATTTCGACTGGATCGAAAGTCTACTTTTCGATGCTACTTTTATGTTTTTTTATCCTTCTTTTGCGTGAATCTATTATTATTACACTCTACCACTTTCAACAGTTCAGAAACGACTGGAATAATCAAGATATTGCCTGATTTCCAGTCGAACCACTCGCTGGATCCAGCGACTGGACTAATGTAAACCCAGCTTAATAGGTATTCTAGATGATTTCAATAAAATAAAGCTCACTGAGACATACATATTCTTTGAATCTAGATTTTGTGAAATATTTCTTCTTAAGTAATTCTACAAACTGCAAAGTTACGCGGTGTTCGATTCGAAATTAAATAAATTACACGGGAAATGTGTAACACAGAAAGTATAAGGCCTTATTTTGAGAAAACTAATATTCTCTAAATGCGTATTGCACGCTTTACAATATTGGAAATTAATCTATCTCCGGGACCGTCGCTTCATTAGAACGAAAATAAAAGCGGGTAAGCTACCTAACGATTTCCTCGACTGTCCCCATTGTGATCGATCCCTCCCTCTCCCTGTTTCGTCCCCTTCATTTTGCAGTCCCGCGTATAAGCTTGTATATTAAAGAAGGCGTTTTTGTTGAATGGATGCTGTACGTTGTGGCCGTCGTTGTTTAAGAATGTCGCGACTATCAGATCCAGTACGCGATTATGAAAAAACCGTAAACGCGGACTTCCGCTTCGTCGGCTGCTTTGCCCAGAGGGTTGGCAACCCTTCCACCGGTCTCCGGCCTTTAGGATGGATCCTTGAATGTCGACCGTGTAAGCGACCAACCACTTATAACGTCATTTCCTTCTAGTTTAATTACTTCCTCCGCTGGCAATTAGATGATTTTGGCTTCGTTATGTATAAAAATGTGACAATTTTAGATTAGACGTTTCGATATTGAAGGAAAACAATTGGTCATTGGTTCGTATTCATAATTTGATATTGTCAAGCCTAAATTTATTTTTAATATGTAGGCACTGGAGTTATTAAGTAGTGACTTTATTACATATTTGAAAAGATACTTTTGCAAGTTTTCTTCAAAACCACTGAAAGTTGACTTCATGACACGACATATTGCAAAACAAGGTCGAAAGAAAAGAAGGAAAATGTAGGAAAAATAATTCTGCATTCGTCTTTCAGACTCCACGCCTTTCCAAATTCTTTCTCGTAACTTTTGCTTTCTGTCTTAACTTTTTCACAACATCTGCTCACTGATGCTGGATTTGCTTTAGTATTTCATATAGAAGACTCCAGTCATTTGCAAGATTCGAGAGAATTGTGTTGGATAAGAAAATGAAATTGGGAAATTCCTCGAAGGCACTCTTCAAAAATATTTTGTCAGTGAGATTTTTCCTTTTCATTGGGCATCAGTGCACTGATCAACGTTCTAACAATGAGCCAACTGCAGGCTGCGCAAAACTGTTCCCTGACTTTTGCTAAAAGCGTATACCTCTTTAATAATAAAAGATTGTAAAAAAAAAATAATATTTCAGGGTGCACAATGGGATCCGCATAAGGAATACCGCACAAACACACGTGGTAACGTTAAATACAATCTCAGATTTGTTGAATAGAAAACCGTAGTTTTCCCTGCCTCGTATTCACTGCCATCGCCATTAAATTCTGCACGCGCCATACAAATGAAATAATCCCAGGCGCAGCCGGTTACAGCGTTTAAAAAAAATATCATCCGCAGTTACAGGTATTTCGCGATAACATTGCTGCGCTCCCATCAACATTTCAACAGCGTATAAAAAGGAGGGAGCAGAGGAAGCTCCGACAGGAAAATTGCGATGCGTAAAGCAAAAACCTTTGCAGGGGCCACTCGTTTGGTGACGACTGCGAGGGAATGAGGCAGCGCGGGGGTAGGGGGCAGGGGGATGGGGGGTACGAGCATTTTTCTTGCTCGTTTCTCTCTTCATCCCTCCCCCGCCCCAACCCTCTTTTCCCTCCGGAATACATGCGTACCCGGAGCCGAAGTATCTTTCCTTGTTTCATCTGGTCTCTTTTCACTTGCCGCTTTACTAAGTGTTCGCATTTCAAACAATACCCAGGCTACTCTTGCACCCTTGTTCAAGCGCCCCCTCGCACACGCGCACAGATATGAACACCTCCTCCCCCCGCTCTCGTTCCCGTCCTGCCACTGCCCATCTACCTTTTCGCATCAACCAGCCATCCCTTCGCGGCAGTTTTCATTACTGCACCCGAGCCCGTTGTTCCCGGACGAAGGGGCCAAGAATTTTCTTTCCACGGCTTACACGCTACGAATATTGGCTCGAAGAAGTGAGCAATGCCGTGTCTAACACTGAAAGCGACCGATCCCCCGTGAAAAATATTTGTAGTATCTTTACGCTAATGTTTAGTTTAATGTGCTGTATACAGCAAGGTTCGTTTGGTGTTCGCGCATTAGTCTTATTCTTTAAGCTGGGTTTACATTAGTCCAGTCGCTGGATCCAGCGAGTGGTTCGACTGGAAATCAGGCGATATCTTGATTATTCCAGTCGTTTCTGAACCGTTGAAGGTGGTAGAGTGTAATAATAATAGATTCACGCAAAAGAAGGATAAAAAAATATAAAAGTAGCATCGAAAAGTAGACTTTCGATCCAGTCGAAATCTGCTGGAATGACAGCACTGTACTGGAATGAACACACTGTTTACATTATTCCAGTTCTAATCCAGTGCTGTACTGGATCACTGGACTGGACTAATGTGAACCCAGCTTTATAGCAAATGCACTAATTTGTTTAAGCCCAATTATTATCTTCCAAACCTACCAATCAACTCGGAGCTCTTTAACGGGGAACTCCAGTGTAACTGTCCGTTTTTCAAATGCCATCTTCGGGAATTTATTTAACAAAACTTAGAAGTTTTTACTATCTGCGTTTCGCCTGCATATTAAGGTATATTTGAAGTAATAGTTAAAAAAATCCTAATGATGGCGTTGAAAAACGGGCAATTACACTAGAATAACCACTTAAACAGTGGGTCTGTTTCATTCACTGCAGTGAAATAGGTAGCGAGAGCACAATGGCTTTAGAAGGAAACGTACAAATAGAAATCTCGGATGCCACGAGGGAAACCCTTGGTACTATACTTTAGCTTTTATTATTTGTCACAGTGGCGCACTCGGGATTTAATCTTGGCAGAAATCAAGTTGGACGGATAAAAATATTTTGAATGCAAATTCATTAAAATTCATTAGGTGATTTTAAAAATTGATTTAAGGAATAAAATCCATTTTTTCTTTTTACAAAATTTATGAATTACTTCATTCGTGGTTACATTAATCTTCTTTTCTTTTTTTTTTTTAGGAGTGCCAGTGTCGCTTGTCCCCCTCTCCACTGGGTGCGCCTACTGATTTGTCACGAATCATGGAAGTGAATTGAAGTATTAGCTTTGGCAAGCAAGAGACTGTCTAGTTAAACATAATAATTTTAATTATCTAAGGTAAAATTGGTTTTGGTTTAGGATCACTGTCGACAGATTTTTTCTCATAGTATTGACAGTTTGCAGGGCTCTAAATAGTTACGTGCAGGCAAATGGGGCAACTTTGAGCACAAAACTAGATTTTAAAACAAATTCCTCTAGCATCTATTGTAGACCTGGTGTTATTTTCAAACAAAGTCCCTTGGATTGCTTTAATTGCCCACTTCAAGATGCATTTTATCTCAGAATAATACTTTTTTTACAATAGATGCTAGAGGATTTCTTTTAAAATTTAGTTTTGTGGTCAATGTTACCCCATTTGACGGTATTAGCGCACATTGTTAAGGTAGTTTCATTAATAGCAGACACGGGAATTTTTTCTTAAACTTCCACGCACCTGCAATACTAATAGACGTTTCCAAGAAGACCAGGAAATTGATTTCGCTTAATCTCCTGTCGTATTCTGTTGTTTTCATCGCTACTTTATTTTAAGCGTCGATGATAATCGATAATTGCTCGAAAGCCGGCGTCAATGAATAGCTATTAACATAATGTTATAATGTATAGACACGCCACTCTATGAAGATTATTCTAGGGATTTACAGCTTGCCGCGGTTCCGTTATCGTACGCAAGACTCTTTTTATGGAGGGTTGTAATGCATCTACCACCCTACATTTCTCCTCGGCCATTTAAGTGGCTTCCAAACGGAAAGTCTACCTCTCCGGATGAAAAAACCCTCTTGTGGGCTTTTGTAATACTTCGCTTGAACGGGCAGGCTCATTACGTACACGTTGCGATGCCTTCAATATTTCTTCATCCGTGGTCGATTAAATGATTCGTCGTTGTCACGTCACGTAGACATAAATTTCCGGAAACTACGAACGCAGGAATAACAGTTAATAAGTTATTATAGTGTCCTTCTGATAAAGTGAACGCTTCGAAATTTAAACGTCATTTCTAACGACTTTAATTTTTTTTAATTAATACTCAATAAGGTAGCCTGATTATATACTGTTATTGAATTAACAGTTACGTGTTCTAATGAATAACGTCAACCCTCCAAGAAATTTAATTTGTTTAAGTAGTCCTTTAGTAACTGTAACAACTTATAAAAAATCTGACTGCACTCGTTTTTATTTGTATGTAACGTATTCAACCTTCTGACTTTACATTATTTTTAATAGAAAATGCTCCATCGGCACTGTCAATACTGTTAATTCAGCAGCCGTATTTACTCGCTCACTGCGGGAGTTAATATATTATTACTGTGTTAGCGAAGCCAACTTCATTGTGAAGACTATTAACAGTTTAAATTATTATTTACGTTTTATTCTCTTTTAATTTCTTTCAATTTAGCGATTCAGATCTCACGTGTCCATACAAGTTTTTAAATATCACGTATTAATCACCACTTAGAGCGATCATTACAGTTTTCCCGTCACAAAATCTGATAGTTACAGTGCACAAAACTGTAACTATGTGAACTCTCTGTCTTTTTAGAGCTCCAATTGTTCCCAACAATTCATTATTTGTAAGATACAAAAAATAACACCGAATGAAATCCGCTACCATAAAATATTCTTCATCTAGCAAATTCTTATAAAAGGTGGACAACTACAGTCTACCCCCTGTTACCGCAGGCTTGCATTTTAACAGTTAACGTTTATGAATCGATCACTGTACAATTATGACAGTTACGCATTATGAAATATATTTCGCAATATTATCAAACCATGAATCCATTTAGCACGAGACTCAACGCGGCCACTTTATTCATCCAGAGAAGTGTGCCTCGACGTATCCACTAAGGCTGTTCGAGTACTCGGAAAAAGCGAGCCGAGCCGAGTACCCGTAAAAATCGAGTAGCTCGATAAATTCGAGTAGCTCGATAAATTCGAGTAGCTCGATAAATTCGAGTAGCTCGATAAATTCGAGTAGCTCGATAAATTCGAGTAGCTCGATAAATTCGAGTAGCTCGATAAATTCGAGTAGCTCGATAAATTCGAGTAGCTCCATAAATTCGAGTAGCTCCATAAATTCGAGTAGCTCGATAAATTCGAGTAGCTCCATAAATTCGAGTAGCTCGAATTTTTTCCAGCGGCCATTATTTACATTCCAGTAGATAAACGTAACCTAAAATATTCGAAACATTCGTATTGCCCGAAACGTTCAAGCTTCAAACATGAAGTTGCTCGAAGTATATTCGAGCTACTCGCATTTATCGAGCTACTCGGGTTTTTACGGGTACTCGACTCGGCTCGGAAACCGAATCTCGGCTCGGTCCGAACTTCGAGCTACTCGAATATTCGAGTACTCGAACAGCCTTAGTATCCACTACTTCTATACCATCATTACCTCTACATCAGATATGCCACTGTTCCCCTCGACATTAATCCCGAATAGAGCACAGCGAATTACCAACCACCGCGCGTCTCGAGCCGCCTCGCGAACCCTGCGAGCGATCCGGGTGTCAAGGTCGCGTGATTTTTGGTACACAAGCGATGAGTATACGGCAGGCGGAACTCTGCGCAGGATGACAAATAAACTGCGAGCCGTACGCTGACGGTTTAATCCGTTTATCCTGCAGTTATAAACGATTGAGCAGGAGTAATTTCATTCTGTGGTTTTGGCTTTCGCACCCGACAGCTTCGCGTCAGACCTCACCTCCCGCTCTTACTCTCTCCTCTTCCTCTCGCTCCGTTCACTCGCTCCCCGGAACCCGTCTCCCTCTCTCGCCGTACTCTCTGTTCGCGCCTATGTCCCTTGCCCCGTAAAAATTGCACGAGGAACTTCTGAAAACCACATATCGAATTTTACATAGCACCGTTTTTGTTGGCCGCCGTTCGAACGTTTTCAGGGTCCGGAGGAAATGGTTTTGATGAACACACCGCTGAATACCATTGAAACGATGTTTCGTTATTCACAGCTGGACGCTAGGAAACTGTGTTCAATGGACCAGCCGAACTGACAAGGAAGCAAAGGCACGGTGACTGATTACAAATTAATCAAGGAAACTTGAAATCGCTTTGTAAAATTGATTCTTCAAAATCTGTGCCCGGTTGTTTATGAAAACATTTTTATATAATTCGACTTTAAACCAGTCCCTCCTTTTTTATTTAATTGAAAACAAACACTATATATTTCTTATTGTTCGAAAGGAGATTATTTTACTTTTTGTTTTTGATCTAGAAATGTATAATCTATGTAGCACCTTGCTAAGATATGGCAGGTTCAATTCCTACCAAGTGTTTGTAATTTTACCACAATGTTTAATATATTTCAAGTATAATGCTTGAGGCATTCGTTTCGAAATTCCGTTAGATGTTCTAGTTTCTCTCAAGAGTCAGCCCATAAAATCAGTTAGGTATCATTTTATTTTAGCTACTGAAAGCTGATACAGCTTCATTAATTTTTCTTTGTACAGTTCCTCCTTTTTGTAGGCAACTCCATCGTTAAGAGCCATTCAGAAACCCTAACCAAGATTTTGAAAGAGGAATACAACTGGAATTAGAATCTTGTTTTTGTGACCCGGAAGAATTGGTACTGCTTAGCTTAATTTAATTCGATCCGTAAATTAAAACTTATTTCAGTGCAACAGGGCCTCACTCGGTTGCTTACTCGAGCAACTACTCACTGATGGTCTTAGCCTCTCCACGACGAATGTAGGAACTGAGCTGCTCTCCCATCTATGTTGCACGGCTTCCTATTCTACCCAATCTCGTCGCTCTATCAGTACCCCATACCTGGTCCCGTCTCATGAATTATCCTGTAATCGATTTAAGTCTGTCTGTGCTACGCACGATTATTCGGTATTGCCGCCCCTCGTATTGCTTCCCCACACTTCGGCCTGTCCAACATCGAGAGATTGAGAATGACTTTTGGATACGACCAGAGAGGTTCTGGACATCATCAAAATCAAATCAAAACCATATATTACTCGATTTCATCATCGACGCGAGCACCTCATATTTTTAATTTCTTAATTCTTTTGGCTAGTCACAGAGCAAAGATGCTAACCCTCATTGGAAGTGGGGAAGGAATCAAGGCGGAAATGACATTAAATGTTCTTAAAAGAAACCCATGATAAAAAGAAGAATATTAAATTTTAGATTTTGTATAGTGGAGGGGGAGTTCACAAAATTTGTTGTTTAAATACTGAAAATTTTACTTTTTGTGACTACTCTTCATATATGTATCTACTTATATAATATGTCACTCATAGTCAGATCCTTCTGTCCCGTATTATTACTCATTCACCTTGATCTAAACAGATTTACCAATATTAAAATTGGACTTCGAAACCAGCTTTTAAATACGGTAAACAAATTTCTAAGAGGCATCGAATTGAATTTATTAATCGTTGGCAAGAAGTTCTGCGATAAAACCTGCCAAAGATGTTATATCTTTAGTGTTTTTAGATTATTTATTGGTGCTGAGTTAACTGACGTATTAACTGATAATTCAGTGTGTCCGTTTAAACTATTACTGCTCTGTTCTACCTTCTTTGTGTATCATAACTAAAAATGAGAGTCAAGAATGGTTTCAAAGACAGTGAAAAGTATTCCAAGTTTTAATAAAATTAATTTTAGACCGAAATAGAGACTCGCTTCTCAATGTAAAGGAACACTAAATGACACTAAAGCAGTGTATAAACCAGTTTTTTAAAACGTTCAGAGAAAGTTAGTGAAATAATATGCAGGTACGCGCACACAAAAGCTACGATTCCAATGACTCTAATGGAAAACATCGGAAAGCACACCCCCACTGCCCTCTCGAACCAAATCACTCCATAGAATTCCGTGGGCACCGAGGATATTGCTGAACATACCTAATCCTACGTGATCCAAGATTCGCAAAGTTTGCCAATAGGCCTTGAAGAGTGGTACGGTTCGAACGTCACCGTGAATCTCCCGGTAAGGGGAGCGGGGCAAGAGTGGACGGGGCTATCTCGTATCTCGTATAATAAAAGATAGAGATCCGTGGGTTTTATGTACGTGGCCGAGGGTCCTGGCGTTGCAGAGGCGAGGGAGGATAGAGGAAAGAGGGGCGGCTGAAGAAAAGAGAGTAGAAAAAGGAGGCATGAGAGGAATGGCACAAGATAGAGAGAGAGAGAGAGAGAGAGAGAGAGAGAGAGAGAGAGAGAGAGAGAGAGAGAGAGAGAGTCAATAAAAGGGAATAGGAATTAAAGCGCGGGCGAATAATGAAAACCCGAAAACGGGGAAATGGAGAAGTTACAGTTAACGAAAGGAAAGCAGTGAAGAAACGAGGCCAGAAAAAATTGAAAACACTGAGACCAGAGTAATCAAATAGCAACGATGACATCTGGGCGTTCGGAAAAGTACAAGACTAATAAAACAAAAAAGGGGAATGTCGAGAGAAGAAACAGCTATGCGAATGCATGCCGTGGTAAAAAAATTACGCGATGAGAGGAACAAAAAAGATTTGCTGCGAAGTGACAGATGATGCAATAGCAGAGGCGCGAGTGCTCGGCCCTACCAGGAGACCCAAAGTCGCAGGGAGAGAGAGATGACGGAATGGTAAAGCAGGACAGAAGGGACAGCGGCGGGTGGAGACGACAGAGAATACAGTATGGATGCTGAAGAGATAGTCGTTTCAATATACTAAGAGCGGATCTGCAAACCCACAGTCGACGGCCAGTCCCCTGCTGTTCGGTATCGTTGTTGCTTGCCGCCTGCCGCTCGTCCTGCTCTACCATTGTTACTGCCGCTGTTACTCTACCACTGCCTTCCACCAAACAGTCCTCCTCGTCTTCCTTGCCCCTCAACCACTCGCTCATCACACACCAATGCAGGGTATTCTCGTTGTGCATGGCGGACCGTCCATTTACGTTTCCTAAATTTTTTAATCTGATAAGATAGTCGGCTGCTCTCAGTGTCTTTAATTATGTTAAAGACGCTAGGGGCACTCGACTGGGCTACCAAATACTAATGGTGGAGAACCATCGATAACTATCGTGAGTACCATCGATATTATTACAAATTAAATTTGCGATTCTGAATTTCAGCTGTTATTATTTTTTAATTGAATAACCTACGATTTTCAATACCGATAATATCGATGGTACTTACGATAGTTATCGATGGTTCTCACTATCGAAAACTGTAGATGGCTTATTTTCACTATCGATACTTATCGGTATTGAAAACCGTAGGTTACTCAATTAAAAAATAATAATAGTTGAAATTCAGAATCCCAAATTTAATTTGTAATATTATTACAAATTTCGATAGTGAGAACCATCGATAGTTCTCACTATCGAAAACTATGGATGGGTTATTTTCACTATCCACAATTATCGGTATTGAAAATCGTAGGTTACTCAATTCAAAAATAATAATAGTTGAAATTCAGAATCCCAAATTTAATTTGTAATATTATTACAAATTTCGATAGTGAGAACCATCGATAACTATCGTAAGTACCATCAATAGTTCTTCACCACTACCAAATACCGCACTGCTACCTCTGGAGAAGTCTACACTTTTCTCAGATTAGAGTAGAATATTTTCAAAAGAATACTGTCTCAAAGTCAGGAATTATTAATAACTGGTATTTTCAGATCAAACGTCAAGGTTGAGTAGTAGTGTGACATTCCTTGGGAAAGTTAGGAGACACAGAAACCCTGTGCTTTCAAATTTGAAAACACTCATGCTCGAACTAAGATGTTCAATTTTAGTGAACGCTTAATGTCAAATTCTAACTAATTGTAAATAGAAATAAATTCGGGATTTTACGGGAAACAAAGTGTTGTGATTCTTTTCAGCAGTGTTCCAATGTTCACTCAAACACATTAGCAACGAGGTGTTTGAACCAATTAATGTTTACCTAGCGGGAATAAAAATTGAATTAAAATGAAGATATCGCAAGATTCCACAGATTTGCATAATAGTGAGAAATATTTGACACACATCTTCTGTTATCGGCAATCGTCCATGTTGAAGTGGAGAAAACAGCCCTTAAAGTTGGGAGTCGAAAACATATTTTCTGGAATATTTCAAGAACTATTGAATTTTTTAAAGACGAATCCAGCCCCCTGTTCAGTTTTTAGAAAATTCCAGAAAATATGTTTTTGATCCACAAATTTAAGCCAGGGACTCACTTCACCTTTTCAACATGGACGATTGCCAACAAAAAAAAATACGTGTCAAATATTTTCCTATGTAAAATGCCTTATTTAGCATTTCTAAACATCCCAGAAAACAGAAGTTTCATAATTTTCTTTGTGCCGCCCTTGTAAAAAATAAATAAATCAGACGTAGGTTTTTCTAATTTTCGTTAAAAGGTAAGAGACACGTGGAACTTCAAATTTCCTACATTTCTTAAAAAATGCAAAAAATTTTAGATAGGAGCAGAACAGTTGCGCGCATAATCGATTTGCTATCAGTATGTACCGCGGTAATTTTTTAAACCGAAGCACCACGAAAGATCCAGTTTATTATCCAACGCTAGAACGAAAAACAGTTCCAGTCGAATCCCTCCCGAACGTCACGATTTTATCGTCGAACACTGCTGGCTCGTTTGTTTTCCCGTCGGTTGATTTGCGATGCTCAAGCGTCCTGATGCTCTTGTTTTCCCGTGGCGTTCAGTTTCTTTATGCAGTCGCGGACGACGGTTTTATTCATTTACACGCTGCTCGAGGTGGCCTAGTGGTTGCTGGAGCCGCGCCAAGAATTCCGCGATGGGATTGCGAATTGATTCGATTGGCTCCACTTGCGAGCGACGAGACCAGGTATGTACATGTTCAGACTGCGGTCTTCCTCCAACGTTTCGGGAACTTCTTTCCCTCTATTGGCCCAATAAACGACATTGATTCGTATTCTTAGCGGCTCATCGACGGCGTTTTATTGCTTCCACAGTTATAATACGGCTCGATTGGATTATATTTAATTGCTAAGTAATTGTTCCTAATGGTGTGTTAGGGTTTATTGAACGGAAACGTGAAGACACATCTTTGAACACGTCTTCGCTAAATTATTGGCAAACACGGTTTCCCCAGTTTTGGATACCATGTGCACTTTGCAATTTTATTGTGTGTAGGGAGTCGTACGTTGGAAACCAGTTCAGTCGCCTAACAAAAATACTTGATCAGTGCAAAAGTTTGTTTCTTCATTGATAGGTGATGTTAGGTTTACGAAAATGTTTTTTTTTTACTACAACAATTTATTCTTTTACCGGAAAAGTGGCAGAAGGTCAAAGAAAATATTCTGATTAAAAAAATGTGTAATACATTTTTACTTTTAATAATGAGGTAACCATTGCGCCACTTAAGAATCCCTCCAATTGTAAAGAAATTCTTCATGCGTCCTGGAGTACGATTTTTTTACGTTTAAGAATAATTATTAACTATTAGCTATTCATCATTTTAATTTCAATTTCGTAAAATAACTCCCTCGTTTATTAAATGATCCTTGCAGCTTCTTTTGTACATAAGTTTCTTGCAACATGACTTTATAACAAGACAGTCTTTGCAACCACGTCACCAACTCTTAGATAGGAATTTCATTTTCAGATACGTGTTTAAAGCATAATTCATATCTACTTGAAAATTTCGTTGGCGATCTTTGTGAGTTACAAACAAACATCTACAAAGTAATATTACACTTTTGAATGGTACCAATTGAATTTCATTTGAATTTCCTTATTTCGATCTTACAATATTTTTAATAATTATCTTAAGGTCCAAAATATTTTAAAAAATTATTTTCGTATGATACTCCTTATTTTCAGGCCCAGAGGTAATACTATTTAATACTAACATATCTGAACGCGAAATGTCGCCCGAACACCAAATACAACTTGAACGACAACTCACGTTCCCTTTTTGTCCATTAAAAAACCACGAAGTTAAATAGCACCTGAAAGCTTTGTCGGTGTTCGAAACACCGGAAGCACTCCCTGTCACGAGGGTGCTCATCACGACGGCGATGATGCACGCGGACGTGTATACATACGGAAGGGTCGATCGAACAACGGCAAACGTTCCTGGAGATTCGCGGGAATATCGTCGAACTGCAGCTAAAACGGTGCGGAGAAGTTAGCAGGAACGTCGTAACAATGCCGAGCCAGTTGGTCGGTCGGTATGGTGTGGGAAATTCCGTGGAAGTTGGGGCCCTGAAACTCCAAAACTAGTGGCGAAGTTATGAACTATTTCAATGAGTTTACCGGAGTTACTCGTTGGCGGTTAGTTGATTACCCTGGCCTCTCCAATTTGCGAATTTACATTAAACACGAGTGGCCCCGGCTATCGCGTGAAAACTCCCACGAGCCGTTAATCCCGCGCTCGCGGATTACGAGGCTGAACGAAGCCGGGGCCCTGGCTCCATAGAAAACTCTCGCCGCCGAGCAATTTCTTGCAGACGTTTAACCGCGCTGGTTCACAAGCCGCTGATCCGGGCCGGCGTAAATAAACGTACGCGTCTCGACTTCTCGTTTCCCGTAATTCCGCGGCGATGTTTTAACGCGTGCATAATGACCCGGCGGAAAAACTTCCCCCGAAACCTGAGCCGGAGAAATCTCATCGCCGCTCGTTAATCGCTCTGATTAATTGTCGTGAAATATTGTTTAATCCGGGGCAAAGCAGTCTGGGACCCGTAAACTCCACTGAGCAGGGATTGAAACGGTTGTTTCTAGATACAGTCAAAGATTTATGAAGTTCGTGAAACAAACTCGACTCCTCTTCGACTCTCCCCTGTCACACTTGGGACTTTTAGAATTGATGAGCCACTTTTAAATCCCTGAAAATCCTGATAGATTAGAAGCTGATCCTTTATGTATGAAACTGAAATTCTGGCACTAGCAGCTGACAACTCAAGCGTCATCTTCATGGAAGCTTTCATTATGCTTGGGTTTCTCTGGGTTCTTTTAACACTACAATTTATGCGGGAATCACGACGACGTAAAACTACCTTGCCCGTCACTTAATGAGCCAAGAAGCTTCGACGTAAAAGGTGGGTAATGTTGGCTTTGATAGCTCTAAAATGGTTAGATTCATGAATTCACCCGGCCGCAACTTGATTCGATGACTTTGCAATATTCAAGCGTTTTCCCATTCAAGTCCTCCATGCCCATCGAGCAGTGATTTCTCCTCCCACTTCTCCAGGTAGAATCTACACCATGATACCGTAGAACTTTCGACGCAGGAATCAATTAGTCTGTCTTTGACGGATTAACAGACGCTTCTTAACGATCATCGTCAGGTCTATGAGATCGTCGTAGCCGAACGTAGGTAGATGCCGGGGACCAGTATCGCTGAGGAGGAAAAGGAATTTAGAGCGCAGCCTGGTGGAAGACACAATAGTCATCTGACACGATTTTTCGCCGCAAATCTCGGAATGCCCGTTTCCTCTTGAGTCGATCCGTCTCCGCGGTCGCAGAGACCAACACAATCGACTTCCTTTCCGCTAGGGTCGCGGGAGAGCAGGTTGTACGGTGGTCGACGTTGGCGTTCAGCGGATAAAAGAGGATGAGACGGAGAAGACAGATGCTGGCCCCTGCAGGCTTGCTTTAATTCGCTGATTAGGCGGGAACGACAAGGAGCGGAAAATAATCGGGCTTTCAGTCACGGCACTTTTCAATCCTCTTCCTCCTCGGCGAGTTGTTCCTTTCAGCCGTCGGTCCCGGTGCCGGAGGGTGCAGCAAGGATCCTGAAGAAGTCGTATTTCCCTCTTTCTTTCTGCCGTTTTCCCTGCTCCATCGATGTCGTTGTCGTCCTCCTCGTCGTGGTTCGCGTCGATGTCGCTGTTCCCTTTTTTTTTTCTCTCTCTCCATCCCCCCTTACCGCGAGTCCCTTGCACACGCTCTGGTCTCGTTGTGAGCCGCTGCCTCGTCTACTCCTGCTCTTCTTGTCTGTTCCTTGAGCGAGAGCGCCGCGACAACCTCGTTATCGTGCGCTCACGCGGTTGTATTCCTTCGCTCTCATAATGCCATTCAGGCTGAAATATAAATGTGCTTTTCTAACTAAAGTTTCCCGAGCATTCGACGTGCTAATAATGCGAGCACCCATCCGACCCCCGCGCGCGCGCCTCTCATCTTTTCTCTCCGCTTCCTACGTCGTCGGCTTCACTTCCTTGGCTCCCCTTCCTTGCATTCAGCTGCTCTCTTTTTTCTACAAGCTACTTCTTCCTCGTTGCCCCGCTCCTTCCGCTCTTCTACTCCTTACGCCATCTTTTTATGTCCCACCGCCACTCGTCTCGCGGTTTTCCGCTCACGGCGCGCGCCTATACATTTTGAAAAGGAACGCGCGCGTGGAAAAAGAGTCATCTTCTGGCTGATCTCGGGACACTGCGGCAAGCAAACTCTCGTAGAGGAATTTCTTTCGCTTTTACGTTTCTGGGATACAGATTTCGAGATATTCAGCCGGATATGGAGGGTTACGTATCACTGGAAAATCTGAAAAACTGTTTGCTGCACCAACAATAATTATGCTTCGTTCTCTTATATAATAAATAACCATTTGTTGCGTGGATTCTTCGATAGTCGCTCCCTTTCTCATATCGCCTCGTTCGAGCGTGCCGTTGCCTTCTACGTACAAATGCACCACGCGTGAGTCTAATTCTAGATGGCTATAATCTTTTTGTTTTCTTTTTTTCTTTTGCTTTTTTGTTTGTTATTGAGGTCAGGTATAGTAACAGCATACTGGCTGCACCTCGGCTTTTACGGTAGTAATAAAGACGTTTACTAATAATAATAATTGTAATAATAATAATACTTGTTACAAGATCGTCAACGATGGATTCACATTTGTAACAGGGCAATGATCAGGAGACTTCTTCCTCAAAACATTATTGTACATATGTGTATAAGTAGGGCATTAAGGTGGCCCTTATTTTCTACCTGCGATTTCTTTTGCTCTCACCCCCTAATATGGTTCCATTTCATAAAAAAATAGTCCTTGAAAAATATGGAAAAGGTGATCAGACCTTAAAGTTTAGAATTCATTAATGGTTTTAATTTGAAGAATTTTTCAAAAACGGTAAGCCCTATCGAAATTTTTTTCAAATAATATTAAAAGAGCACTCAATTTTCTACAATTACTGTATATATAATTTTTCGTGCTTTCAAACCATTTTTTAGATAATAGCGTTTGAATATACAGAGGTCCGCGCTTCTCACGTACCACCTGTACGGCGTGACGTATTGTCTATACGCGCGCATCGCCGACCTCTACATATTCGAACGCTATTATCTAAGAAATGGTTCAGAAGCACGAAAAAATTATATATACAGTAATTGTAGAAAATTAAATGCTCTTTTAATATTATTTCAACAAAATTTTAATAGCGCTTACCATTTTTGAGAAACTCTTCAAATTCAAATCATTGATGAATTGTGAACTTTAAGGCTTGGTCGGCACCCTTTCCTGCTGTCCGATTGCAATAGTCTTTTTCAAGGATAGTTTTTTTTTATGAAATAGCACCGTTCTAGCAGGGTGGGAGCAAAGATATACAAAAAAAAATTCGACCCGTATAAATAAGGGCTAACCTAGTAGAACACGTTCTGTGGAGAATCCAGGAACTTGAGAGTCGCATCAAAAAGATAGTATAGTTATAAGGCTGACACAAGTGTGGTAACGTCACTAACATGCTAACCCCAGTTGAAGATAGCGGGTGCAAGTATTACCCGGAGACTAGAATGCCCCAGGCGAGGTAGCTGCTAGGTTCCGACAACGGATTAGCATCATTAATGTAGCGATTGTAACGAAATTCTGCAAACAGATGGAGAACCGAAAAAGATTTGACTTACGTTCTATTAGACGTGCAATAATTTAAGAAATATTTAACGCTGTAGGTGTTTGATATAATTCTCTTCAGATAATAACTCAATGGCTAGGATCGAATATTGATAATCCGACACTCCAGGTTCGAGTTTCATCATGACACACTTTTTTATGTCGTACTTAATTTAAATTTATGCGCAAATAAATTTCAAGTGTCTACCAACTATTCATTTCACGTAAGTTATAGAGTAGTTTCTTCGTCATGTGAAAAAAATTTTGGATAATTTTTCTCCGTGAACTTTTATTCTATGCATGAGGTTGTTGCGAAGAGTAAGTAGTAGATTTGTAATAAGTGTTGGAACCGGAAAATTAGAGAAAGTATTATTCAATTTCTACTGGAACAGTACCTACTTAATTTATTTCTTTGATAGCATGCAATAGGTTTTATATGGCTAAAGATTCCGCAATTCGAATAAAATCAGGTTATCTGGGTTAGCAGAATCAGAACGGCACTTCAATAAAAAAAAGTTAGGTAGTACTTTACCGTTTCTTGAATTGCAAAAGGTAATATGTATTAAGATAAAATTTAGGGCAGTTAAGTATTCATAAGCTGAAGTCAATTAGAAAAAGCTTGTTGAAAAATCGTGGCACAAGCGGAACAAAGACCATAGAATGAAAACATATAAAAGATCAGGCAATTTTCTCCTCCATTGTCAGAAAACTACTTAGGTACTTTTAAGAATAAAATTGACGTTCTCGCAAACAAAACCTAAAGAGTAGAAAAATCGTAGGCTTCTTCTATTATAAATTTACGTGTTCATCGATTGTACCCCGATTCTTTCTTAAATCTATTTTTCAGTGCTTCCCATGCCCACCTCACTTCGCTGGATCTACGCGTCACGGACAATTACCAAACTGGCGTAACTACGCGAGCAGCCGATGCGACGGAGTTAACGATCACGATGAGAACGAGAAGCCGGGTCAAAATGACGGCGCCTTCCTGGAGACGATGGTTACCGCGAGGTTCTCAGCGAGGCTCGTGAAAACGACGAAAAGTACGAAGGCGAGTCCGATAGGTGTGCACGCGCGTATCTGGCGATCTAATCGGGATAATTGCTTTCACTCGATTTATTAACATAATCCAGCGTCCGGGGCGAAAAGTAGAGGCGTAGCGGGGTAAGAAGCAAGGGCTGGGCGACGGTGTCCCGGTAATTGGCATCGGCGCGGCTCGGCGGACGGAGCGCGTCACGCGTGTGCTCGCGCCGCGCTTAATTCGAGACGGTCTGGTTCCGGGACGAGGGGGAGGAAATCATGAAGGTGGTTGCTCACGCACGGTCTGCCAGAGCGCGGACTACGGTGCCGAGTACGTCCGCCTATGGATGCGCGCGCGCGTGCGCGGTGCGCGTGTGGCCCCCGCGTACACATAATGCCCGTGAAAGCCGTAATTTTTTCATTATAACCGGCGGCGGAACAAACACCCGTGCGCGGTAGCAGTTTCTGCAGAAGCGTCCTCTTAGCGCTCTTTCGTCCCATCAGCGGCACACAGTTTGTTTTCTGTCCTCTCCTCCTACCCTCTCCCCCCTTTCCCTTCCTCTATCTCTCTCTCTTCCGCCAATCCCACGGTTCGCTTTTATCTCCCAATCCTACCTTACCGCATCCTCCCCCCCCCCGTCATTCTCCCTTTCTCTCTCTTTATTCCCGTATCTCTATCGAGCCCTCCCGTTCTCTCGCTTCCTTGAACGCAATGCAAGAGGAAGTACAATGAGGGAAGCCAGAGGCCTCGGCACGGCCCATTAAAAACTTGCAATTAGCATTTAAAATATAAACCTTCGGAGCCGGGGAGTGAGACAAAGTGAGATGTCTAATGAAAGGGGAGGCCTTTTGGATTGGCTAAATGCCTTTCAGCCGCGGCTGAGCACCCTGAGCGCAGTTTAAATGGAACTCACCCCTGATTGGCCGCCACCACCACACCACCAACCACCGGCACCATTAGCTACCAGCGTCGAAGCGGCGCCTACGCCTAGGCTTCCCCGCTAGTTTTGCTCCTTCGCATTCCTTCACCTTCGTCGCCATTCAGCCTCCTCTGCTGAAGAGAGATCGTGGAAATGTCGGAGCGAGGTGCGGAGGGCGGAGCGGCGGAGAGGAGGACCACCAAGGGGTCAGAAGGATCCTGCACTTGGATTTGTGCCGCGCGGAAAGCCACCGTTCCTCCGTTGGTCCCGCTTTCATCGTTTATACCCTCTTTCTCTCTCCACGCTCCGTCCTTTTTTCACATCTATCTCTGGACGGATAAACCCCCGATGATCTCGGCTAAACAAAGGAGCGTCGACCATTCGGCTGCTCGGCTCGTAAGTATCGGGAACGCAGCTCCTCTTTTCGGTATTTCCGCCAAAGCTCGTGCAGCTCGATTTTTTTTCTCGTTCGGCCGGCTCGTAGCTTTTCACCTGCGATGCAGCCCCGCGTGGATACTACGCCAATCGCGCGAGCGGCTCTCTTCGAATATATTCCAGATCAATCCTACATTTCTAAGGAATTGCTTTAGAAGCGTGGAGAATTTCCAATCTTTCCTCGACCAACCATCGGTAATGTTTATGGGCTCGCTCTTGTGCGCTTACTTTTCTGCTGGTTTTGTTTTGAAGTTCAATGCGATCAGGTGTTTTCCATAAATATTGAAACTATTTCTTGACCTATCCCTTCAGTCTTTACTTCAAATTAAAATTTTTTGAAATAGCAAGAATTTTGAAGTTTCTAAATGACAATTTGAAGAAAATTTGAATTTTATCAAGTCACGAAATCAGAAATTACTAATGTGTTGGGTTTAGATTCTTTAAAAAAAATTATTTTACAACTGAACGATATCTATTATAGTCATTATTTATCTCACAGTTGAACGTTCTGATTCACTTGAGTATAAAGTAGTCAAGTCTAATCCACCCAAACACTACAAACAGCATTACAATTCTTTGAACTCCAGATTAACAGTAATTGGTATTATTCCAAAATACGTAAAATTGCTAACACGGTTGCTATCATTAAATTCAGTACAAGCATGTATTATGCTGATTGTCAATCATCCTAAAATTTGCAATACTCTTAACTTTTTAGATCACGTTAGTGCAATCGGTACAATCCAAAATTCGGCCACTCCGAATACCTATTCGAATCTCAAATTCGAATTTTCTTGTTTCGAGTGTTCGAATACTTAGAATATTCGAATATTCGTAACAACCCTAGTAGATACCTACTCGAGGCTAACTAAAGGCGAATTCGCACATTCCATTTCCATGACGGTCCATCGCTGTCAATGTCAGTGGTAAAAAAAAAAGTCGTTTCCCTGTTTTGGAATGGAGCAGTTGACAACATGGATCAGTTACCGATACTGACACAAAGAGTGTGCCTAAGTATTCGAATACCAGAGAATTCGAATAATCTAAGTATTTGAATACCAGAGAATTCAAATAATCCCCTTCGAATTCCCCTATTCTAATCCCCTATTCGAATAAGACCCCTAACACTGGCGGCATTAAACCGTCGCGGGACTGATAAATGTGCCCGGAGCTCTAAACGGTGCGTCAACGATACCCTTTCCTTATCATATGGATATCACTCTGGACACTTAACACTGACTGCTCTATAAATGTTTTGAGAAGTGGCCGTACATAGGAGACGCGATATTACTGACGAGAAAAAGCCACCCATCTAACAGAAGAAATGTGAGAGATCGAAGTTGTAGGTGTTCCCCATTTGAACCGTGCCAAGAGGTGTGCGGGCGCGCGAAGAATGAGATTTTCTCGAGGCAGTTTCATGGCAGGAAGTGGTGGAAGAGGACGGCCGAAGGAACCCGGAGGGGGGTTCTACATGCAAGAGGGAAAGAAAGGAATAGAGTAAGAGAGAGGGGCGCGTTAATAATTTGCACTCGGACGAGTCCATTGTCCTGCGGCAGGCGCACGCGACCGTTCCAATTATGGCACTCCGGCTTGTCGAGGCTTCAACCAGGTTGCTGCTCTCCACTCTCATCCCCCAAACCCATCGTCTCTCTATCCCTTGGCTCTTCCTTCCTCTCTTGCTCATTTCTACGCGGATACCGTGGGGCTCCTTTTCACCCCGAGAATTTTAATTACAATCGCAATTATCCCCCCAAGAAAGTTTTGCCTGAATGCCCGCAGACTAACAATCCGACAGCACGTACAGCACGGTGATCATCCTTCCACCGACGACAAATGGGAGAGCGGGCGGGGAGGATGGGAGACGAAAAACGACGCCGTCTCTGACGACCACGGAACCACGGAACCACGGCCGCCATGCATCGTGGTCTAATCCAGCGTTCGCGAACGGTACCCTCTTCCGTTTGTTTCTGCTTCTTTCTCTCCTCGGTATTTTGAAACCTCATTACCGCTAGACGGAAGCTTGCGAGGATCGCGCGAGTAAGAAGAGGAAGTCGAGGAGGAGATGGTTGGGGCGGAGCGATGACGGCGACGGAAGTGGAATGAAATTGCATAGTCCGAATCGTGCTACCCTCTCCTCCTCCTTCACTTCTGTCGAACTTTGAAAAGACTCAAGACCTGCCTGCCTTTTACGCTCAGTGAAGATGAACTGCTGTTGCTCCTTCGTTTCGGAGTCACCTTTTTGTCTCGTCTTGTGAAAAGTGGCGGTCGTACGTGTTCTTGGTGTTCCCTGAGACACTTGAACGCTGGAGAGCTTTCCTCCGCGCGAAGTTCAAGTTGGGCCCGAGGAAGCGTGACATCGTGTTAAGTTTTGGCGTACCGGAGACACAGAGGCGATGCTGCGCACGGTGTCTGGCAGCCGCATTCAAACCTGTACGTTTCGTTACCTTTTGTGACTGGCAGACTTTGGGTTGATAATTTATTGCATGAGATGGAGGAACCACGAGGAGTTAAATATAAATGTATAGGCTTCTAATATTCTCCATCTCCTCTGAAAAGGGTTCAATCAAAGAAAGGCTTGTTCTTTCCAAATCTTGTTATGAATCCATATGTGAGATTGAGACCAATTTAAGTGACTAATTGTAAAAATATATAAAAATTAATAACAAATGTATGCATATACCTGGCACCGCTATATGAATTAAGGTTCAGTTGTAATTGCAACTTAATTGTGGTAAAGTTGTGGTGGTTGCAACTCAAAGAAGGTAAAACATTGAACTCGATTTTCTATTCGACTATTCAATAATTACAGCTCTAAATTATACGTATATTAAAAATTAAAAGTGTTCTACTCGAAATACTCGAATTCAGAAAGATCTAAATTATACATATATTAAAAATTAAAGGCGAACTATTCGAATAATTCCTTCGAATATTCGAATATTTGGAGTGATCAAAGTTCGGATTGTACCAAATAGGAATCTGAACACGCAATATTTCTTCACATATTAGCCAAACATTCGAATACTCCTGATTATTCGAATATTCGAAGAAATTATTCGAATACTCTTGATTATTCGAATATTCGAATACTTAGATTATTCGAATATTCGAATACTTAGATTATTCGAATATTCGAATACTTAGATTATTCGAATTCTCTGGTATTCGAATACTTAGATTATTCGAATTCTCTGGTATTCGAATACTTAGATTATTCGAATTCTCTGGTATTCGAATACTTAGATTATTCGAATTCTGTGGTATTCGAATACTTAGATTATTCTAATTCTCTGGTATTCAAATACTTAGATTATTCGAATTCTCTGGTATTCGAATACTTAGAATATTCGAATTCTCTGGTATTCGAATACTTAGATTATTCGAATTCTCTGGTATTCGAATACTTAGATTATTCGAATTCTCTGGTATTCGAATACTTAGATTATTCGAATATTCGTTACAGCCCTAATATAATTCGACCAAATCATTAACTTAACTCTAGTGTGCTCAACTTCTCGAATCGTTAAATACGTAACCGTTTTCTACAGATTTCCAAACTAAAATACCAATTCTGTGTACCGATTGTGAGTAATAACAAGCGTAATAACACAAAGGTAGATGAAAAGGGGCAAGTACTGTCAAACTGAATTCAATATGGACCTTTGAAAGAGAGAAGATTGCAGAATCACGATTTGAGAAACAAATCGTACAATCGTGGTCGAACGATTTTCCAGTACCATGGGAAAAATAGCTATCTTGAAATCTCCGCTGGAAGCGTTAAGCAGGTCGTGACGGTAGCGCCTTGACCAAGACCTTCGTGAAGCCTTGGTGGTGAGCAGGCACGTCACGGTTCGGTAATAATCACGGCGGTAGGTGTATCGCAAGGCTTTGCAGAGTAATTGAGAAACGCTCTCGTGTTCCAACACGACTTGGCTACCGTTGGCAGAGCTCCGCCACTAATAGGCCAGTTGGCACGCACGCGATTCATTCATAAAATCCTCGGCGTCGCTACGACGCCCGGCGATCCACTGTTGCGCGTTCATTTGTGTGCATCCACGTTCAGCCTATACTTTTCAATGGGAAAAATAGGGGCAAACTCAACATTTCCTAAGGAATCTCGAATTTCAAATGAAGGGAACGGTGAATCCTTCGAACCAACAGAAGAACAGCAATTCACTTGGTATTCTCAGTTACCACGTACCAAATACACCCTTGGATAAAATTACAAATTCACCGAGTTTTTAACTTGTTTAACCCACTTGTTGTCGAACGAAGCCACATTTATTCTATGCAAATCAGGTTTCTCAAAACGTCATAACTCACTATTATGTTTATCAGTCTGGACATTTGATAATCCTCATTCACAACCGGGCTTGAAGAACAATTAGAAGCTACAGCGGTTGGAATGACCTGTAAGAGCAAGAGTATAATGAAGGAAGTACAGAAACAGAAGGCAGGCAAAAATTGAAAGACAGATGTAAGATTGTTGGAGTTAAGTTCAGCCAAATTTGTTACGCAAATGCATTACACATTTGTAGACTTCTGGGATATTGAATCTCTTAAAGAGTCTATATATTAGTCTTGTTTAGTAATTTCTTAGTAAACTTATGACACTTTAGAAGGTTTTTCGACCTGATTATCGAATACCTTGTTTGTGATCACTAAGACGTGTCTAAAGAATTTGGAAGTGTGATGAAGAGAATTTCTTTCCAGGAGAATTGATTAAAAATATTCTTAAATTTACACATTTTGTTTCAACGAATTATTAATATACAATACCTGAAAAAATATATTTTGTTAACGTTCAAGAATCCTAAAAAAATGTTTGAAACAGTAGAAGTAACAAACAAACTGTCTTCAATAAACAAATTCTATAACGAACTGTAACAAATTCTTAGGTTCCTAATATTCCTTGAATCCAGACGTAAAAATCTTTAACCCTCGATCTAGTTTCATTCAATTGACTTGATTGCCATGTAAAATCATGTTTCCAATTCATCACCAGCATTTTCCATTTCTATGTGGTCCTCTGTATCTAGGCTAGGATCAAACAATCTAAACGATTTGAAGAGGACTGTGTAGAAGCCAAGGTTCGGAGGAGCGAAACGCGAGAAAGAGCGACGGCTACTCTACTAACAATAAGTGGTACACGACCACTTTATAAGTGATGTGCTAACGAAGTGTGTAACAGGCGGTAAATAAGGAACCTATAATTACGGGCGGCGTGCCGCGTACGCGGAGTGGGCCACCCACGAGTCCACCGCCGGCTTCCTACCATCATGTCTCGTCACGTGAGACCGGCAACGAGGTGAAAAGCAATCCTTAGCAGAACTGAACGCCGCTGTTTCAGCCAAGGATAAACATCTGGGTCAGCTTGACCGCCTCGTGGTCGGATAAAAACGATGCTACCAAGCGCGTACGATAGGATCTCGGCTCTTGCGACGACGTCTACCCCTGACGCGTAATAGGTGCGCGATGCAAATTTTCTGCAAGTCTCACGCGACTCTTTTCACAGAGTTCCAGAAATGCGAGTACGCGGAAGCTTAAAAATTTGTCTTTGATTGAGGAAGTCTTCCCTGAACCTGGACGCTGACGGGAATTCTACTGCAACTCCAAATTAGTTTAGAAGAACTTTTAGGACTTAGGAATTTTTAGGTTCTAATAATAAATAAGAATATTAAATGCAACTGAATAATAATTATTTTAACGTTTGTCCTTCGAGAACACTGTTTTTCATAACGAATCATAATACGAAAGAAGGCACTAATAATACATCAAGTTTGTGGAAAGGACGCAAATGACAATTTGAGCTAATGATTCTAAACTAGATTCTGAACTAAAAGAGTGCATGCCTGAATGCAGATTTATTTTATTTGTCGACGGAAGTCGTCGATCCACTTTTCACGAGACTTCATTGATACAGGCCTGTTGTTGACCGCGATCACAAAGTGCGAACATGAGCCAAGCCATTTCTAGCATTAGCAGAGAGCCCTACAATTTAAGCAGCTGAAAAGGGCGAACGCCAGAGGGGCGAGGAGAGGAGAAAGAAAAGAGAAGGGGTGGGTTTTTCTGCCAACGCCAATCGGTAGGCCCAGGGGAGCCATAAAATTTATTTTCTCGTCGTGTCCTGACTTGTTCTCACGCAACTCGAGCGCGAGCTTCTTGCCTCGCGGTGATCACGAAGAAGGGAAACATCCGTGGCCGGTAAATACGACTTTTTACCTGGCAAACGAGTATACTTTTACGGTATGCCACGCTTTACAACACGCTTTTGACTGCGACGAGTAGGAAGAACCACGTCGGGCGACTCATTGGATGTTTAACTGGCTATATAAAATTGTAAAACGTAACATCTCCTTGTGAAAATCAAACTGAAAGGGTTACGAAAGTTTGAAGTGTTTTTGATGATTTTGAAGTCCTCCCGATTGGATAGGTGTATAAATGAGCATTGGAAAGAAGAGCTTATTGTCTTAGGGTGAATTCGGGAGAGACGCCACACTTGTAATATCTTCCGATCGGAAAAATGAAACATATCCTACAAAACATGGGAGAGATGCCACTTTACCAAACACTCATTTTTTAAAATTTTTATTAATTTTGCATGAGAGAAGTTTAGAATTTTTTTTTATTTTTCCTAAGTAGTATATAATTGTGTTATTGTAATAAAAAATAAATCTTTGTAATTAGTAACCAAATTTGTTATTGGCTCTCAACCAAAAAGTGTTGCGTCTCTCCTGAATCTACCCAAATCTTGTGGGCAGATACTTGGTGGGAAAGGCACCTTTATACAGGTACAACAACTCAACAAAATTTTCCGATATACTTTCACTGTTGAAATGGTAACATTTGTGTATTTCACTCTCGCTTACAACTTTCTAACTCGATAACGGAAGCGCAGAACTCTTCAACAATGTTGTCAGTGCTTCAATTAGCCCTCGAACGATAATGCCACCGACCGCGAACTTGGCAGATTCAGTTAACTAAAAGGCACTGAAGCAAAATCGTTCCCATCCTCGCAAAACTTGGCAATAATTGCAGGAAGTACTTTCATGAAGCACTGCTAGATAGCGGATTACTATTTTTACTAGCAACGACACCGTCTAACGCGTCTCTCCCCCTTTTGTCATCTTTCTGAACACTGAATTTTTATGGACGAGGTAGAAAAAAATTTAATATTGATATTTTTTTAGAAATTATGAAATTTAAAGTATTTACTATCCACGCTATTCTTCATCACACGTTTCATATCTAATAAAAATAATTTCTCTTGCAAGGCACAGTTCCAAAGTGTCAATCGCTGACTTTGATTAAACTTTAGTACAATGTAGCCCTCGTGAAAATATTTAACATGTTTCTTTTTTATCGATCATCCCCTATATTGAAGGAGTGAAAACATCCCTCAAAGTTGGAAGTCGAAAAAATCCCTCAAAGTTGGAACTCGAAAAAATTCCTCAAAGTTGGAGGTCGAAAAAATATTTCCTTGCGTACCTCAATAACGATTCGATACAGGTAAAAAGGTAAAACTGCAAAACTGTGTATTTTTAAACGACGAATTCGGCTTTCCAGATATTCAAGGAAATATGTTTCCCACCCCACACTTTGAGGGTTGTTTTCATCCCCTCCACATGTACGATGGCCGATAAAAAAAAAAATACGTGTGAAATACTTTCACGAGGAAAATATATCGGACTAAAGTTTCATTAAAATCGGCGATCGACACTTCGCGACTGTCCCTTCTTGACAAATTCTTTACAATTTTGATTCAAATATCGTTCTTGATTACCAAAGTCGTTCTCACTAAACCCTCGCGGTAACCAAATTTTATTAGTTGCATCGTGCTTGTGACGTGGATAATTTCCTGGTAGTCTAAATGGAAGGCGACAATCTGTTTAGTTTCGTCGTAGACAACGTAGTGATCACCAACGATGAGAAAAAGACGCGGCGGCGGCTTGGAAACGGTCTACTAACGTCTTTGCGCACTGAAAATTGCGGCGCCACGGAGCGCCAGACACCACTCATTAGCTCATTATTGTGATGCCGGTAGCTACCGCTGCCGCATTCACTCGCTCTCTCTCCCTCTATCGCTATCTCTATTTCTCCTCTGCTCTGCTACCGTAGCCCGTGTATATGTCCTTCTTCCTCCCTCTTGGCCCGCCCCTACGGTTTCACGCAGGCGTCACATAGGTGTATCAGTTACTGCGTGCCGGCGTACGTGAACGAAATAACGCTGGCTAGCCACGTGGACTGGACAATATCTAGCGGTCGCGCAGGGTGCACTATAGTGGTGGAGAAGTATCGATGATACTTACGATAGTTATCGATGGTTCTCACTATCGAAAACTATAGATGGCTTATTTTCACTATCGAAAACTATAGATGGCTTATTTTCACTATCGAAAACTATAGATGGCTTATTTTCACTATCGAAAACTATAGATGGCTTATTTTCACTATCGAAAACTATAGATGGCTTATTTTCACTATCGAAAACTATAGATGGCTTATTTTCACTATCGAAAACTATAGATGGCTTATTTTCACTATCGAAAACTATAGATGGCTTATTTTCACTATCGAAAACTATAGATGGCTTATTTTCACTATCGAAAACTATAGATGGCTTATTTTCACTATCGAAAACTATAGATGGCTTATTTTCACTATCGATAATTATCCGTATTGAAAATCGTAGGTTACTCAATTAAAAAATAATAACAGCTGAAATTCAGAATCCCAAATTTAATTTGTAATATTATTACAAATTTCGATAGTGAGAACCATCGATAACTATCGTAAGTACCATCGATCACTAGTTCCCAGGTGTCCGCCTGTGATTGCTTTGGTTTTTGGATATGTTTTAGGGGGCCGAAAAATACGATATACGTGTTTCTTTATTGCGGCTCGTTTTTATATTTAGGGGGTGAAACCACCCCTCAAATTTATATGATTTTCAGCTGTTCGTCTCAGATTGCTTTGACCAAAAACTAAAGCAATCAGAGGATGGCACCACCTTGGTATTCTCATGAAATTTGAAGGGTGGTTTCACCCCCTGATAATACAAATAACTCTAAACAAGAACACTTGTTTCTTATTTTTCTGTCTTCTAAAAAATATCAAGAAACCAAAGCAATCGCTGACGAACAGCTGAAATTTTACTCGAATTTGAACCCAAAAGCTATCCCTGGTAAGCACTAAATAAATTCTTGCGCATTTACTGAAATTCTCTTGAATATTTCGTTTGCTCTAAATCCCGTTCTTCCATAATTACTATAAAAAAACAGTCGAATACATTTTGGGACCTTTCACTTCCCACGCTGAGCACAGCAAGCAATTATCAAAGCCGTGGTCGGATCACCGTGAAAGTCGTGTATGTACATATACACTCGCGACAGTCGTGCCGCGACTTTCAGTGAATTACCTTAATAGTAGACCACCCTCAAACCTCGACGTGTTAATCCGGTTGCTTTGACTCGCGCCGCGTAATTTTGCATCAAGATAGGTCGAGTTCAACGATATTAATCGCAATTCCGCCATTCACGCGTGGTGGGTCTCGCGTAGCGGTCGCTTGAGAACCGTATATTAGGCGGCTGAAGCCAGATTTATGGACTCTCTTGTTCCAGTCAATCCGCGGAAGAGCTGCTGATCTCGCGTTTTATGGCTCGTTTCGCGGGAATAAAACTTTCTGGTCGAGACCGCGGTATGAATAGCATGCTGTTTCTGAATTACTTACGGGTCTGCAGGGCTATACGCTTCAGTTTCGTTAAGATAACATTCGACTCACCTGAAATCAGAGGAAACGTGATGTTAATATGTGTTAATCAAAGGGCGGGTAGTAATGAATAGGTACATTTTTAGATTACTTTCCATTTATCACAGTATACACCAGATTATTAAAATATACGGACCTTCGTCATAGGAGAGAAAATTAATTTTGGTAATTTTTATACGTTTCACTATCTATGAATATTTCTTTGTACAGCGTTTATTACTAATATTTGTATCTTGCAAATGAGTATCTGCATTTTGCTCACACCACCAACGCAGATTTCTACAATGTTCTCTCATGCTACATCACATTCCAAAAAAAAAACAAATCTCGTGGAGAAACAAAATGTGCAGTTTATACGAAATATGGCAACTAACATGTAAACAACGATTTAAAGGAGCCAAACAGCTAGTATTTTTTAAATTTGATATACATTCAGTATTCAGTCAAAATGATTGAATATAACGCCTACCATTTTTCTTCTTGAAAAAAAAGCTTACGGTTTGACATTACAATGATACCACAAAAAGTAATAAAAATACTTTTCATATCCCATACCATATTTAATATACCATAAAAATTCAGAACTGATGGGTTTCTATTTTTATGAATACTTAACCCCTTAAGACCCCTTATTTATATAGTAAAATAAGAACACCAAAAATGTTGTAATTTTTTAATAATTTTTCTAAATTTAGTACGTCGTTAAAGGGTTAATACGTTCGATTCTTCTTTCTCCATAGAAACTTACGTTGCGAATAAATTCCAGAATCATTGGGGGCTTCCCAGTAATGAAGAAAACTACTCGAAAAAATCAGGGACGTGGATGAAGAAGTGAAACGTTCATTCATCCACGTGGCCCATTGTATGCAAGGTAGCTATTAACTCGCCTACATCTACATCTGGAAACAAAACGCTAATTGTTTCGGATCATCTGACCTGCTACTAGCAGACGAGGACTGCTCGAGATGAAAAGGGTAACGGCGACTCTTTCTGTACGCTACCCAAAGGGGAATCATCCTCTAGGATGTCTCGCGTGCTTGGGCTTACATAATACACACATTGGAGGGGGTTGCGATTATTTGCTCGGCTGCAATACTATCTATATCCGTACCGATCTGTGTTTGCAGTTCCCATGTTGACAAGCGTTCTACGCTCGGACTAAGCACGATGAACCGTTTATATTTGCCCACGTACGCCAGTTTACACTCCCGGCGAGCTACTACAGTTACACCGGGCCGTGTAGCCATAATGCTGTCACCCCTGTGTTACGGTGGAAACAAAATCGGAGGCACACGCACGTCAGAAAATCAGGTAGCGTAAAACATTTAATTGGCTGCTTCGTTACTAATAAACCAATTGCCCGCGATATTTTGCCGAAATATTAGGTTATTTATTTTTTACAGTGGATGTAGGGTTATGTACTCTTCAACTACGAGTTTTGGGTGTGTAAGATAGATTCAACTTTTAGTTATAGACCTTTGTTATTCGAAATAATAGATTGGTCCATCCAGAAGAAGCTGATTGCAGTTTAAACAAAAAATGACGGATGTAACAGGGCAGCCGATGAGCAGTAGAGCTGTTCGAGTACTCGAAAGAATCGAGCCGGGACCCGAACGGATCCGAGTAACCCGAATGTTTCGGGTAACTCGATTCTTTCGGGTAGCTCGATTTTTTCGGACAGCTCGATTCTTTCGAGTAGCTAAAAAACGAAGCGATCTGAACATTCCGTAAGACGACGGCGACAACGACGGTACCGTTTAGAAGATGGAATTCAGAGTTCACTTTTTGACACTTTGAGGCTGCGTATCTCCTAAACGCCTGGTCCTACGTCGTTTTTGACGAAATTTCGAAAGAAAACTCAACCAAAGAAAGATATAATCTCCTCCTTTTAAAACGTCCCATGTATTTTAAGCAAGCAGACTGCCCGGCCCGAAAGAATCGAGCTATCCGAAAGAATCCAGCTACCCGAATGAATCGAGCTACCCGAATGAATCGAGCTACCCGAAAGAATCCAGCTACCCGAAAGAATCGAGCTACTCGAAACATTCGGGTTACTCGGATCCGTTCGGGTCCCGGCTCGGCTCGAAAAATCGAGTCCCGCTCGGTTCCCTGCCCAGGAGGGCCCCCTCCATAAAAAAAGAAATTATGATTTTATCCTGTATTATTACAGTCTACAGTGGACAGTCTATTCATAATTAAACCATCGAGCATCCATTTCAGAAGAGTTTAGACAAAACACAGTTGTCAACACTGCGCGGCGTTACATGCAATATTTCGTGCAATACTCGTACCCGCAGACGCATAACCGGCACAAATAACGAGCGGAAGAGAATCGTCCGTGTAATCAGTCGGTGATTTCGGTGTTCCAACAAACGATCCACCAATACGTTCGACGTTTCTCCGTGTATGACAACCCGATAACCGATCTACGACGATATACCGAAGGCACGCGCCCGGCTCGTATGCAGCCCTATTACACGCCACATTACTACTGCCAACATATGCGTGCACGCGCACGCGCACGCACAATAACGGTTATTAGATATGGCCTGGTCGGTTACAGGGTTTGCCCTTCGCATTACCAGTGTCACCCATGGAATCGAGCATCTGAACGGATTCCTAAGAGCGTCACCCTGCCGGCCATGCGAGCCCACAGGTGTTTGCTCGAGTTCGGTTTACCTTTGAGAGTAACAGCGGGGAAAGTTCGAGCCACCACAAATGTAGGTCGCGTGCAATCGGTGTGCCGATGTTGTGAGTCAGATTTTCAGAAGCAGCAACCGCCGATTGGCAATTCAATCGATGGGAAACTAAATCCCATTGAGAATGCCCGATTCTTTACGGGAGAGTCGATGGAATTTGGGGATTTAGAAAGATTCGTCGTGTTCGTGGTTTTGCGTTCTTTGAGAATAATGTGAGATGTAAAAGGAAATTATAGTTAAAATGCATAGATTTTGTAGCACTTTTAGTTTTCTAACGAGTTTCCTAAAATAACATTTTCTACAATTATCATTTATATTTTCAAACATAACAGCCATTTATCTGTGGCCGACAGACGAAATGCAATAAACAGTTCAAAGATCACAGACATGCGAAATGGCAAGAGACCTCCTGCTATTTTTACGTCGACTACTATCAACGCGGAAAGGCGAGTCTTACAATTTAACAAATTTTGAAAAGCGGTTCCTTTAGGACGGTTCTAGAATTTGTATTATTAATAAAGAATTAGAGCGTTCTACCGCTATATAATTTATACACATTACTAACTTTACAATTCGGCTTCGCCCGAAATTTATATTCTGTTTTTAAAGAAAAAATTTTAGGTTTTTTCTTTTTTGTGAAAATTGCCACATTCATCTGATTATTCAGGCATAATGGGCTGAGGCACATTTCGTGATCCTAGAGTTTATCATTTCAAAGTTTTTGGGCGATAGCAAACAAACAAACATATAGAAGTTTTCTGCTTTATATATTAAGGTATATATGTATAGGCGATAATAATCGAGATTTTTTCACCCGCCCCAAAAAGTTCGAAACGTTGGCGAATACAAAATAGGTTGTAAAAAAAAAAAAATTACCAACAACACGCGGTATTCCCAAGCGGTCACCCATCCAAGTACTAACCGCGCCTAGCGCCGCTTAACTGCAGTGATCAGACGGGAACTGGTGTTCTGCAGGCGCAGTATGGTCGTTGGTGAGAATAAAATTTTATTTATCGGTGAAACTGTCACACCGCTGAGCAAAATACATGACCAACAAATATATATATATAACCTATATATATAAGCCGGGTAATAGGACCTATTACCCGGTTTCACCCGGGAATTATTTATGAAGTTTGAAAAATAAGAGCGCCTAAACAAAAAAATTTATAGCCTATAATCTAATCTAGGACGTACTTAATATATAATCCAAATTTCATTGAAATCCACTCAGTTGTTTAGGCGTTAAGGAAGAACAAAAAAAACAGACAACGTTCCACTTTTATATATTAGTAAGGATACACATTATTATTTACACAGACACTTCCACACTTTTTAATTAAAAAAATTCCGCACTAATAGTCACATCGGAAAATAGTATCTACGGGTTTCGAGAAACAACTGGTCACGTGTGCTTAATTCCATACTAATCCCAAGTCTGATCGCGGAGAAATATTTGGTAGCCGAGTAATTAGACGTAAGTTCGCGTCGCGTTCGAAGACCGCGCCGTCCCGCAAAAGCGAATATCCGACGGCGAGCGCCGTTTAAGCACATTTTGTCCACCGAGGGGGACCCCGGCCCCCAGCGGCGGAGTGCTACTCCCTCCGGTCCACGTATGTCGCAGTGACTGTGGCAAACAAAGCTGAGAACATCATATGCAGGTAGGATTATAGCCGACGACCCCTTTTTACGGTTTAGCAGGATGATGAGCCACCCTAGTGGGCCGGTGAACTTCTGCCAGGCTCATCCCGATCTCCATTCTACCCCCACCGATGCTGATCCATTTCGATTCGATCACCGTGTACATAGAGAAGGGTGGGCCTACACTTGGCCGTGGCTGGCGAGAGAGCAAGGGAGAAGACACTGGCGCTGGGTCGTAAGCGCAACGCAGGGGCTGTGGGACGGTGCGCGGATGTTAAATGCACAAAAGTGTAACTGCATTGTCAAATAGAAAAATCCCCCATGGGACGTCGATGGCACAATAATGGGACCGATTATAATCTTGTCTATCTCCTAGGGGCACTCTATCTCCCCATTACCGTTGCTCCGTGTCATCCACGGTCTACCCCGGTCGAGCCTCGTGTCTCCGCCTCACCTTGCTTCACCCCATCCATGCACGCGCGTACGGTAGCTGGGGTGTGTATCTTGTTCAGCTATTGACTACCCGTGCTCGTCGCCTCCCTCCCTCCGCAACGTAAATGCCTACTAGCGTCTCTTTTTTCGGTGTCTTTGGTGGGCAGGAGCCTGTGTCCCCCGTTAATACCCCGTGTACGACACGCCATAGCTTAATTAAGTGCGCATAAACGATCCGACAGTTGTGCGTATTGTCCGCCCATGGAAAAACCTGGCCCCCTCGTTCGTTTCGGGGCGCTCGCAGAAAAAGCTCAAGTAAGCTTGCAAGACTTCATTCCCGTTGACTTTGCCGGCGACTACGGAAATGCTGAGCGACGCTTGATATGGTGGCGAGCTGATATACATAGATTAGTCTAATACACTTTCGAGTACTTTGCTCTGAGGGATCTTGATGTTCAGGGAAAACGTGAGATTTCTTGGTAGGATGGATGGTAGAACTAATTTTTTAATTTGGTCGTAACTTCTTTCGTGGGATGGTGAAACGAAAATTCTGATTAGTCAAGCGTGGACAAATCGCGGACAATCATGTCCCACTTAAAAATCAAAATGTTTTTTTTAAGGGTGAACAAACGAAAATTTTGGTAGGACACACGTGAACAAACGAAGCCTATTTCTATTTTATCAATATTTGCACTTGGGGGTGCGAACTTCACGGACCTGACACTGATTTTTTTTGTAAATTTTTATAATCTTCTCGAACTTTTCTGACCGCTCCAAAATTTCTTCGTTATTTCGATTTGTATTGTTTACGGTGAGGCGAGATCGTTAGACACCGCGCAATCTCTAAAATCGAAGAGCACCAAGAAAGTAATGAAGCTCTGTCAGTTGCCATGCATCTGGATAAACTGTTTGCCGGTTTAGCTTCTCGGCAAACGTATCCGCGTTAAATCATGCGCGTACTATCGCGCGACGAGTTTTCCCGCGATAAGGCGCAGCCGTATCGTCGTTACAAGCACCAACAACTTGTCCGTATCGCGTAACCGAGCCAACGTCAGCCGGCTGTCACGACTCGGGACGCGCGTACACGCGTTTCCTCGGCATTCCAGCTTTATCGGCCGCCAAATCGACGATCAATCTCTATTCACGTCTGGCCGGCGCGGCGAACAGGGTGACGAGCAACGAGACCGCGGCAACCGATGGGATTATTTCCAGCGATCCGGCTCTATCCGCCGCCGAGAAAGTAAAAATAAGTGAAGCCGTAATGTATGCGCAACCCACCGCCTTAAACCAGTTTAACACCAAGCCGGCTCATTAAATAAATCTCTGTCCCGTGTTCCGATGATCGCTTCATTCAGCCAATCAATCCGCCTAGTCTCTGCCATCCTCATCGACAGTGTCGGGCAAGTCGTAATAAGCGAGCGAGGATTTCCGTATTAATAAATTGTCGAGGACAACCGTCGTCGAAAAACGTCGGACGTTCGAGTCAAAACGATGGCGTCCAATTTATGGATACCTATCGCAGATGTTTACGACAGGATGGGGGGCAGTTAGATTGCAGAGATTTCGATCTGCTGGCCCGTCGCTCCGAACAATTCCTGACGTCGTATATATGCGACAATTACAGTGGAATGTAAAACGCGTCGTCGACCTGCCAGCTTTCTTCCATCGTGGACGAGATCGAATGATCGAACGTTAGCGTTGCGACTTAGTATTCTGAAACTGTCCGCTTGTACTTCAGGCTAGTTGAACTTCCGCATTTAGGTATTTGAAGGCGAGTTTATCCTTCGCTTACGGCTCCATACTGTGACACTGGTTTATGGCGCAAGCTTTATTGAAACGTGATAAAAAGAATCGGTTTATGTGGAAAGCGAGGATAAGAAAGTGGTTGGAAAAGTAGCAAATCAAAATTTCATTGCGTTTCGACAGAAAAGGAGCTACCGATTTTTCAAAGTCGATGTAAAAGTTAATTGGGTTACCAACTTTCGATTATCTGAAACGGAGTAAATTTAGTTTAATTTTAATTGTTAAAGAAAAGTAGCTTCATTTCTTTTGGGTATTTTTTAATTCTTGTTATTATTTTACAATGTCTTTTAGTGGGTTATTTAATAGTGAGTAGTATAATTAATATTATTTTACATTTTCTGTAGATTTTGATTTTTAAGCCTAAAATGAAACTATGGCTTGGTAGTTTTCTTGGCAGTTCTATGGGTTGGTAATTTTTTTGCAAGATAGTGATCACAAAATTGTGGGATACATACTGCGTTTAAGTAATTTTTGTCATTTTCTGTTTCTATAGCGACACTCATACAGATTAAGAATCTTTTGGAATTTTGTGTTTCGGATAAGCCTGAGCAGGGAAATCACCTACGCCGTCAACATAACTGTTTTTTAGGTGCCATATTGACACTGTAAAAAAAAACATTAAAACAAATTTACAAAATTCTTTTTAATTCTTTTTTCTATAATATAAGAGTTGCTTAATAAATACCAACAAGATTTATTTCATTATATGTTGTATATCCTGAGGGAAAAATCTTTACAAATAGCCGATCAAAGTAAAGACCCCTTAACACCAAGAACTTTGTAAAAATACCAATCTTCTGATTTAGAAAGAGACCAATTCCTTGATTGCACTCTTCATCTTTCCAAAGCCCCTAAATCGACGTTTTCAAGATTTAAACACCAACGTCTGTCTCTGTTTTAAACAAACCACCGAAGCAATCACTCCACATTTTCACCTACCAACTAACCCCATTTACCCAGTTCCAGTTCTTAACTCAATTCCGTTCGCGTGATGTTTAAACCCAGTTGAAACTTCGCTTATGAACCACGTGAGTGTTTCGTCAACATCCACGTTCACCGGGGATGTAGGAGGGACTATCACAAAGCGTGGTCCACGGGGGCCGAGAGGAAGGAACCACCGGCATAGGAGGACGAAGTGGAATCGGAGGGAGGGCTGGCGGGAGAGGGAGGGTTTCCAGCTCGACGGAGCCAATTCAGACCCGGAATTTATCCTATCAATTTCTGCTCGGTGGAGTGGCAAAGAGCTCGGCAGTTCGGCTTGGCGTTCGCTATATTAACGCTACAGAATTCTGCCGGCCACGAAGAGGCCCGTGCGGAACCGCCGCATGTTTCCACTCTTCTCGCGGAACCAACCCCCCCTCGGCCCTGGCTCTGCGCCCCCCTCTTTCGTTCCCGCGGGGCCTAGAACCCCGCCGTTTGCGTTCGTTTGCTGGCAAATTTCGTCGTCTTCTTGTTCGAGTGTACCCGATTACGTGGACCAGTACACCTCCGATAGTTTTTGCGCACGATTCTTCCTTTCATCGCTCGGTATCTTTTCAGTTGGTTGATTGCGCCCACCTCAGGCTGTTTCGCCCGTGACATTATTAGTTTGGTCACCGAGGCTAGGAGGAACAGGAACCGAAGGCGGAGGAGGCAACGATTGATCGATGGATCGGCTTTCGATGCCTTTTTGCCGGGAAATAGGTACGTCGGTTCGAATGAAATATTCCGTCGTCCCGCGTAAACAGAAAACGGCTCATCGTTAATAATTTCCGCCGCTTCCGTGGAGCCTCGCTGCCTTTGTAAATTGAGGAGAAGCACGCTAATGGCGAAGGCGGAAAACTCGGCTTTATTTGGCACTCTGGGGAATGGGTTCCGTTTCTGAACTTGGGGAAACCTAGCCTCTGTGTATGTATACCCAGAAAATTAGACTTCGAACGTGAACTAGTGTTTCCCTGACATAGATTTGTTTTGTGTCTCCCTCAGTGGCCTCAGATCACTTTTGTATGGGCGTACATCATCACTTAATAGGTCACTTAACCTGATGTGTTAATCTTATACTAAGTAGGTACTCACACCGATTATTTACTTATTTTATTTTATTTTATTATACCTTACTTTGTTTTAAGTTACTTTAATTTTATCTTGTATT